>JAPPVO010000002.1:125458238-125769377 GCA_030407325.1 Camellia japonica | reverse complement strand
GAAGGGGGAGTGGTGGTGACCATACCGACCTCAGAAGTCCTTGTGTTTGCAGCGCCACTCGGGCCTGCGTTGTTATTGCGGTTGAATGTCCTTCGGGGCTGCTCCCGGTCCTGGTCGATCAAACCTTGCTTCATCACATCCTCGATCTGTACCCCCATCTCGTGTAAATCTGAGAAGGTAGGAAAGGGGAGTACGATCATCTTCTGCATGAGTTTCGGTTGGAGATTGCGCACAATCATCCGGATTTGGTCTTTATCTGTAGGCCTCAAGGTCATCATCGACGCCTTTGCCCTCCATCTAGTTACAAAATCGGAGAAAGACTCCTTGGGTTCCTGCCTCGTTGTTTCGAGATCACGGGTTGTAATCTCGATCTGTGTATTGTACGAGTACTGCGCAACGAAGGCCTCAGCCATCTCATCCCAATTTCTCTTCACATCATCTTCTAACTTTGCGTACCAGATGGCCGCCACCCCCGACAAAGTTCTACCAAATAAGAAAGCTTTTGTGGTCGGGTTAGGCCCATTGGTCTCAGATGTCTGAAAATAGCCGAAGATGGACCATGGGATCTCCGGACCCATCAAAACGATCAATCTGTGGCATCTTGAATCTGTCTGGCAATGTTACGGCCACATCAGTGTACCCATCTTCGATGTCTGGGATGGCCTTCACCCCCTGCGATTTCTTGAAAAGTTTTCCAGGTTACTCAGTTTCAGAGCTGTATGATCTACCTCGAACTCGAAATGGAGAGTCCGGGTGGTTGGGTGTAAGATTCTTGGACAGTTGAGGCAGAAGCGGGGGCGGAGCCAGCCCCGTTGGAAGGTTGGTGTCCTCTTGGATATTTTGGACATTGGGCAGGGTGTTCTGGGTGTTGGGCAGGGTGTTCTGGGTGTTCGGAAGGGTATTCTGAGGGTTTGGCAGGGTATTCTGAGGGTTTGGCAGGGTATTCTGACCCATAGGTGCCTGCTCGGGTAGTGGAGCCGCTGGTGGAGGAGGAGCCTGATATGAAGCAGACGCTGCATTCTGCTGTTGCAGCCTAGTAATCAGCTCGGCCTGCTGGGCCATGACTGCGGCTTGTTGTTTAGAAAATTCTGCTTGGCGGATGGCATCCTCTTGCATCTGTCTCATGCTCTCTTGCATCTGGCGCATCATCGCCTCTACCACTGATGTATTCTGCTGTTCCATCTGGATAACCGGTAAATGTACTTCTATGGCAGACACAGAAATCTCAACCTGACTGTTTACTGTCAAAGTAGCCCTCTGTCCCGGTAATCCCTGCTCTGACACACTGCGCCTCCTTGGCCTTCTTCTGGCAACTGGGGTAGGGAGTGGAACACTGGATGTCCGTCAACGAGATCCTCGGATCGGTTGAGTCGGCGACCTCGTGTCCAAAGTGCTTGGGGAGTATCTACTGGTTCGGAAGCAATCGTGCTAAAAACTGCCCCCTAGCAAAAAGATAATAAAGCGAAAGGAAATAAATAACCAGATAAACGGGCAGCATAACAGCTTAAATTAAATACACACAACACACAGTCGGGCATACAACACGCAGTTGATAAGCTGAAAATACACTGTCCTCAATCACTGATCACTGTTCCTGTATCACTGTTCCCCAAAACTGAATCTGATATCCGCAGACAACTGATTCTCAGATACTGACTGATGCCCGCAGGCCTGATGCCCAAACTCATAGACTGATACATGCATTCCTGTAGAGACGCACTCTAAAGCACATAACAGATAAGTGAGAGCCAAAACACCCTATGTTGGGGTAGGGTTTCCCTGTCCTATTTTGTCAGGAGCTAGGGTTTTACTACGCATGCAGCGGTTTCAAACAACCTATAAACGGGTAAGCAACCTGTCCTAGTTTGGAAATGGTCACTATGGATCCGAATATGCACTAGGTCGAATGGTCAAAAAGGGTGCCCCGGTAAAACCGGGGTTTGTGTTCCCATACTGGCAGAGCCCGTAACCGGTCAGCCTTATGGACATGCCTTGACAAGACAAGCCTCCGGCAAACCGCTCAGGAATAGCAGATGGCAAACACGGTGTCCTAGGCGCACCAATGCAAATGCAATGCAAAGAAACACACAAGTGTAGTCAAAACCAGATATCATGAGTTCGAGTCAAGTTCTCCAAATCCCCCAGAGTCGCCAGAAACTGTAGACGTCCCCGAACGCATCCGGGGAAAGGGAGTGCGAGTCCCCCCCGTTCTGGTTCGATATTGGGTCACTACACAGTTCGAAGGACTCAAATGTCACGGTTCTTAACTTGAACCAAAGAGTCCAAATCCGGCAAATCGTTTTGAAAACAGATTTTTTTGAAAGAAGTGCCAAACATGGACTGCTTTGCCAGATACAGAGTCGCCACCTAAATGTTTTTTTAATGGGAAATTTAGGAAACCCTACTCGGTGCCAAAGGCCACGTGTCCGTCATCACCAAAGTTGCCTCGGCTCGGGAACTTGGGTACGATTGGGGAAGGTCACTTCGTGAGCACCCCGCTCGCCCGGTCAAAGACCGGCCTCTACTAACCATGATATCTTATTTTGAAAACATTGTGAGTTCTTATTCCGGTTATTAGCCTAGGTTACTATGTGACGCTCGCAGCAAACAAGTATAGACTGGGCCGCCTGAATTGGAACAAAACATTTCATGTTTGTTTGTTTGAAAATGGTTTGATGGTGCTACCCGCAGGTAGGCTAAGACGTGGATTTGCCACCCTCAGGTGGGCTTAGAAAAACATGATTTTGCCACTATCTAGTGGGCTTAAAACAAACAGTCAATGATTTGTCCACTTCAAATAACTCAACCTCCACCCACAGGCATTCAAGGCAATTATATCACATAAGCATATAGCCTCATGGTAAGCATGCTATTCATGGCAACACTCACACGCATGCAAGGATGCTAAAGCATAAAACTCACCGAGTACTCCAAGTCAAAACAGAAAACCGATTAGAAATCATGCATGATCCTAAGTATACAGAAAATGCCTAATGCAACACATGCAAATATGCAACTATAGCAGGCTCGGCTATTCTAAACATGGGATATGAAATGCTACAACTATCACGTATTCAATTTGGAATTGAAATACAAATGCAGTTTGTATGATGCGCCGAGCCCGGTGCGTGCAAAACAGATGAATGATGCAAACATGCTGTCATACTGTATGCTAATAAACATGCCCTATATCTAACCATCATAAGCGGGTAAATAAAAGGAAGAAAGACGCGGGGTTGGAAGACATACATCACACTCACCCACACTTATTACAATTATGCCCTCGCACGAGGGTCCGAATAAATAATACAGTCCGAAATATAAGTCCGAATAATATACAATTCCTAATTAATTAACAAATTAAGTAAGAAAAACTGTAAACTGGCATGCAAGCCAGGGGCTGCCTTGACTCCGCTCCGGATAATGAATGATGCATGTTGGGCTTTTGCGCGAAATCCACTGGGATGCCCAATCAGCCTCTGTTTGCAATGTTCCTCGAAATGCGTGCCAGACTCCGAAAAGTTACTGATTCTTCATTTTGCTGCAACAGAGAGCAGAAGAGGGCATAGCAATGTATTTCACAATATATGCATGCCTCGATCCTCGTGCCACCAATCACGCATCTCGATGCATGATGGCCGAGGAGCCGATTTGCACAACTCAATATAGGATGAATGCAAGTGAATGCTACAACAAAACCTAACTCCATCATGGGTATCCGGAGTGTCGGTGACTTGGGAATTGAGACCCGTTCCGTCGCTCGGAGTACGAAACGTGCCTCGTTTCCCGTGCCCGGGCTAACTCCTATCCCGAACACGATGCAATATGCATGATATACATGAATGCAACTAAAATACAATCCTAGCATGCACAATGCTATGAAAATGAGATGCCTCGAAATGCGTGCACGCAGGCACGCAAACCGAGGCGATGATCCTAAGGCTGAAATGGAATACGCAATGCAAATTGGACTTACACTAACACGATGGACCTCAGCCACACTCACATAAGAGGCCGATAGATGAAAATGAGATGCCTCGAAATACGTGCACACGGGCACGCAAACCGAACAATGGCATTAAGGAATGCAATGATGCTAAAATGACATGCAGAATGCAAAATGGACTTACACTAACATGAGTGAGCCTCAGCCACTCACATAAGAGGCCGACGGATGAAAACGAAGTGCCTCGAAATGCGTGCACACGGGCGCGCAAACCGAGGCGATGGCCGTAAGGCATGAAATGACATAGAAAATGATATGCAAACATGCCAATGGAATTTTGGCACTGAAATGTGGGGGAAAACAGCCCCGAAATGAGGCGAAAGTACACCCGATGCATGAAATGGCCCCGAAACATGAATTTAGGCACCCGAAATGGCCTATAGTTATACCAAACATGCACAATATAGACATGGAATGAAAATACAGTAGCAAGAAGCCCCAAGAAAAGCATTTTTCAGTCATAAAAAGGGCTAAACAGCAAGCACACATAGGATTAAGCAAGAATGCAAAAATGGCTCCCCAAGAGGGGTATTGAAGTAAGTGATGTATGCAATGCCCAAATGGAAAAATACCCTTCTACAACACTGAAGAGGGACTAAAAATATGCACATTTACAGTATATGACATCCCCCAAATCAGTATGAAAATATGCTAAAGATGTCATGCAAGAACTAGGATACATAAGGCTATAACATGAGGTACCCCAAACAATCATCAAACCAGAAAATACTCTTAATGAAATATGTCAATAAGATCAAAATATGACTCTTTCCAGTTCTGATGATGGCCGAAAACAGAAGCTAGATAAGCTTAAAAAAGTATGCAAAAATGGGGGTCAAAGAGGGGTATAATGACAAGTATCACATGGAGACCCCCAACAAGGTTCATCCCTTCTACGATGTTGTAGAGGGACACAAAATAAGCTTACTAACAGTTCATGACATGCTCCAAAACAATTTACATGTAGGTCAAACAAATCATGCAAATTTACGGTAAATATGAGAGATTATGAAGCAAGTGCATGATAGAGAGGCCAAAAAGGGTTGAGCCCTTCTTCAATGTTGAAGAGGGGCTCAAAATAGGCCCACTCACAGTTTATGTTATTCTCGAAAACAGATCACTCATAGGCTAGAAAAGGCATGCAAAATATTGACATACAAGATGATATTGAAGCAAGTGCACCATAGAGGGCTCAAACAGGGTTGAGCCCTTAAACAAACATGAAGAATAGCTCAAAATAGACCTAGTTTCAGTTAAGGTCGGAGCCCAAAACAATAAGAAAATAGGCTTAAGAAATGAGGCAAGAAATGCTACAAAAGAGGGATTGAGACTTACCCTTGTAGACAAGTTCTTGGCTGCCTTTTGCTTGAAGAATGGATGCCTTCTAGCTGCTGGAAAGCCCCCTTGCTGCTGGAATTGGTAGTGGTGGTGATGCTTGGTAGTAATGAAGAAATGGAGTTGGAACTTGGAGTTTGGAGCTTGAAATGAGAGAGATTGTGAGAGGCAATGTAAGGGGCTTCAAGGGTTTTTTTGTCAACCCTAAAATCAGGTTTTGGAGCTTGGTTATATAGACCAAAAGGGGGGAGAAAGGGAGGGAAAAGTGAACCAAGCTTCCCTCCACCAGCTGTCCCCCCCGATACAGATCTTTTGGAGAAAAAGGTGCAGTTGTAAAGTACACAGCATGGGGATCATGGCCGGCCAACCACTTTTGTTGCAGGTGGCCGGCCAGCCCCCCCTATGGCCGGCCGGCCAAGGGTCAAAATGGGCCAAATGAATTAGTGGCCGGCCACCAGGTATTGGTGTCCTCCCAGGTCTTCTCAACACAACCATGTGGTTCAAATTTGGCAACTCTAAAACAGGAGAGAGAATAGGCCATTTTAAAGAGGGGTTCAAAAGAGTCAATAACAATTACTGGCCGGCCATGTGTTTTTAGGATCCTCCCATGTGTGTACAACACAAATATGTGGTTTGGCTTGAAGAAAATGGCCCTAGGGTGTTCAACATTAGCCCGGAAGTGAGAAAAACGGGCGCCGGGGGCGCCGGAAGAGCATAACTGGTTGCTGAGACAATTGCTGGCCTCCCACCCTCCAGTGATCTTCCTGGTGATAAAACAGAGGTACCTGCCAAAAATGAACGAAAACCGATGCAAAACGAATGCTCGAGGACCAAAACACGCAGTTCGGGGTCCCGAAAATAGGCCGTTAAGCACCGAAAGTGGCATTCGGCCACGAAGTGGGTATCTAAGACCCCAGTGTCCCTCGAAAGGGAGTAAATGAGATGCATGCCAAAAACCGGAGGAATCGGAGATGGTTGGGTGGTCCCGAACCGAGGCACACGGCCTGACGGCTCCGAAAACCGGGAACCGGGCTCCGAAATGGGCAAAATGGCCTACGGCCACGAAATGTAGCCCACGGCCACTGAGAGATGGTCTACGGGACCTCTCCCTCCCCTCAGGAAAGAAAACAGAGAAAACTGAGTCCGGTTCGCAAACCGAGGCAAGGCACAGAAGAGAGTTCGGAAGTCCGGAGGCAGGGCGCACGGCCGCGACTCTGAGACTTCTGAACAAGCACAATATGCAACATCACCGAGCGCTCAATCGGTGACATCTGAGTCTTAAGGTCGGTCAAAAATGGGGTGTCTACAGTCACGTGCTTTTAAGGCAGTGTGAACAACTAAACAAGTCAAATCATCTTTCCTAACCCAAATCCTTTTGGTCTTGGTCAAAGTCTTGGTGTTGTGAACACCCTCATGAATCTTGGTATTCCGCCTAGACATGTAAGGTTGTCTCCTAACCCAAAAAGTATTCGAATTTCTACCATTTTGAGGCACCTTACCAAACAATTCATAGCAATAAGGACGAATATGGCCATACCTACCACAATGATGACAAATAAAAACAGGTTTTACCTTCTTTTTGTTGATCTTACCCGCTTTCGGTAGATGAAGAGAGGAATCATCCTGGTCTACCTTTAGCTTTCCTTTTGCTTGAGTCTTCAGGTTATGTGAGGTAGAGGCCTGTCCCTTGTGAGCTGTTGCGCCATAGCCTAGCCCACTTTTGTCACAACCCATTTGTTGAGACCCGCGGATGTCTTCTAGAGATTTGGAACCTTTGTTCCACATGGAGATTATTGCTCTAGCAATACGAAGTTCTTCGTCTTTCTGACAGACTATCTCTTCCAATGCAGCTTGTGACATCTCAAAGCTTTCAAGCTTTTCTTCATATGTGGAATACACTTTCAGAAGTTCATTCCTTTCAGTTTCACAGGATAGAAGTTTTCCACATAAGTCTTGCCTGTCACTTGAGATCTTGATGACATTCTGTTTTGCTGTTACAAGTTCTCCTTTTAGCCGGACATTCTCGCTCTCATATGTTTTGAGTTTGAGAGAGAGTTTGTCGTTGGTTTTGGACAAATTCAGATATTCCTCGTACAGCTTTCGTAAGCTTGTTGTAGTTCATCGACATTGATCTCATCATTGTCTTCAGATGTTTTCATCATCCTCTTTTTGCTCTTCATTCTCCTTGACCTCATCCAATCTAGCAACCAAGGCAGATAAGTTGCTGGATGGTGGTAGAGGTGAATCTCTTCTTTCATGGAATTGGCTCAGAATTTCCCACACATCTTTAACCTTTGTGCAGTGAACAACCCGTTGTTGTTCTTCATTAGAAATTGCACCACGAATAGTGATCAGGGCTCTCTAATTGCCCAGATTATCTGCACTTTCTGTATCTTCTTCAATGGCTTGCCAACCTTCTGGTTCAAAAGCTCTCAGAAAAGCCCTCATTCTGATTTTCCAATACAGGTAGTTAGTCCCATCAAAGGTGGGAGCATGATGCAAGTTCTGACCACGAGCTACTTCCGAAGGCTTTGCAAGAGGTTGAGTAAAAGTGGTCCAAAATGCCATGAAAGCACTATCCCCATCTTCACCGGATTCAGGTTCTTCAGGTTCTTGCTCCGACCCGCTTTCATCATCCCAAGTCACAGTGTAGACTTTCTTTCGATTCTTTTTCGAAGGCATTCAAGGGACATATGGCCAAACCCTTGACATTCATAGCACTTGACCCCTTGCCCCCTTACAATCTTCTTTTCAGTTTTTTGAGCAAATTTTGGTGGAAACGTTTTGGGTTTATCATTACTCTTATCTTTGAAATAGGGTCTCTGAAATTAGACTTCTTTTTCAAAAAAAATTTTAAACTGTTTTGTGAGCATAGCCGTCATCTCAGACTCTAAATCAAATTCAGTCTCCGGAGGTTTTGCAGTCTCATGAGCACTCGTGAAAGCCACACTTTCTTTTTGTTTTTCTTTGAAATTTGGTGGGCTTCATAAGTCTGCAAATTTCCAACCAATTGATCGAGCTTGAGGGTATCAACATTCTGAGCCTCCTCAATGGCTGTCACCTTTGATTGGAACCTCTCGGGAAGGGACCTCAAAATTTTTCCAACAACTTTAGCTTCCGGGATTTTTTCACCGAGAGTGAAACAGGAATTCACGATATCACTGAGTTTTGCATAGAAATCATCAAACGTCTCATCATCGCGCATAAAAAGGATTTCAAAGGCGGAGGTGAGACGTTGAAGTTTTGACCTTTTGACAGAGGTAGTACCTTCGTGAATCGTTTCAAGAATATCCCACGCCTCTTTTGCTACCTCACACGTGCAAATTCGACGAAATTCTTCAGGTCTGACAGAGCAAAAGAGGGAGTTGAGAGCCTTGCTGTTCCAACTCGAGTTCTGGTAATCAGTTGTGTCCCATTTATCAAGGGGTTTAGGAATATCTACACCATTAATGGTGACCATAGGTTCACTCCACCCATAGACCACGCAGTGCCAAACTTTCTCATTGATGGATTTTAAAAATGCTCTCATACGAGCTTTCCAATAAGAATAGTTTGTACCGTCGAGTAAAGGAGGTCTATGAGTCGAGTTACCTTCACGAATAGAATGCATAATACTACTCGCACAAAATCACACTCCTATAGTTTTGATAAAACAAAGAGTGACCTGCTCTGATACCAATTAAAAATCCTAAGTGATTCGTGATTAGATCAAGATTAAAATATTCCAAATCCCAATTATTCAAAACACTCAATCTAAAATCAACAAGCACTTACGAGAGTGATTTTAGTTTGTTTGTTTTTAGGAATAAACAATAAATCGACACAAACGATTTTTACGTGGAAAAAATCACAATTGAAGAACCTTCAATTATAATAAAAAACCATGGGCGAACCGCCACCAATCAATCCACTACTGAAGAACGAAAGATTACAAAGATAATACACAAATTACCCAACCCAGTCAATTTGTCCTCGAATCTTCTGTAACTCTTTCACCACGCCTTCGTCACAGAATTGATCAATTCTGAAGTTGATTCCACAACTTCACTTGTCGAATTAACGACTACGTAAAGAATCAAACGCCTTTTGAAACTCTACGTCTTGATCTTCGGAAGCCACCAAAGAGAACTCTCTTGAATATAAAGTATCAAACTCCTTGATGTAGGAATCTCAATTCATAAGTTTAGAACTCTCTCAAGAACATCAAGGAAAACTCACAAAAACCTCAGAAGAAAACTTCAAACACAACCCTAGGACTCTTGAATAGGATCTAGGAAAAGGTAATCCTAAAAATAACCTAAACAGGTATAAATAGACAATCTGAGTCCGCGATCTCCGCTCGAGCGGCCCATAGCCCGCTCGAGCGGCTTCAGCAAAATATGCGTGTAACAACACAGGGTTCCGCTCGAGCGCTTAAGATCCCGCTCGAGCGCGAAATCACATACCTCAGTACTTTTACAGACTTGTTAAACTACTGAGATACCACAAACTCCGCTCGAGCGCAACAGGCCCCGCTCGAGCGGGAAAGACAAAAATACAGGAAAATATACAACTTTAACAACTCAAAGTTTTGTACCCGGATTTGACAATAAAGGGACCTAACAACCCTCAAACTAGTGGCCAAGTAAAGGTATCCAATAGGGAGGTAAAGCACATTATAGAGAAAATGGTTAGACTGGATAGAAAAGATTGGTCAAATGATTTGATTGTTGCTTTATGGGCCTACCGTATTGCTTATAAGACACCTATTGGGATGTCACCATATAGGGTGTTGTTTGGCAAAGCATGCCACCTCTTGTTGAACTTGAGCACCGAGCGTTGTGGGCCATTAAGAACTTTAACTTCGATATGGCCACAGCTAGACTTAACCGGAAATTGCAACTCAATTAGTTGGAGGAGATTAGAAATGATGCATATGAGAGTTCGAAAATTTTTAAGGCTCGAACTAAGGAATTTCATGATAAACACATTAATCGAAAATAATTTGAAGTTGGCCAAAAATTATGGCTTTTTAATTCAAAATTGAGACTTTTTCTAGGTAAACTTAGATCAAGATGGGATGGCCCTTTTGCGGTTGTCGAGGCATTTATTCATGGCGCCGTTGAGGTGCAAGATCCACGGAATGGCCACACCTTCAAAATGAATGGCTAAAGATTGAAACCGTATATAGAGGGGATTGGGAATAATGATATGATTGAGTCCATTGCTTTGATAGACCCATTTTATTCTGATTGAGACATGGATTTCTTATTCTCTTTTCTTTCCTTTTTATTCTGATTTTTGTTCTTGCTATTCTGTACTTGATGTTTAGGAGACTTTAAATCCTCTAAAGGTATAATTTCTTTGGTGTTAGCCGTGCTTGAAAGGCATTTGATGGTCTAGTATAGCCACCTAACTATGTTTGTAGTGAATTCCTAGGAGACCAACTGAGATGATAGAAACTAGAGTTCGAATGGCAAAGCCTAGAACACAAAGGTTTTGAATTTTTGAGACTAAAGTCTGGTTTATATACCCAGGGGTGTGGAGGCTACTTCAAAACCACCTCGGCTTGAACTCTGTATGGCAGCCCCATAGGTCGATTTAGCTTTAGGTGCCTCAATACTGGATACCAAATCAACCTAGTTTGTCACCCTATTGGAGAATAGGGAAAGTTACAAACATGGTTCGGGAGAAAAGTATTACCCGTGGTTTTTGCGTGAAGATTATACATTTGTTGAGTATTTAGATGTTTTCAAAGTGCTATACTTATTTTAGATGTGAAATGAAGGTAGAAATGGTTTGAAATGTTTTTGGGATATGCTTGGTTAAGAGATTATATAGTCTCCTCAAAAGAAAAAACAAAAAACAGACCACACGTGCGGCCCACATGGCGCAAGAGCAGACAAGTCACAAAAAAAAAAAAAAAAAAACCCACCAGTCAAAAGCCAGGCCCTAGCCCTACCCCTCTTTAACCATCATTTTCTCAACACTTTCTTTCTCTACCTCTCATGATCTTCTTTAGTCTCTCTCTATCTCTAAACCCCATCAACCTATCAAACCCCACCATCACCAACCCTTACCCTAACCTTCACACAACCTTTGCCACCACCATCTTACCATAGCGCATCATCTTCCCTCCGACCGGCAAACCTCCGGTGGCCATTTGTTTCTGCGAATCTCCGTTCATCTCTCTTTCATCCTTTTTCTTTACTTTTTTTTTTAAGGTAAGTTTTTTACTTTTGGGTTAGATCTTTTAACTTTCACTTGTAATATTAGTACACTGGTAGTTTAATGGTAGTTTTTGAGCATTGTCATCATCATCATAATATATATATATATATATATATATATATATATATATATATATATAAATTGGGCACCAAAGAAGACTACCGCCGCACGTGCGGCCCACCCCCCACCCCCCCCCCCCCAAAAAAAAAGAAGCTTGTGAGTGCCTATATTTTTAATATAGTTGTTTAGTTTAGTTGTTTCGTTTAGTGGTTTCTTATTTATTAACTTTAATTTAGTTGTTTAGTTTAGTTGGTTAGTGGTTTAGTTTTTATTTTCATTTTCATTGTATTTATTTATTTATTTTTCTTTTCTTTTTCTCTACTAACATATTTATTTATTTCTTTTATTTCATTTTTTTGTTTCTCTGTTTTTATTTTTTTATTTTATTTTGTTTTCTTTCTTTTTTTTAATTTTTGTTTCCTTTAATTCATTACGTTACTTGATCTAATTTGACTCACTTGTCTCATGCTAATTTCGTCTACACTAATTTAGGGTAGTATTCAAAATAATAATAATAATAATAATAATAAATAGAAAATAGAAACTTGAAAAAACAAAAATTCGATGGTGTGACGACAATGAGGATTTGAGTGATTTGCGCATGCATGCGATATGTGATGAGTTCTAATATAATAGTTCCACGTTTTTAGTTGTGTTGGTTGTGTTATTTTGTGCAGTTATGGCTTCATCGTCCCACCGAGCACCAAAATGCCCTTGTAGTGCCAACATACGAGGTAGGGATATGCCAAATGCATTTGAGCCGACAAACAAATTGCATTTGACACACCCTTTGACATCGCCTTTTTCCAGCACCACCAACCCATAATGTGTGTAGGTAACAACTTGAAGACCGGGCCTACTTGGGTTCTGCAATGTCATTAAACCAGCATATCCTCGCATTGTGCGAGTGTTTATCATAACATGTACACCAGTGACAAGGCCCCGGGAGCCCTTCTTTCCGTTGTTGATGGGGTTGAGTTAGTAGTCACACTAGCCTCCATTGCTGAGATTTTCAATTGCTTAATGGACACTATTAATGCAGAGCAGTTCCCAGTGTTCACTCGGGAGCTCACAATCTCAGCACTAGTGATTGAATTCTATGAGGGACAGCAGGATGATGACAACCACACTAGTATCCGTCAGGCTAACTTACCATGCCGCCTTCTCTTCCTTGATGTGGTTCTCAAAAAGAATGTAATACCTCTAGGCCACAAGGAGGAGCGGCGAGGGGACTTTTTCCGCGACTTGCATCAATTCGACTTGGGGTTTTGGGTTGACATCCCTACATTAATCTTCAACCAAATGACATGTATACTGAATGAAGTCAAACTGCGCAACACCCGAGGCGGTTCTACATGGGCCCTCCCTTTCGCCAACCTCATTACAGTACTCATCAAAAGCCAAGTAAATTACCCACTCAATCCAAATGAGGTTCAGCTTCAGCAGCCACCGCTCTATGCCAAAACCTAATGGTGGCAAACCACTGCTCACCTATCACCTCCACTACTTATTCTCAATGCACCGGCTAACCCCAATGATGTTCTCGTACAGCTTGTCGCCGCGCGAACACCACCACTATTCTGCATGACACGCGCACAACATTAGGCCATTTTGGATAGTCAAGTTGCCATTCAACAATCCGTGGCTACCATCTACACAACTATCAGCATATCGGGATTACTCTCAAACGGCATTCGACCAAATTAATGCCCGTCGACTTGAGTATCAACAGTCAGTTGCATCTACGCAAATTGACTTTTATGCATATTAGGAGTCGCACCAGTAGCGTTTTGACCAGCTTGGTGCACAGGTTTATGATGAAGCATTCGAGACTCGAAGTTGATGCATGCCTTATTTGAGCAGTACTTTCCACCACCACCGGATTCTAAATCATGAAATACTGTTTATTTTCTTTATTTTATTTCTTCATTTATTTTTATTTTATTTTTTTCTTTTAGACTATACAGTAAAAAAATAAAAGAAAATAAAAAAAAACACTAAAAAAAACTAAAAAAAAAAAGTTTTGCATTTTGTTCGTCTCTACCTCGCTAGATTTGCACCTACGCCGTATGGTAATATCCTCTCTCTGTCTCTCCCTCTATCTCTCTCCTTTTATTGTCTAGTTCACAGTTGGTTACATTGAGGACAATGTTATATTCTAATTGGAAGGTGAGGGTGTATTTATACTTGGCATAATTTACAATTCATGTTTGTACTTGCTTCACTTGATTGCACCACTTCACTTGATGTTAGCCTTTTGCTAGTAAGGTGGTGATATAAGCATATGTTAATTAGGGAACATAGTGGACTTGTATGAAAATGGTTTATTGGGTAAATACTCGCATGTGATGTTTGCACTAGGATAGTTGTTTGTGATTATGTTATTAGTAAACTTGTCATGAGTATACCTTGATTCACATGAACACACTATCATAGCTGTGATCCCTCTATTATGATCCCTGGTGTACATGAGTGATAATTGCCAGTGTTGCAGAAAAGAATAAATGAGTAGCCTTGATTCTCATAAAACAAAAAAAAAAAAAGAAAAAAAGAAAAAAGAACTTGACTTGCTTGGGTTTGTAGCCTCTTTAGCTCGAGTTATTAAGCCCGTAGGGGTGTCTCTACACCTAGTGCCCTAAAACCGTATGGTTTTAGAGTCATTGGTCCAATATTTACTACATGGGTTAATTGAAAGCTTAAGGGACCTAGACATTGCACAATTAAAGAAAAATAATGAAAATGACTTGTTCGGATCCGTAGTCTTTTTAGCTCGAGTTATTAGCTCGTAGATGTGTCTTCACCCCTAATGCCCTAAAACCATCTGGTTTGGGAGTCATTGGCCCAATGCTTGTTACATGGGTTGATTAGAAAGCTTAATAGATTAGGACATTGCACAGTCTTAAAAATAAATAAAAAAAATTTTAAAAAAAATTAAAAAAAAAATTGGTTTAGTTTTTTTTTGTATATGTTGGGTGTTATTATGAGTTATACTGGGCTATTATAATGGACAGTTAACTAGTTATGGGGACTGCACTTTACACCAAGGGCACTGATAATGTGTTTACTAGCATTCACAAGTACATTAACTTTTGTAATACTGAATTGGGGTTTTTGATCAATAGACTACTTCATGCTTATCCATTGTGCCTTCAATGACTCATGATGTCTTAATATCGCACTGTAGTTGGCACATAAGTTAATTGTTAGGTGGACTAGTGTGGTTAATTGTTATTGGGCAGATGTGAATATGTTTATGGTTGTGGGTATCATTTCTAGAAACCCTTACGAGACTATACTCGTCCACTTGGGGTAACCTTGTAGTTAAAGGCTTGTTGCATATGCTAAATGCAATCATGATCCCTACGAAAGTGGCTTAGAGTTATTTTATTTTTCTTATTTCTTTTGTTTTGCTCGAGGACTATCAAAATGTAAGTTGGGGGATGTGATGTAGGCCGGAATGTACCACATTGAGGCCGCTTAAGTTATATTTATAGTCTTTGAATTTTGTTTATTTGGCGAAGATAATGTGTTTTGTGCACTTGTATAGATTTGGCAACCAATACGCAAATTCAGGCAAAAAGTGGCACAAAAGCAGATTCTCTGCGTAAACAGTGAAATTTCTTGGCGTACCATCTCACCGTACGTGCGACTAGACTTCATTGCACGAGTGGCCCACCACCGCTTGAGCGGAAATTGTGGGCGCTTGAGTGGCTCACCTAGGGACAAGTGCGCAGAATTTCGAGTTTGTTCTGCTGAGAATAAAAGAAGAAAGAATAGAATGCACTAGGGTTCCAAAATATTTCAAAAGAGAGGAGGGGGCTAGGGTTTGGAAATGAGGGTTCTCAAGTTTCAAGTACATCTTTCATAGGGGTTTCTTCTTCTCCTACCTCTTCTCACTCCTCCGTGAGTGGCTAGGCTTCTATTTCTAGGGTTTTGATGAAACCCTAGCCAAGTAAATAGGTTTTCTTTTTGGTTTTAATTATGTAATGGTTTGAACATGTTGTATGGTATTCAAGAAGTTTTTAAATATATTTTCCATTATTTCTTTCAAGTAATCTACTTTTTGTGATTGTTGAATGCTTTCGATGCAATGGTTTTCTTTGCTTTCATATTTAAGGTATGAGACGAGCCATACTACAAGGGACGAGTCATATTACTACCCTAGTTTAGAGCGAACGACTCGTGCTACTTGAGATGGTTCGTGCCTATACATTGAATGTGATAATTCTCTTGATCAATGCTTCGGACTTGTAGTTGCGAAGTAGTATTTGGTTCGAACCGTAACATAATTGATTTTCAAATTAAGACCTTATTTATGTAACTAGTGGTGATTTCATTACCCTAGGTTTTTCCCAAAATCATAACTTCATCTTTACTTTTAATTGCTATTTTAATCTCTTTGTTTATTTTAATTATCATTAGTTTATGAACAATCATCTCTTTGATCAAAATTAATTTAGGAATTTTAACAATTAAATTAGTTTAATTTCACATTTGTCCCTATGGATTGATAACCGGACTTACCATTATTCTAAGGAATTTGATACAGTTTAGTGTTTATTTCTGGTGTGCAAAACGACCCACCAGAAATTTTCAAAATATCAAAAAAAAAAAAAAAAAAAAAAGAAAAAAAGAAAAAAAAAAGAAGAAATTTTTTGAAAACAATAGGAAAAAACAAAAAACAAATAAACTCATTTTATGTATCCATTATATTGTTTTGCATCCATTATATTATTATTGTGCATTCATCACTGCATATTGCATGTCTCATATTGACATTTGATTACAACATTTTTCATCAGTTATTGCTGGACCCCCTTTTGGATTGTAGGTTCAAACCACTTAGTTTATGCTAGCCCCTTTTTAGGATGATGATACTATCCCTTCTTCGGGTTGTTGACAATTCAAACCACCATTGGTTAATACCTTCCTTTTCTTGGGTTGTTAGTTGAGACTATCCACCAGTTAATACCTCCCCTGTTTTAGGTTGTAGGTTAAAACTATTTATCGGTTACATTTCGTTCTTGTATGTGAATGTGTTTGGATTGTATCCCTTGTTATGCTTTATATTACCTATTGCGCTGCATTGTAGATCTTGAATTTTAAAAACAAAAATATCTTCGTGAAGCTTGTAAGTCTAACTTTCAATTATATTTTGAGCATATCATTTTCATTCTGTCCCTAAACTACGCTGGTTTGATTCCTTACAAGTCAAAACCAAAATAAACTTCGTGAATTTTCAAAAAAAAAATGGCTTTGTGGAGCATGTAAGTCCAACTTTCAATTGTATTTCGAGCATATCATTTGCATTTTATCCCTGAACTACGTTGGTTTGATTTATTGCAAGGGGATACGTATATATGCAACCCTTGAGTTCAACCAACTGCATTACATTTTGTTTGCTTGCCCAAGTCTTACTGCCTTGTCAAAAGGGTCATCTTCAGGCTTTGACATTCACTCACGTCAAGAAATGACTTCAAGTTCTGTCAAAAAGGGCAACTGTAGACACCTAATTTTGACCGCCCTAAGACTTGGTGCTTTCTTTTGATTACCCCGATGATAAAAACAATAATGTGCTTTTCACAAAATTCTCAGTAAGAAAGATGGAATTTGTACTTCATTTCCAAAGCTAAGCCTATTTTGGCCAAGTTTTCAAATCCCGTTCAAAACTCTCTTTTGAAACTTTCTTTCCATGCTTTGTTCTAAATATTTTCATAGTATTCCAAGGCCCACTTTTAAACTTCAAAATGAAACATTTTCTTAGGAAATTAAGCAAAGAAAAACGTGAAAATAGGAGGAAATGATGACTGTCGAAAAATTTTGTTTTGTGCAAAATAGTTAGCCACAGCCAACTTTTTTGGCTAACCAGCCAAGATTTGGATTTTCGGTCGGTCAGCTAATTTGCCCAGAAATAGGGCAATTTTGGTATAATTCTTATTTAATGCATGTGGTCATGCCATTACAGACCTTTTATTGTTATATTCTTGCATGAGGTACACACCCACCCCCTCTATTATCTTCCTTTAGCCTCAATTGTTAAAAGGGAGATTGTCATCTTCCTAAAAGGTGGCATCCATTTTCAACCACCATTGTCATCCTACCATCCATGTCTTCCACCTTGTCTCCCAGCTCCTTGACTTAGTAGCCTTCCTTGATTGCTTATAGAGATAGAGAGAATGGATGAAAGATAATGGAATTAAATTGAGAGTTAGAGAGAAAAAGAGAAAAGTCTTGAATATTAAGTTATAAACTTAGAAATACACTAATATATCATCTTCCTATAGATTGAAACCATCCCATCAATTCAGTTATGGCTAGATTCTTGAGCCTTGATCAAAAGAGAGTGAGTGTTGTTGAAATTGAGAGAAAAACAGAGAGTTGTAACTTTCTCTCTCCCCCCCCTCTCACACACTATTAAATAATCCCAAAACACCATTCTAACTAGAATTTTGAAAATTCAAACTGAGAATGGAGAATACACTTCCTAAACTTGAGGGAGATCAAAATGAAGTTTGGAAATCAAATATTTCCTTAGAAGGTAAATTTTGCACACTTTTCATGTTCTTTTACTTTTCTTGCATTTTCTTTCTTATATTGTTTTTCTTGCTTCAATTTCATGTTATAAACCTGTTGTAAGCTAACTGGAAATGGTTATTTGAGCCACTTGCATATTTTCTGCTTGTTTTTTTGGTGTTTGAACAAACCAGAGTTTTTAGCCGGCTAACTTTTTGGTCGGCCAACTCATCTTTTGGCTGGCCAACCACTCTTTTCTAGACAAAACTGAGCAGCCTCCCAATATCGAGCAAAACAATCTTTGATGGTCTCCAAGGCTCCCCTGAAGCTGCTATTTTTATCGTTTTTATTTTAATTAGAAAGTGTTTGTGAGGATATATTTTGTTGTAATATTTTTTCCTCTTCTCCCCCTTAATCAGATTTGTAATATTCAAAGCGATGTAATAATTCCCCATCCCCGTTTCTTTCTTTCCCGTTCTTTTATTTTCTATCCACATCTGTACATATGTAGTATGTTTTAATTGTCATCATATCCATGCTTTGCATCCATGCTTCACGCCTTAAGATCCAGTTAAATTTGTATTTGTGGGTTTAATCGATTATTATGTGATTTTGTGTGCTACTTCATGTCTTGAGATGATTCACATGTCATATAGTTTAGAAACTGGATCTTTAGTTGCATTTCATGAGTGAATTACATTAGAATCTTGTATATAAGATCATGCAAATTTACTAATTTTGTTTTTGTGCCTATTTGCGAGACATTAGTAAATATGTAAGTTTTTGTGCTTTGACATCCCGCCTATGTGTGATTTTCTTACTATGTTTAGCATCCTATCATGTAGCTATGTGCTTATTTGATATAACTTTATGTATGCCAGTGGGTGAATATTGTGTTATTTAATTCGAATAAAAACATTTTCAAGAAAATGAAATCAATCTATTTGAAAATTGATCACATAGTTTATATTTGTTTGCTTCACATAGTAAATTTTAAAATTTATTAAATAACCGAATATAAACATATAAAGTTAATAAAAATCATATTATGGGTTAGTAGAGGCAGATCTTTTGATCGGGTGAGGGGGGATGCTCAATTAATGACCTTCCCTCCTTATACCTAAAGTTCTAAGAAAAGCATCCTTGGTTACAACGAATAGTGGCCTTGGCATGAGTCACGTGTTTTCTAGTTTTTCCAAAACATTAGGTGGTGACTCTGAGATCTGATGATGCAGTCCATTTCTAGCAAAGGTTTTGCAATAAAATGGATTTTTTTTTTTAATTTTATAAAAGTTCCCAAATCTAGACTGTCATCTATGTTTCACATTGCACTCATGAGACTAAATCGAATAAATCGAGGGTTCAAACTGTTAATGAGATCTTGTAAGCAGCATGAGTAGTGTACATAAAAAGTTGGATGCAAGAAAAACAGATATCAATGATAATGATTATGGCATCCAAGCACAAATAAGGCAAAACACTTACACCTACTCAAGAAACAAGTAACATTCTAGTGATCGAGCATGACACCAAGGTCTTTCTAAGAACTCAAACCGGAGAAGATCAAGGGTTTTGTAAAAATATCAGCTTTTTGATGCTCAGTGGTAACATGCTCAAGAACAACAAGGCCTTCTTCCACTAACTCTCGAATAAAATGATGACGAATGTCAATATGTTTGGTGCGAGAGTGTTGGACAGGATTTTTTGAAATGTTTATGGCACTTGTGTTATCACAAAAAAGAGTGAGAGTGTTCTGTTCTATCCCATAATCATGAAGCATTTGCTTCATCCACAACATTTGTGCACAACAACTCCCTGCAGCAATGTACTCAGCCTCAGCAGTGGAAAGAGAAATGGCATTTTGCTTTTTACTATGCCAGGAAACCAGATTATTCCCAAGGTAAAAACACCCCCCGGATGTACTTTTCCTATCATCAGCACACCCTGCCCAGTCGGCATCAGAAAAACCAGTAATTTCGGCTGTAGTATCAGTGGAAAACCAAACCCCATACCCCAAGGTCCCATTAACATACTTGATGATGCGTTTTACCGCAAGAGAAGTGAGACTCTTTAGGACTGGCTTGGTAACGAGCACAAACACCGACACTGAAAAAATATCAGGACGACTGGCTGTGAATACAAAAGACTCCCTATCATACTCCTATAAAGGTAGGATCAACATCAATACCAGAGAATCTTTGGAAAGGTGAAGACTGGTGCTCATGGGAGTGCGTGCATGCTTGGAAGACTCAAGACCAAACTTTGACACAAGATTTTTAGCATACTTAGACTGAGAAACAAATATGCCCGAAGGAGACTGTTTAATTTGGAGACCCAAAAAATAAGACAACTCTCCCATCATGCTCATCTCAAACTCATGTGTCATGCAATCCGAAAAATATTTCACAAGATGATCAGCAGTGGAACCAAACACAATATCATCAACATATATCTGAGCAACAAGAATATGAGACTTAGTATGTTTCACAAATAAGTCTTATCCACACTACCCCTTTGAAAATCATTATCAAGAAGAAAGGTAGTAAGCCTATCATACCAAGCCCGAGGAGCTTGTTTCAATCCATACAAAGCCTTGTCTAACTTGTAGACATGATTAGGACATTTAGGGTCCTCAAACCTTTTGGTTGCTCAACATATGCCTCTTCTTTTAAGTACCCATTCAGAAAGCACTTTTCACATCCATTTGAAACAATTTAAAGCCAAGAAAACATGCAACACCAAGCAAAATGCGAATGGATTCGAGACGTGCAACTGGGGCAAACGTCTCATCATAGTCAATACCCTCTACTTGTGTGTAGCCTTGAGCAACCAACCTAGCTTTATTCCTCACAACAGTACCATTCTCATCAGATTTATTTTTAAAGATCCACTTGGTACCTATCACATTCATGTCTCTAGGTCTGGGAACAAGAGTCCAAACTTTGTTACGCTCAAATTGACCTAATTCTTCATGCATAGCATTGACCCAACTATCATCTAGCAAGGCCTCTTTAAAATTCTTAGGTTCAATTAAAAAACATAACACATGTGTGATACCTCATCCCGAATCTGTCTTCGGGTTTTCATTCGATCCGAAACACTTCCAATCACCTGTTGAGCTGGATGATTCAGTTTCACCCTTGCTGATGGTTTAAGTTCAGGACTTGCGGTGATAGAAGCAACAGGAGTGATGTCCCTTTGAGCACTCTTGGACTTGAACTTACCTGTGAGGATGGTGCTGTAACATTTTCTTGTGATTGAACCTCAGCTTCTCCTTGATTTTGTGGTTCAGTATCCAAGATTGGGACTCACCATTGTCATCCTCATTTGTTGCCGGAGTAGGAGAACCTGTGTCATCTATAACCACATTGATAGATTCCATTAATGATGAAGTTCGCAGGTTATAGACTCGAAAAGCCCTACTGTTGGTTGAATACCCTAGGAAAATACCTTCATCACTTCGGGAGTCAAATTTGCCCAAGGGCTCTCTATCTTTGAAGATGTAACACTTACTCCCAAAAGTTTTGAAGTATTTTACATTAGGTTTCAAACCCTTCCACAATTCATAAGGAGTTTGTAAAGTGCCGGGCCTTAAATACACACGATTTATGACATAAACAGCAGTATTTAGGCTTCGCCCAAAA
Organism: Camellia japonica; assembly: GCA_030407325.1. Lineage (NCBI taxonomy): Eukaryota > Viridiplantae > Streptophyta > Magnoliopsida > Ericales > Theaceae > Camellia > Camellia japonica. The sequence continues at coordinate 125,747,609 of JAPPVO010000002.1, read as the reverse complement.
CTTTGGAGGAAGACTCTTACTAAGGAGCATGACCCTAGCCATTTCTTGAACAACTCTGTTCTTCCTCTCAACCACTCCATTTTGTTGTGGAGTAATAGGTGCAGAAAACTCATGCTTAATTCCATGCATATCACAAAAATCCGAAAACGAACTATTTTCAAATTCACGACCATGATCAGTTCGGATTCTTATGATACGCCCAATGGAAACACCCTGTTCATTTTGGATTTTAAGGACTAAAGCCTGGAAAGCATTAAACGTATCAGATTTTTCCCTTAAAAAATTTACCCATGAGAATCGAGTAAAATCATCAACAGTTAAAAAAATGTATCTTTTACCTCCAATGCTTTCAGTGCGAGTAGGACCCATTAAATCCATGTGAACCAATTCAAGAGGACGTTTGGTTGTAAAGCTGTTCACCTTTTTATGAGGAGCACGGGTTTGCTTGCCAAGCTGACATGGTCCACACACATGGCTCAAATTCTTACCCAGTTTAGGTACTCCTCTCACAAGCTCTTTGTTGGCTATCTTAGTTAGGTCTTTGAAATTCATGTGACCTAATCTTTGATGCCACAGATCAATGTTACTTATGATGGCAGAATGACAAGTGAGATCATTAGTAGTAAGAATCCCATAGCAGTTATCAGATGTGCGAACCCCATGTAAAACAGTATTTCCCTTTTTATCCAAAATTTCACATTTATCTTTTGAAAACAATACTTCATGATGGGAATCACACATTTGACTAATGCTCAAAAGATTTGCTTTAAGGCCATCAACAAGTAAGGCATTATCTAGCTTGGAAGACCAGCAACTTATAGAGCCCTTACCAATGACTCTAGAAGTGCCGCCATCTCCAAAGGTAACAATTCCTCCTTCATATTTTTCAAGAGAGGTGAAGTAGGATTTGTTACCGGACATATGACGAGAGCACCCACTATCAAGATACCACATGTGTGAGTCACGTGCTTTTAGAGCAGTGTGAGCAACAAAACAAGTCAAATCATCTTTTCTAACCCAAATCTTTTTAGTCTTGGTGTTCTGCCTAGACATGTAAGGTTGTCTCCTAACCCAAAAAGTATTAGAATTTCTACCCTTTTGAGACACCTTACCAAACAGTTCAAAACAGTAAGGACGAATGTGGCCATACCTACCACAGTGATGACAAATAAAAACAGGTTTTACCTCTCTTTTGTTGATCTTACCTGCTTTTGCTTGATGAAGAGAAGAATCATCCTGGTCTACCTTCAATTTGCCCTTTGCTTGAGTCTTCAAGTTATGTGAGGTAGAGGCCTGTCCCTTTTGAGCTGTCGCACCATAGCCTAGCCCTCTTTTGTCAGAACCCATTTGTTGAGACCCGAGTATGTCTTCTAGAGATCTGGAACCTTTGTTCCACATGGCAATTGTTGCTCTAGCAATACGGAGTTCTTCATCTTTCTGTCTGACTTTCTCTTCCAATGCAGCTTGTGACAGCTCAAGACTTTCAAGTTTTCTTCATATGTGGAATACACCTTCAGAAGTTCATTCCTTTCAGTTTCACAGGATAGAAGTTTTCCACATAAGTCTTGCCTGTCACTTGAGATCTTGATGACATTCTGTTTTGCTGTCAAGAGTTCTCCTTTGAGCCGGACATTCTCACTCTCACATGTTTTGAGCTTGAGAGAGAGTTTGTCGTTGGTTTTAGACAAATTCAGAGATTCCTCGTACAGCTTCTCGTAAGCTTGTTGTAGTTCATCGCCATTGATCTCATCAATGTCTTCAGATATTTCATCATCCTCTCTTTGCTCCTCATTCTTCTTGACCTCGTCCACTCTAGCAACCAAGACAGATAAGTTGCTGGATGGTGGAGGTGGATCTCTTCCTTCATGGAATTGGCTCAGAATTTCCCATGCATCTTTAGCCTTTGTGCAGTGAACAACCCGTTGCTGTTCTTCATTGGAGATTGCACCACGAATAGTGATCAGGGCTCTCTGATTGCCCGGATTATCTGCACTTTCTGTATCTTCTTCAATGGCTTGCCAACCTTCTGGTTCAAAGGCTCTCAGAAAAGCCCTCATTCTGATTTTCCAATACAGATAGTTAGTCCCATCAAAGGTGGGAGCATGATGCAAGTTCTGACCACGAGCTGATTCCAAATGCTTTGAAAGGTTGAGAAACCGTGGCCCAAAATGCCATGAAAGCACTATCCCCATCTTCACCAGATTCAGGTTCTTCGGTTCTTGCTCCGACCCGCTTTCATCATCCCAAGTTACGGTGTAGACTTTCTTCCGATTCTTTTTCGAAGGGCATTCAAGGGACATATGGCCAAACCCTTGACATTCATAGCACTTGACCCCGCCCCCTTACAATCTTCTTTTCAGTAGTTTGAGCAAATTTTGGTGGAAAAGTTTTGGGTTTATCATTACTCTTATCTTTTGAAATAGGGGCTCTGAAATTAGGCTTCTTTTTCAAAATTTTTTAAACTGTTTTGTAAGCATAGCCGTCATCTCAGACTCTAAATCAAATTCAGTCTCCGGAGGTTTTGCAGTCTCATGAGCACTCGTGAAAGCCATAGTTTCTTTTTGCTTTTTCTTTGAAATTTGGTGGGCTTCATAAGTCTGCAAATTTCCAACCAATTGATCGAGCTTGAGGGTATCAACATTCTGAGCCTCCTCAATGGCTGTCACCTTTGATTGGAACCTCTCGGGAAGGGACCTCAAAATTTTTCCAACAACTTTTGCTTCCGGGATTTTTTCACCGAGAGTGAAACAAATTCACGATATCACTGAGTTTTGCATAGAAATCATCAAACGTCTCATCGTCGCGCATAAAAAGGGTTTCAAAGGCGGAGGTGAGACGTTGAAGTTTTGACCTTTTAACAGAGGTAGTACCTTCGTGAATTGTTTCAAGAATATCCCACGCCTCTTTTGCTATTTCACACGTGCAAATTCGACGGAATTCTTCAGGTGTGACAGAGCAGAAGAGGGAGTTGAGAGCCTTGCTGTTCCAACTCGAGTTCTGGTAATCAGTTGTGTCCCATTTATCAAGGGGTTTAGGAATATCAATGCCATTAACGGTGATCGTAGGTTCACTCCACCCAAAGATTACACAGTGCCAAACTTTCTCATCGATGGATTTTAAAAATGCTCTCATACGAGCTTTCCAATAAGAATAGTTTGTACCGTCTAGTAAAGGGGTCTATGAGTCGAGTTACCTTCACGAATAGAATCCATGATACTAGTCACACAAAATCACACCTATAGTTTTGAAAAAACAAAGTTTTTGATAAAACAAAGAGTGACCCGCTCTGATACCAATTGAAAATCTACGTGATTCGTGATTAGATCAAGATTAACTTATTCCAAATCCCAACAATTCAAAACACTCAATCTAAAATCATCAAAAGCACTTACGAGATGATTTTAGTTGTTTGTTTTTTAAGAATAAACAATAAATCGACACAAACGATTTTTTACGTGGAAAAAACCACAATTGAAGAACCTTCAATTGTAATAAAAAACCACGGGCGAACCGCCACTGATCAATCCACTACTAAAGAACTAAAAGATTACAAAGATAAAATACAAATTACCCAACACAGTCAATTTGTCCTCGAATTTTCTGTAACTCTTTCTCCACGTCTTCGTCACGGAACTGATCTATCCTGAAGTTGATTCCACAACTTCACTTGTCGAATTAACGACTACGTAAAGTATCAAACGCCTTTTGAAACTCTACGTGATAACCTTCGGATTCCACCGAAGAGAACTCTCTTGAATATGTAGTATCAAACTCTTTGATGTATGAATCTCAACTCATAAGTTTAGAACTCTCTTAAGAACATCAAAGAAAACTCACAAAACCTCAGAAGATAACTTCCAACAAAACCCTAGAAAACCCTAAACAAGATCTAGAAAGTAATCCTAAAACAAGCCCAACAAGCGAATTTATAGAATCTGAGATCGCGCGGTCCGCTCGAGCGTGGGTCTTCCTGCTCGAGCAGAGACTTCATACTTTGTGATTCGTATAGGCTTCCCGCTCGAGCGTCCATTTCCCCGCTCGAGCGGGGAATCACACCATCCAGTACTTTGTCAGGTTGTGCAGAAATGCTGTGGACTTGCAATTCCCGCTCGAGCGTTACTTTCCCCGCTTGAGCGGGGAAGCCAAACTTGGAAAACCTGGAAAGCTTTATCAAATTACAATCTTGGTTTTGATTCACGGATTTTGACAACAAAGGGTCCTAACAAAAGCTTATAAACATAATCAAGTTTTGCATTGAAAACATAATTTGACAAACATAGTGTTACGAAATTACTACTCACAAATGGCTCCGAGAACGAGGATGTATCTTCTTCAAAGTTTAACCTACAAAAAACATAAGTAAGACATTGAAATTCAATTCAACTTGCAAGTCTTCATCTTAATTCAAGTGTTCTAATCTTATTTAATATTTCCTAACTTGTTTTCTAAATTGTTCAAGGCTTGATTGTGACTTAGCTTGTATGTCTCTAGATTTATTAGAGCGTTCTAACCAACTTGAGACTTTCTTGATTCATATTCAAATTCTTTAGTGTTTATATTTATAAATTCAAAGTATTAATTGAAACATTGAACTAGCTAGCTTATTTGCACAAATATGACAAATCAAGTGCTCAAACTTGGTTAGATGTTTCCCTAAGCTTTTCTCAAGTGTTTAATGCTAATCTAGGCTTAATTCAAACCTTAAAATAGTGCATAACAAGTGTTGAATGTAAACATGGAAGGGTCCTAAGCGAACAAGGCTTGAAAAACAAGGTTTGGACGTGGAGCAGAGGTGCCGCATGTGGGGGAACATGAGTTGCACGTGCAGTTATTTCAGTAGCCAAAATTTTTTTTGGGGAAGCTGGCTACATGTGCGGGGCTTGTAGCCGCACGTGCAGTTATTTCAGTAGCCAAAATGGATTCTGGGAAAGCTTGCGACATGTGCGGGGCTTACAGCCGTATGTGCGAAATTGGGCAAAATCCTACCTGTTTGAATATTCATCTTGTTCAAACTCATTTCTTCTCGCTTTCATGACTTATGACCTTGATAAATCATTGAAAAACATCCTAAACTTAAGCGGAAACATGGAAATAAGGTTATTTTCAAAGCTATACAATCAATCCACAATTGTTTTCAAGGTTTAGAGATTAAATCTAAGTTTTACTCAAGAAATTTATCGAACTTATTCTTATTCAAACTTTTCCTTTCTATTCATTCAAATCTTGATTTCTATTAGAAAAACTTTTAGAAATTAAGGAAAGACATGAAGATGAAGCCTCTAATGCATCAAAAATACCAAAGCCTAGATGAAATTAGCATGAATCAAAGACACCTAGCTTGTTTTTCATCCTAACCCTCTCTTTTCCATTTTCTTGCTTCACAACTTCAAATTAATCCTAGGTTCTTTTTAATCTTAGATAGTAGGAAGGTTTTCTATAAGGATTAAGGTAGAAATCTTACCTTGAAACACTTGTTTGATGAATTTTTGGTGAAATTCTTCAAATTTCCTAGCTTCCTCTCTTCCTTTTATCTTTTCTTCTTCTTTTCTCCTTCTTTCTTTCTTTTTCTCCTTCCTTCACGTTGGTTCTACAACTTCCTCTTTTTATTTTGTTTTTATATGGCTTAGGAAAGACAAAGGTTAAGTTGGAACAAAAAGGGAGGTGTATGTATCATTTATTTGTATGCCTCACAAATTCATTTAATCTTACATGCTTTGCTTAGTTAATTATTCTTAGTTATAATTAATCAAAGTTAGTTTCTAATTAAACAAGGTTTAACTTAATTAATCTTGATTAAGGTTCACTTATCCTACTTGATTAACACTAATCCCAATTAGTAAAATGACACATGATGTTAAAATGACGAGTACATTAGTCTAAGATCTTTAAACTTCTCAATTAGTGCATAGGCACATTGTAGTATTTACAAATCTAAACTTAAGGCATTCTCATAACTCTTAATAATCTTCAAGTATTTCCACTCTTAAGTTTGCTTCACTAAGGCATGCTTTCAGTTCTAAGTTTCTTACCAATTGTATTCATCTTTAAGGGTTTCATCTTATCAATTCCTATTTCTATCTTTAGAGTGTTGTAAGATGGTGAAATTAAGGTAAATATGTAGTCATGTCATGTAAAAACACTTTTGATATAATACACACTTGCTTGCTATGCTCAAGAGGTGACTAGTTCTCTAAGTCTTAATAGTTGATGGTGAAATCCAATGTTTCGAGCTTCCTAATCACTCATTTCTAAACTTTACTAAGTATTGTGTAATAGGATAGTTAATTTGACTTGGGGTATTCAAGGATAGGTAATAATAGAACTATAACACATGGTGTTTTTTGGGGTGTCAAAATCTTCCCTCCTTTGAAAATTTTGTCCTCGAAATTTGTTCTTATAGTATTATTATCATTCCCTATGTATTCTAATGAAACTATGATTTAGCATTCTTCTTGGTTTGAAAATTGATATTCATCTCATATCTTATATTCTTCTTAATAATTCATGTTTCTAAATTTATGGTTGAATCTTTGTTTTTCTATCTCAAATATTTCTTAACAGTTAATCTCACTCCTTGCAAAAACTGTGTGAAATGGTATACTATTGTTTTTAGGTGAAAATTACCATTTTAACAAATTATATTGGTATTCGGTAACTATTCTTGTTAAAAATTATTGAAACTAATTACTCTTCCTTGGTTCATCCTTCCCTCCTTTAATTGTACTAGACATTTTAAGCTAATTCATGTTATCATTCTTGGATAGGTAAGTCGATTTCATTATAAAACTTGTATTATCATATTTTGTTATAAGCTATAGGGTTGTGGAAATATTCCTATTAGCTTTTTTTTTATATGTTTTCTTTTCTAGTCTATATGATATTTACATAGGTATTTCAAGGTCATGTTGTCCTTACACTTAATTGGTAGAACTTATATTTGAAATGTATGATTTATCTGTTATCAATATGAGATACATAAGAAATACAAGAGTACAAATCTTTTCTAGGATTAACTTTTATTCATTTCTTTGGTTGAACTTAAGTATATTAAGATTGTCTTTCTCTTTTTGGTTTCTGTTATGGGATGGCATTGGAAATGTTATTTATTCGATTTGTTTTTTTTTAGCATTCTATAAGGGTTCGAATAATGATTATGACCAAAAGAAATTAACTCATTTTCATTTCAATACTAAACAAGCTTAGTTTCCTTTGCTACAATTTAAGTCTTAATAACACACATTCTAAGACTCTAATAAACTTAATTATGATGGTAAAAGGCTAAGTTTCAAACAGATAACTAGATAGATCCTAAATTTACTAAAAGTAACAAAAATACAAATACATGGAAGGCATGTATAGCTCAACTAGGTCCACATGTTACACATATGTCTCGAGTATTTTAGTTAATATTTTGGTTTACAAGTAGGTTAAGCACTAGTCTTTAAGCTAACTAATTAACTTGACATAGAAACAAAAACTTTTCTTAATCTTTAAGACAATCTTTAACTTGATGCCCTATCTTTCGACAATTAAAACATGCTCCAGAAGCTCGACGAAATTGCCCCCCAATGGTACTTATGACATGATGGACACATTGGAATTACTCTACCACCCTTCTTAGAATTGGTTGACTCTCTTGCTACAAATTTCTTAAATGTGTCCTTTGATTCCCTTTTTAATGTAATACTCAACTTCTCCTTCTGATTCTGCGATTTATCGTAATATCATTGTATGGTTCTCATCGCACTTTCAAGGACTTCCTCCACTCTTTCTAGTCGCTTTGACAAGGAGTCAATTTCTTCTACATTCTTGGTTTTCACCGTATTTCCTAAAGACATAAGAAAGGAGGTCACTACTGCTCAAGTTAACGCATACATATATATATTGAACAATATCTAATCTAGAGCATAACAATTAATACATATACATTTATACAATTACAAGATTACACTAAATACATACATACACATAATGTTTTGGTAGGATATCCTATTCATTTCATGGAACTTACCCAAAATTTCTAATTCGAAGCAATGCCGACCAAACGTGATTCCAATCAGACTTTTAAGGTTGTTCAGCAAGGACATGGGACTCTAGGGTTTAATATTTCAAATAATAAATCATCCACTAAAACAAAAGACATTCGATATAAAAGATAATTATCATATTCTATAATCTCTCTAACTTCACACAACTAACCAACAACACTTCCCTTAATTTAACACTTTTACTATCCTTGTAATCCTGTATTCTCTTAAATAACACAAATGTCAATCAAAATCATGACTTTCTTACAAGATCATCATTTCTTTATACTTTTAAGCTCCCATATTTCCTTTTCTTAGCTATACATATACACTTAAATATACTTAAATACAAACACATACATAGCATGAATGCATTCCTAAAGTCTTATACTAAGAGATTTTATTGCTCTAAAGGACAAAGCGCGTGAGAATAAAATTGTACTCTGATACCACTCTGGCACGACCCTAACTCGTCCCAAAAAGGATAGTGTAGTGATCGACTAGTAGTCTTGGACTACCATAGGCCTAACTTACAAAACAGGGACTTGTATGATAAATGGGCCAAATTTTATTCTTTTCTCGGTACAAAAGCCATTATTTCTTATATTGAGTCCAGTTGAAACATCCAGTTAGAGCAATGCATAATTACATGAAATGAAAGCATACATCATTCTTGGACTATTATTCTACATCACTACAAGACTTCAATAATGAATTAGAATACAATACTTATATCATAACTTTACAAAATCAGCATAAACAAATAAGATCGGCTTCTAATTAACTTCTCTTCTCTTTGAACTATTCCTTAGTGTGAGGGAGATTTCACAATCTCGGCCTGGGCCGAGGTTCAGGCCGGGCTGTATGTGGTCCACGCATATTTGGGCCGAGCTGGGTTAGGCCAAACATGTTTGGGGCCGTGATAGCTTGGGCTTGGCCGGAGAAGGTTTTGCTCGGTGGAGGCCCAGGACCATGTTGAACCGAGCTGCCTGAGTTGCTCGGCCGAGATGATTGCCATACGCTCCTGTTTCCATGGTTCGCGCATTTAGCCCGGCTGGAAAGGCCTTCGGCTTACCAGCTTGACCAGTCTTGAGCTCGGCTATGCTGGAATGCAACCGAGCTCGGTCGTTATTGAGCTCAGCGAGAGGAGCACGGTCGTGAAGGTCAGCCCTAGTGTGGAAGGCCGAGGTGACTCCGCCGGGCTGCCGAGCTCTGCCGATATATCCTAACAGTTTGGTTAGGTGGTGATTGTTGGATTTGTGCTGACAAATGGGATAGCAGCACCACGTGTCGAGAGACTAATGGGAGTAGATTTGGGGCGCAGAATGTATATAAGCGAGTCTGCGCCCCCCATGCTTGATAGATGACATTTTGGTGAGATATACACAAAACATAACTCAGTTCTAATTCTCTCTATCTATCCCCTGGTGTGTGTACTAACTTGATCGTCGGAGGGGTTTTCCGGCCGCACACCACTGGGTAGCTCACCGCCGTTGTGCTCGCAGGTCGATCAGACAGACAGTAGCTTGGAAGAAAGGAGTACGGGCTTGCCTGAATATTTGCTCCCCATACACTTAGTAATAAAGCAAGGCGGTAAATGAATGAACATTAATGACATTTATAAATATAATATTTGACATAACTTGTTCATATCTTTAACTTGAACAAGGAAGAACATACTTGAATTGCAAACATTACATAGTGATGGAGATTTCAAAGATTACAAGGTCTTATTCGGCTCGGGTATCGGCTAAACATAATAAAGTGAGCTCAGCCATCATACTTGATTAGATATTCCTCCAATTGTGGGCCATGATCCATGCATGTCATCTAAATACATGATAAAAGAGTATAGAATGTTCAATTATAACAAAACATACCAAAGCCTATAAACATAATCAAGTTTTGCATTGAAAACATAATTTGACAAACATAGCGTTATTGAATGACTACTCACAAAGGGCTCCGAGAACGAGGATGTATCTTCTTCAAAGCTTAACCTACACAAAACATAAGCTAGACATTGAAATTCAATTCAACTTGTAAGTCTTCATCTTAATTCAAGTGTTCTAATCTTGTTTAATATTTCCTAACTTGTTTTCTAAATTGTTCAAGGCTTGATTGTGACTTAGCTTGTATGTCTTTAGATTTATTATAGTGTTCTAAGCAACTTGAGGCTTTCTTGATTCATATTCAAAAGTTTAGTGTTTATATTAACATATTCAGAGTATTAATTAAGACATTGAACTAGCTAGCTTATATGTACAAATATAATAAACCGAGTGTCTGAACTTGGTTAGATGTTTCCCTAAACTTTTCTCAAGTGTTTAATGCTAATCTAGGCTTAATTCAACCTTAAAGAAGTGCATAACAAGTGTTGAATGCAAGCATGGAAGGGTCCTAGATGAACAAGACTTGAAAAACAAGGTTTGGACTTGGAGCAAAGGTGCCACACGTGGGGGAACAGGGGTTGCACATGCAGTTATTTCAGTAGCCAAAATAGATTCTGGAGAAGCTGGCCGCACGTGCAGGGCTTGCAGCCGTATGTGCAAAACTAGGAAAAAGCCTAGCTATCCAAAAATTTAGCTTGTTCTAACTCATTTCTTCTCACTTTCTTGACTTAGGACCTTCATAAATCTTTGAAAAACATCCTAAACTTAAGGGGAAACATGGAAATAAGGTTATTTTCAAAGCTATACAATCAATCCACAATTGTTTTTGAGGTTTAGATATTAAATTCAAATTTCACTCAAGAAATTTATCAAACTTATTCTTATTAAAACTTTTCCTTTCTATTCATTCAAATAATGATTTCTATTAGAAAAACTCTTAGAATTAAGGAAAGACATGAGGATGAAGCCTCTAATGCATCAAAAATACCAAAGGCTATAAATTAGCATGAATCAAAGACACATAGCTTGTTTTTCATCCTAACCTTCTCTTTTCCATTTTCTTCCTTCATAACTTCATTCCTAACTCAAATTAATCCTAGTTTCTTCTTAATCTTGGACAGTAGAAAGGTTTTCTACAAGGATGAATGTAGAAATCTTACCTTGAAACACTTGTTTGATGAATTTTTGGTGAAATTCTTCAATTTCCTAGCTTCCTCTCTTCCTTTTCTCTTTTTTTCTTCTTTTCTCATACTTTCTCTCTTTTTCTCTCCTTCCTTCATGTTGGTTCCACAATTTCCTCTTCTTGTTTCGTTTTTGTAAGGCTTAGAAAAAACAAAGGTTATGTTGGAACAAAAAGGGAGGTGTATGTATCATTTATTTGTATGCCTCACTAATTCATCTAATCTTACTTGCTTAGCTTAGTTAATTATTCTTAGTTATATTTCATCAAGGTTAGTTTCTAATTAATCAAGGTTTAACTTATTCTTGCTTAGCTTAATTAATCTCAATTAAGGTTCACTTATCCTACTTGATTAACACTAATCCCAATTAGTAAAATGACACATGGTATTAAAATGACGAGTACATTAGTCTAAGATTTTTAACCTCCTCAATTAGTGCATAGGAACAACCTAGTATTCACAAATCTAAACTTGAGGCATTTCCCTAACTCTTAATAATCTTCAAGTATTTCCACTCTTAAGTTTGTTTTGTTAAGGCATCTTTTCACTTCTAAGTTTCTTACCAATTGTATTTATCTTTATGGGTTTTATCTGATCAATTCCTATTTCTATCTTTAGAGTATTGCAAGATGATAAAATTAAGGTAAATATTCAATCATGTCATGTAAAAATACTTTTGATGTAATACACGCTTGTTTGCTATGCTCAAGAGGCGGCTAGTATGGTGAAATCCAATGTTTTGAGCTTCCTAATCACTTATTTCTAGTTAATTTGTAGAGGCTTAGGCTTAAACTAGACCCTTTCATATTCTTTTATTCAGGATCCAATGACCATGTTTGTTGTTTATAATCCTTGTTGTTCTTGAATTTGGTTGTTTAGAGTCATTCGGTTGTGTTGTGAACAAGTTGGGAGTTCACTTTTCAAAGGAGTTCATGTATGTTTTTCTTTAGGTTCACTCGAGCGGTCTTTGGTTCCTTTTGGTATTTTTGCAGGTCTACGAAACTATTAGGAGTAGGGTGATCTTCGCTCGAGTGGTCATTTCTTTGCTTGAGCAGTCTCTTGCAAGTTTGAACTTTTGGGAGGGTGTAGACGCGCCCGTGGGCTTCACTCTACAGTTCGGACTCCCTTTTGTGTCGCGGTTCTAAATCTAAACCAAAGAGTCCAAATCCGGCAAATCGTTTTGAGAAAAACTGATTTTTGAAAAGAAGTGCCAAACATAGACTGCTTTGCCAGATTACAGAGTCGCCACCTAAATATTTTTTTAAAATGGGGAAATTTAGGAAACCCTGACTCGGTGCCGAAGGCCACGTGTCCGTCATAACCAAAGTTGACTTGGGCTCGGGAGCTTGGGTACGATCGGGAAGGTCAGCTATGAGCACCCCCTCTCGCCCGGTCCGAAGACCGGCCTCTACTAACCGTGATATCCAATTTTGAAAACTTTATGCGTTCTTATTCCGATTATTAACCTAATTACTATGTGATGCGCACAACACAAAAGTATAGACTAGATTGCCTAACTCGGAAATAAACATTGCATATCCTTTGTCTCGAAAAACGTGTTGGTTTTTGCTACTCGCAAGTAGGCTAAAATACGGATTTCATGAATTGTTCCAACTCACGCAATCCAACCTCCACCCACAGGCATTCAAACAGTTTATCTCATGTAAGCATTTAGCCGCATGGTAAGCATACTGTCATGGCAACATTCACACGCATGGGTATGCTAAAGCGTAAATACTTACATCGTACTCCGTGCCAAAACAGTAACTAGTTAGCAAACATGCATGACCTAGTTCATGTTAAGTGGCCTAATGCATCGCATACAGGATGTAATCTAGACAGGCTCGGCTACCCTAAGCATGGCACATGAAATGCAACAACTATCACGTATTTAATTTGGAATTGAAAAGTACGATGCAGTTTGCATGATGTGCTGAGCCCGATGCATGTAAACAAATGCATGAATGCATGCATGCATTGCATAAGGTATGCTAAATTAGACGTGCCCTAATCTACCATTGTAAGCAGGTAAATAAAAGGGATAGAAAGAAGTGGGGGTTGGAAGACATACATCCACTCACACACACTTATTACATTTTTGCCCTCACTCGGAGGGACCAAAATAATAATACAGAAATTAATAAATAACTAACTACTCTAGCTAATTAAATATTACAAATTAATTAAATTAACAAAATAAATTAATTAATCTAATTAAGCGTTAAACCGTCGGGATGAGGGCCGGATGCAGCGCGTGTTCGGGGCTGGCTCGGAATCGCACCGCCATGCAAGGATTGCCTCTGTTTCCTCTGCTCTCCTCCACAGAAACTTGCCAAAATCCCAGAAGTACCTCTCAGGGCACTGGGGGACATCATCGGCTAGGTAGAACTTCCACCGGCAGTAGAATAAGCTCATCGGCACTGAAATAAGCCATCGGCTGTTGGTTGACAGCCGGTCGGCACTAAATAGTGCCGGCCGGCACTTAATACCTGCAGAACCTGCAACTCACAGCAGCAGAGGGAAACAACTTGCATGGCAATGTGATTCAAGCCATTTATGCACTAAACACACCACTTATCATGTTTGTGACTCAAGGGGGCATGTGCCTCGATTCCCGGACCACCAATCACGCATTTCCATGCATGATGGCCCAAAGAATCAAGAGTGCAACTTTGATTTCAAATGCATGCAATGCAAACAAGCAAACAAGGGTGCCAAACCTCTATCAACTTTACTTCAAGAGGCCTAACATGCATGTCAACATGATGCAACCCTAAGCATGGCAACTAACATGCAACATGGCAATACAATGCAAACATGTAAGTAAGCATACAAGGCAAGCATGCAAACCAATTGAAAGATGGACTTAAACATGAATTGGGCAGCTCTAAAAAGCCCAAAATCAGTAGCCACATGCTAAGTTATGAGGGCCAAACACACATGCATACATACACATGTTAAGGTACCAATACTTAAACATAACAACAACATTCAAGCACACTTGAAGTGATTTAAACATGGGCAATTGACATGCATATAAAGCTCTGAAAATTCATGCAAAACATGAGGCCAAATCATGCAATGAAGCAAGCCAAATATGCAACACATGGCCTAAGTCTTGAAACAAGCCATGAAGGCTTAAACCAAGGCCAAGTCCACCAAGCTTCGCGAAGCTAAAGGGACTCAAAACAGGTCACAAGAAGACCTAAACAAAGCCTAAGGAGCACCTAGATGGCATCTAAGAGGCTCAAGCACAAAGGCATACAACATGACCAAAGCATGGAGTATTCAACACATGCTTTTAAAGCATTAAAGAGGCAACTAAAACATGCATACAAGCACACTGAAAAGTCTGAAATAACATGCTAGATGGTTCCAAACTATCAAAAATGAAGCAAGCATGGCATGCTACACACTCATACTCTCAAGGCCAACAAGCCAAATGCAAAGGAGCTATATAATGCATGATGAGATTGACCAAAACAAGCATGGACAGAGTTAAATCATGGCAAAATAAGCATACAAGCTTCACAAATGCAAGCCTAAAACATGCTCGAAGCTAAGGCATACAACCTAGGCATGTTAAGGCATAAAGAGGCATTACAAGGCAACTATGCTAAGCATGCATAGGAGACCAAAACCAACTTGAAATCATGTTATAACATGGCAATATAAGCATGGAAAACAAGTCAAACATGCTCAACACACACTTAAGCATGAAGCTACATAAGGAAGCAAAACTTGCCCTTTTCAAGGACATCAAGGAGAGGGGGTGGCCCTCTCCTTCTTGGGACTCTAAGGCATGCTCTTCACCACTGAAATCCCTCAAGATTTCAGTGGTGAAAAGATCCTAAGACCAAAGTCTCGGATTTCTCACAAAATGGCACAAAAAGTGGCCTTTTCAAGGCCTAAGGGTGGTCAAACTTGCTCAAACCACTAAGCACTCTTAATAAACAATAAAGAGGCTTAAAAAACAGAACTTTTATGTGTTGATCACTAAGCACAAAAACTGTTTTAAAGCAAGCAAAAAGAGGGTGCAAAAATGGGGTAAATAAAGCAAGTTTCTTACCCTTGAAGACCACCTTCACAAAGGTTGGAGTGGATGGGTCCTTGAGCTCAAAACCAGTCAAGAACTTCAAGAACAAGCCTTAAGGATCTCAGTTGCAAAAGGAAGGTGAGACACTAGGTGTTTATGTGCAATATTATGACAATACACACACACTAAGCTCAAAGGAGAAAGAGAGATATATGATAGATATAGAACTCCAAACCCTAAACCAGAGCTTCTCCTATGTCTAACCCTCTGAATTTTGTTCACCTTTTTTACCCTTGAGCCAAGAGAAGAGCCTTCTCTCTTATAGGCAAAAAGCTTACAAGCTTAGTCCCTAAGCAAGCTCATCCCTCCATACACGTGTATGGAGGGGAAACAAGAGCTAAACAGTTGTCTAAAAATATCTCAGAAAGCAGCTGCACAGTGCTCGGCCGGCAAAAAATGTCATTTTGACAAAATTAGTGCCGACCGGCACAAAATAGTGCCGACCGGCACAATATAGTGCCGGTGGCAACTCCAGCCAGCCGATGGCCTCTAGCCCCAGCCGGTGGTGTGTAGGGATGCCTCACAAAGCATTCCCTGCCCTCCTAAGGCAAAACACAAGTGTTTGGTACAAAACCAAACACAAACGGTCGAGTCCGGAGGTCCTGAGGCACGGCGCGCGTAGCCGAGAACTCCGGGAACTCCAAACGAACACAAACATGGATAATCACCGAGTGTTCCAACGGTGACGTCCAAGTCTTGAGGACGGTCAAAAACGGGGTGTCTACAGAGGGGATCATTGTATGCTTGAGCCATGTTTTTGTTGCTCTAGCGATGTCATTTTCTTGTGTCTGACGCTCAAGTAGTAGTTTGGTCACTTGAGCGGTCTATGCTTATATCAGTATAGAGAAAAGATCTTTTTAGTCACTTTTTAATCTCTCTCTCTGTCTCTCTCTCTCTAGTTCTTGTCTAAACACCTCAAATACACCCAAATCCGTTGATCTCGCCGCCCTAGTGCTTTCGAGTAAAGTGTAGAGCTCGTAAAGGTGAACATTTTAATCAGTGAAACTTTTATTGTGGACTCCGTCTAGAGTTAGGTTTTGCTTTCTTCTTCTTCTATTCTTAAGGTAGGGACTTCTTCAACCTCCTTGTATAATTCTAAGCATCGTTATGTGTTCCTTGAAAAGTATTGTGATTTGGGAGTTGGGGGTTTGATTTAGGGTTTGATTTCTTAAATGTAAAATAGGGGTTTTTGAATAAGTTCTTGAGAAATATTGTGGGAATGAGTATATTGTTGGGTTATGTTGAAATATTGGAAAATTCTCCTTTAAATGTGTTTTTGAAAGTAAATGATGTTTTATTGGAAATCATTAGTGTTTGACCTATGAATGAAGGGAAAGATGTTGAGTTTTGAAAAGATAAAATGAATGTATCTGTTGATGATGAGAGTGGAGTTGTATATGTATTATCACTTCCGCTTTGAAATTTACGAAATTACAATTGTTGATGGAAATTTAGCTTTTGTATAGAGATCTGTTTTGGGCTATCGATGAAAGATATCTTGATTGTTGTAATAATTGCATGAGGATTAGGTTAATTAAAACCAACTACTCATACATCTTGCATTGAACATTGTTTCATATTCATACATTAAAAATGTATCGTTTTGAGAAAAATGGGTAAATACCTTGGTGAATCTGGTTAGGGAGTGTGGTTGTGGTATTTCTATGTTGGCCTGTGTGTCTTTGGTGAAAGTCCAAAACCCCGCGCAGTTAGGTGCTGATCCTTCCTATTAGTACCGGTAAAATGACTTTAGTAGTGGTTGTATAGCCTACTAATAGACAAGTACCTAGAGATTCCTAGTATTGTGTATCCACTGCCTTGTTTTATAATTTTAAAAAGTATTATTTTACGAGTTGATATATATTTATATAACCATGACATTGCATTGTTTTGAAAGAGAAAGTATAATGTTTTGGTAAATGGCATGCATATGCATTCACTATATGACTTTGTTAAGCATCATACAATGTGCTTAAATTTTCTTTACTGGGCCTTAACTCACTCTATGTAGAAATCAACTTTCAGGTGCTGATGGTATGCCTCCACCAAGGACTTAGCTTGGGGGGGATCATGGAGCTGAAGGCTCATTTTGTTTTCTTTTGTTGTAAAGATATGTTGTACAAGCTTAGGGCCTTTTACTTGTTTTGGGCTTGACCCACTTTTGTTGTAACCAAACATCGACTTAGAAATATGTAGCCACTAAGGCATGAACCTATATGTATTCATTTTTATTTCCATGCATTGATATATGTCACATGCTATAGATTTAGGATGTAGGGCTTATGAATGTATAAATGCATATGGCATCTTCTGTTATCCTTGCAAGAGAACTAATGAAAGAATGAAACGTTATGGAACTTCCTTACATTTAGCTTACTTGTGAGATTATCTATTGTTAATTATTTTGAGGCGTCACATAATTTGACTTGGGGTATTCAAGGATAGGTAATAATAGAACTATAACACATGGGTGTTCTTTGGGGTGTCACACTCACCTCACAAATTCAATCCCCAAATTGCCACCTTCTTTCCATGTTGCACCAACCGCAATCACTAATTCATTGTCTAATTCAACCTTTGTGGGGTGACATTTTGTAGGTAGTATATAGAAATATATATATATATATATATACACATCCCTAAAAGGGTGTATATTATGTCATTTGTGAGTTTAATTATCACAAATAACATAACTCAATACTATAGAAGTCATAATTATAAAAAAAATAAAATAAAATAAAAAGTTATAACCAAACATATAAGGTATAACAAAGAACTTTTGAATTATAACCAAAATAATATCATAATCAATATTACAATGAATCATAACTGACAACACAAAAGGTTAAACCAAACATCACAAAGATCATAACGAGGGTGCATATAGTACATCCTCAAAAAGGGTGTGTACCATAGAATTTCCCTATATACATACATAGTAATGCCCTCTGTTGGTGAATGTGGTTGTGGATGACATATAAATTCATATGGGTTGGGCTTCTCTTGTGTTGGCCATCTCAACTTAAGAGAGCGTTTGGGTTTGGTAGGTTCATTTTGAAATCGATTTCAATGATCTAAATCGTTCACTTTCTAGGACTCGTTAAGTAGAATATTCATGCAAAAAATCAAGATGATTGAATATCGATAGCTATATATTTGAATTAAATTTGTAATACAAAAAATGACACTACAACATTTTCTTAGTTTAGTGACATTTGAAAGTGCCACAAAACTATTCTTCTAATGACATTTTTTGGTCTTGTGGCATTTTGAACAAGTGCCACTTCTATCGGTGCCACGGTAGATATTTGCAAGTGTCACTGCACCATCATGGCTAAAAACTTTCAATGACACTTTAATGTCATGGTAGACACTATTCGTGACGCTATCAAGTGCCATTCGTGACGATAATTCGTTGTAGAACAATTTGATCCGCTCTTGCGGAGACTCCAACCGCCAACCTCCTGCACCATAAACCTTATACACCACACTCTTCCCACTACACCTCTATAGCACCACATGATTATATATGCAACATATATTATTTATATAGTATATACATCCATATTAATATAAAAGTATATGTATAACATAATTATTTTATTGAACATAATTTATGTAAAATAAACTATTACTACCAAAATAAAAAAAGACTACTTTTGGCGACTAAAAATATTTTTTTAGTCGCCAATTCTATACTTTTGGCTACTAATTATTTTTTAGTTGCTAAAAAATTTAACTTTTGTCGACCAAAATCAGATTTGGTCGCCGAAGATGCACTTTCAGTTACCAAAATTTTGGTCACTAAAAATTTTTATTCCCGCCTTAGGATTTTAGTTCTCCCGCGCTAAAAATAACCACTTTTGGCGACTAAACTTATTTTTTAGTCGCCAATTGTAGACTTTTGGCTACTAAAATTTTTTTTGGCACCAAAAAGCTTTACTTTTGGCTACTAAAATTTTTTTAGTCGGTAAAACCCATATAATCAGCGACCAAACTTATTTTTAGTCACCAATTGTAGACTTTTGGCTACTAAATTTTTTTAGTCGCCAAAAAGCTTTACTTTGGGCTACTAAAATTTTTTAGTCACTAAAACTCATATAATCAGCGACCAAACTTAGTTTTAGTCGCCAATTGTAGACTTTTGGCTACTAAAATTGTTTAGTCGCCAAAAAGCTTTACTTTTGGCAACTAATGCTGTTTTGGTCACTGAAAGCTATACTTTCAGCGACCAAATTTTTTTGGTCTGGAAATTTAGTCGCCGAATATGCTTTTTCCTGTAGTGTATATTGAGTTTAATTCATTTATTTTTAATCATTTACTGCATTTTAAAATTTTAGAAAATATATTGGCATTTTTTGTTTTTTCAAAAATGTCATTATAAGCTTGGAAATTTTTTGGCTAGTGGCATTTCTCAAAATGCTATAAAATATTTGTTTATGACACTTTTCACCTAAGTGCCATAAAAAGTAATTTGCACCTACTTAGTGTCCTGACATTTTTTAAAAAAATGCCATTGCAACTAAAGTTTAGTGGCATCTGTTGGTAAATGTCACGAACATAATTTTTTGTGTCATTATTTTATAAAATGCCATAAAATTGATGTGACATTTCTTTATTGAAATACCACTAGAGCCTTATATGTTTTGTGGTTCTATGGCATTTTCTAAAACATTTAATGCCAATTTTTATTTTTGTGACATTTTCTAAAAACATGCTATTAGTGTAGTGTCACTAAAGTATAAATTTGTTGTAGTGACATTTTTGTTGTACTGAAATGACACTTTTTTTTAATTGAAATGCCACTAGAGCCTTGTATGTTTGTGGCTCTATGACATTTTCTAAAAAATGCCACCAAATATTCTTTTTGTGACATTTTTTAAGAACATGCCACTAGTATGGTGTCACTAAAATATGTTTTTGTTGTAGTGTTGTGACACTTGTTCATTGAAATGTCACTAGAGCCTTTTATGTTTGTCGTTTTGTGGCATTTTTCAAAAACGTGCCACTAAATATCATTTTTGTGGCATTTTCTAAAAATATGCCACTAGTGTAGTGCCACTAAAGTATGTTTTTGTTGTAGTGTTGTGACACTTGTTCATTGAAATGTCACTAGAGCCTTTATGTTTGTCGTTTTGTGGCATTTTTCAAAAACGTGCCACTAAATATCATTTTTGTGGCATTTTCTAAAAATATGCCACTAGTGTAGTGCCACTAAAGTATGTTTTTGTTGTAGTTTTGTGACACTTGTTCATTGAAATGTCACTAGAGCCTTTTATGTTTGTCGTTTTGTGGCATTTTTCAAAAACGTGCCACTAAATATCATTTTTGTGGCATTTTCTAAAAATATGCCATTAGTGTAGTGCCACTAAAGTATGTTTTTGTTGTAGTGTGAATAGCTATTCTTGAAATCATATTTGTCGTCCATTTTTTAAAAATAAATATGATTCAAATATATAACTACTAATGTTCAATCATCTTGATTTTTTGTATAAATATTCTAATGAATAAGTTTTAAAAAGTGAACGGTTCGAATTATCGAAATTAGTACATAAATGAGCCTACTAAGACCAAACACTCTCTCAAGTTGAAATGACAACTTGAAAGAAACCAAACCAAATTCATATATATCTATGCAGTTCTATGGTTTCAAGTAGCCACCATAATTATTTTCTTTGTATATGTTTCTACTAAAATTCTAATTCATTTTAGCTACTGTGAGACTCAGAAAATCCTCTCATATGGATTGTTGAAAAGATCCAACGAAGAGATGAGCTTGGCTCCATTAGATCTGCAAGGATGAACATAGTTGGCGCAACCCAACCAAGGTTGCCGGCCAGAGACACTCCGATGATAAAATTAGCCACTGGAATCAGAGAAAGAAAATGAAGAAAATCAAGAGTATTTGTGTGTCATGTGGCAAAGAGATGAGGCATACCTATATTCATGGGGTGGTCTCCTTTTATAGATGGGTGTGATATTTGTTCAATGTGCTTCCTTGTTTGGGATGGGCCCATTGTCAGGCCTTGTTTGAGTTGATATATATATTTTTTTGGCTATACATATTTGATATCTTTGATAAATACATAACCATTAAGACCTATATAATTCTGTGTATGACTCAGTGTGGTACAATCTGCTAGTGTTATTAAATTATTTCTCAAATTGTGAAATAGAATTGAATAGTTTTTGATGAAGTGTATATATGTACATGGGTTCTCTATGGGAGGAGGTGGTCAATGATGGTGCAGTAGGAATAGAAGGAGGTATGGTGGTGGGTCTAACAGAAGAAGATGAGAGGTAAAAAAATGAAAAGAAAAAAAAAAGGATATTATTGGCATTTTCAATATTATTTTGCTAATGTTATGTTTTTCCATCCAATTCATAAATGGTAGATTAACGGTTAGAAGAGTGTTACAAAAAAATTTAAAATAGAAAAGTGGGATGTGATTTTAGAAAGTAGGAGTGACAAAGTGATTTTAAAATTATTAAGGGTTGTCAGTATAATTTACACTTAAATCTATATTTATAACTACGTCACGTCACGCCCACTTGCAATGTAAGGCCATGCGTTAAGGTGAAGAATTGCATGCACAACTTCAAACTATTAAAAAGTGGTTACTCATTATATCATAATAATAAGATAGACAATTTTATTTATTTGTTTTTTTTTTGTTATTTTTATTCTTTATTTTTTTGGAGAAGTTTTTTGTGATGCACACAAGGCATAAGACTTGGTGTACTTATCTTTATTTATTTTTTGTTAAATTTTTGTTTTTTGGAGAAGTTTTTTGAAAAAAATTGTTAAAAACTTCAATTTAATAATTCTCTAAAGCATTCAGTTCAGTGAATTTTTATTTTTTTTTTATTTTTATGAAACGTCTATCATTTGTGAAATAATTTGGTAAGAAATCCATATATTATTTCAGAACACATTTTGTTTCTAATTTTATCTCGTAATATATCTATTTAATTTTTTTTTAACTATATGTTTAATTTGTTTAATTATCTGTTAAATATTTTATCTGTTTAATTTTTTTAAGTATCTGGTTATATATTTTTTTATCTGTTTAGTATTTCATTTTATTTTATTTTATTTTTTTATTTTTATTATCTGTCAAATTTGTATCTATCCGATGCACACAAGGCATAAGACTTGGTACTTATCATCACGCTAAAGTAAGGACTTCTAGATAGATTTTTGTTTTTTTGTTTTTGTTTTTTTTGAGAAGTTGAATTTTGTGAACATAAGTACTTATCACGTTAAGTTCCCACTTCTAAGAACCTAAATAATATTATCCGGAGGTGTTTCACCACGACTAATTTTGTTGTCGTGATTGGCTTTTTTTTATTTTTATAAATTTACATTAAAAAAATTCATACTCTAGTCTAACCTATAAAAAAAAAAAAAAAAAAAAAAGAAAAGAAGAAATGTATATTATCCACTCAAATAGCTGTAACATCAAAATTCGATTTCACCGACCTTACATCCACCGTTGGTAATGTGACAATTTTCATTTGATATAAAAATCCCTTTAATCCTTTTAGTTGTTTTAATAATGTCAGGTATATTAATCAAAGTATAAATAAATATATTAACAAGATATAATGTGTAGAAATCCTATTTTTATTGACCATTAATACTTAGGCTCTTGAAATACTTTCTGTGGGGAGATAATTTTTGAATGACGACACGTGGCCGAGGTGTCACCGAAACGCCAGTCGGAGTGTCACGTGTTGTAACGCCCTCAAAATAAAACCCATTATATAAGATTAACATGCATTAATAATAGAAAATGAAACATTCTATTATCCATCAGAGTATTACTAAATAAAAGCATTACATGTAACATCAAAATAAATGCCCTACGGGCTTACATCTTGCCAAGCAACACTTGGACACAAAGAAATAAGAGTCTAACTCAATACAAATAAAGCCCTAGGCTTGAATGTTTACATGTATCAAATAAAAACAAATAAATAAAAACAAGTCTTCGAGTCCAAATCCTCACAAGCTAAGTCCTTGGAGGTAATGAACCACCTGAACTGAAAATGAAGTTCCCATATAGGGTGAGCCACAGTAGAGAAATACTAAACCAAGCATATGAATTAATAAAGCAGTAGCATCTAATACATGGTTAACACCGGATAATCAATTTACAAATTCATGACACGAATGTCTACCTTGCCTATGACACAATGTCTATGGCATAATTCACCTTCCATTTATGGCTCAGAACCTGGCCAAATAACTCAACTGGGTTTATCTTTTATTAACAATACTTCCAATTCAACAGGAATAACAATTCAAGTTAAACCTAACAGAACGAATACACATGTTGGTATTATATCAATCACAATCAATTCACTTCCATACTTCCCAACTGATACATGGTGGTGATGTATCATATCAACAACAAATAGAAATATTTCTATTATAATTAAGCACACACATAAGTGATGCTACTAGAGTCCATCCCTTATCCCAACAAGTCCGGTTTAGAGGTCCATCCCCTATCTTCCCCTAAACCGTGGAGTTCATCCCTATCTCCTCCAAAAACAAATGCATATGCAACATAATCAATACTTGCCATACACAACACATAATTAATACACGAATGTTCTGTATTAACTCAACAGTCAAACAATTGACTCATTTCAGTTATACCTAAGCCGCATGCAAGGTCTACAACAATCAATGGCTATCCTCCACCGATAGCCCAAAACAATTATTTCTAAGCAAGAAATAACTATAACAATAAATGTAATTTCAATATTCTCAAAGGTAGTATTTAAACTACCAAATACATCATTAAACCACTAAATTCCCCAATCTCATGAATTTAACCCAATATCACAATCTTCCCTTAAATTAATTATATATTAATCTATGACAAAACCCTAAGGTTTCTCCCAAAATTACCAAACTACCCCCACATACCAAAATACCACCACTTAGGATTAAAGCGTATAATGGAGTAGGAAATCCCTACTCGAAGAAATAACTCAAAAAGAGAAGACGAAGATGAAGCCCCAAACTCCAAAGTGCTCCAACCACCACCAAAAGTTAGATTAAACTGAAGTCCTCGAACCCACTCTAACTTTTAAATAAAGGAACTAGGGTAGAAACCCCTAACCTAGATGAAACCTAGGGTAGAAGGTGTGTAGGGAGAGAGAATGGTCGGACCTAGGGTTTAGAAACAAAAAGAGATAGAAAACTGATTAAAAAACCCGCTGCTGCCTATTTAAACTGAACAGGCTCGCTCGAGCGAAGACATGGTCGCTCGAGCGACCAGACACAAAAATCCACGCTCGAGCGAAGAAAAGCTCGCTCGAGCCAAAAACTCGATGCTTCAGGTCTGCAACCCAGAAGCTCGTCGAGCGACTAAATGCTCGCTCGAGCGACGAACTCGAAAACATACACCTCGCTCGCTCGAGCCAAGAAACATCTCTAGGTCCTAAGCCAGACGCAGACTCTCGCTCGAGCGACCAAACCCTGGCTCGAGCGAAGAACAAAAACAACAGCTCGCTCGAGCGAAACTCCTCGCTCGAGCGAAGGTCCAAAAAATCTGGACAGCAACACTTGGTTTCCAACCTAACCAACCTGTAACAAACCTGCCAACTCAACCCATAACTCAAAATAAAGAATTAAAGGACGACAACAAATAATACAACAATGGAATCTACGGAACATAAGTCCGGATACAATAATCAAAAGGGAAAAGACCGGGGTCGCTATAACCTCCCCCCCTTAAAAGAATTTCGTCCCCGAAATTAAGCATGAGTTTGTAAAAACAAGTTTTTCTCAATTCCCAATGATATTATAAAACAATAAAAAAACTTGATCCAATACCGGTCACTTCATCTCTTATCAAGAGGCATCTCACAATATGTATAAATCAACATATATTCAACTTGCATCAATATTATGCATTATTCCTTTCAATGTTAACAATTTCCATATCATTATTCAAGTTCATGATATAAAACACATTCAATATATAAATGTTATACCCCACTTCCATAAAAAGGCAAGTGCAAATGTTAACATTAAACCCAAAACATTCTCAATGTTTTCCAAGTTAAGACATATATATAAAGCTCTTAAGTTGAACAATATTATATAATCTAAATACAGATTACAACTCAATAAACATATCCGGATATTTCTCACGGACTTCAACTCACGTTCCCAAGTGGCTTCCTCCACTGTGGATGTTTTCCACAAAACTTTCACCAAAGGGATGGTTTTGCCTCGCAAAACTTGATCCCGCCTATCCAAGACCTGAACCGGTCTCTCCTCATACGAGACATCCTCATCAACAATAAGTCAGTCAATCCAGTACATGCGATGGATCCGGCTCATACTTTCGAAGCATACTCACATGAACCACGTCATGAACTCGGATAACTGCGGTGGCAAAGCTAAACGATAGGCAGCCTCGCCAATCCTCTCAAGGATCTCAAAAGGCCCAATAAACCGAGGGGACAACTTCCCGCTCTTCCCAACCTCATTAAACCCCGCCTAGGTGATATCTTCAAAAAACATGATCACCCACCTCGAATACCAAAGGTCTCCTCCTAGGTCGACATAAGATTTCTGACGACTCTGTCTGTCTGTAACAAGCCTCTTACGGATAAGCTCAACTTTCTCCGTCGTTTCCCTCCAACTCCGGACCCAACAAAGGTGCATCACCGCACTCGGCAACAAACAGGGATCTCACGGTCGGCCATACAAGGCCTCAAACGGTGCCATACCAATACTAGATTGAAAACTGTTGTTGTAGGCAAACTCCACTAATGGCAAGTGCCTCTCCCACGACCACTAAAGTCGAGAACACAACCCCGAAGCATATCCTCAAGGATCTGAATAGTAACGCTCGGCTGTCGTCAGTCTGAGGATGATAAGCCGTGCTAAAAGTCAACTTAGTGCCTAAAGCACTCTGCAAACTCTGCCACAACCTGGCAGTAAAACGAGGATCTCTATCTGAAACGATCGTCACTGGGACCCCGTGCAACCTCACTATGTCCCGGACATATAAGTCGGCAGATGATCTACCGAATCTCTAACACGCATAGGAATGAAGTGCGCTGACTTCGTCAACCGGTCTACAACCACCAAATAGCATCACTACCCCGCTGAGTCCTCGGAAGACCTACAATGAGTCCATGGTGACATGCTCCCACTTCCACTCGGCAATAGGCAAGGGTTGCAACAAACCCGTTGGCCTCTGATGCTCGGCCTTCACTTGCTGACAAGTAAGGCACTTAGATACGAAAGCTGCCACATCTCTCTTCATACCCGCCACCAAAACTGGCGGCCCAAATCCTGATACATCTTAGTACTCCCGGATGCACCGCAAGGCGCGAATGATGAAACTCTCGGAGTACCTCTCTCGGCAAGACTCCGGCACAAACAGACGGTCTCGGTATCTCACACTCAGGTCGGGATACACCGTCAAACCCTTCTCAACCTTCCAATGGAAATCTTTTCTCGGAGAGATTCTACCTCAAGATCACCCCTCTGAGCCTCTAACACTCGAGTCACAAGTGTAGGCTGTGCAACAACAGAAAATAAGGCCGCAGCCTCAACGGATTCGCCAGATGCAAATCAAACTCCCCAACTGCACCCAACATCTCCCACTCCCGGATGGCTATACTAGCTAAGTCACCAACAGATTTCCTACTAAGGGCATCGGCCACAACATTGGCCTTCCCCGGATGATAGTGCAACTCGAAGTCATAATCCTCAATGAACTCCATCCACCTCCTCTGCCTCAAATTCAAGTCTTTCTGTGTAAACAGATATTTCAGACTCTTATGATCCGAGAATACCTCGAACCTCTCACCATAAAGATAATGCCTCCAAATCTTTCAAGACAAAAATCACAGCTGCTAATATCTAAATCATGCGTAGGGTATTCTTCTCATGAATTTTCAACTGACGTGAGCCATAGGCGACCACTTTCCCCTCTTGCAATCAACACACAACCCAGACCCTCTCGTGAGGCATCACAATAGACTGATAACCAACCCTCTCCGGCCGGAATAATCAGACTGGAGCGGTGGTCAGTCTAACTTTCAACTCCTGAAACGACTTTTCACAAGTCTCACTCCATACAAATTTGACTCCCTTCCGAGTCAATCTAGTCAACGGTGAAGCTAACTTGGAGAAATCTTTCACAAACGGACGGTAATACCCAGCTAATCCAGAAAACTGCGGATCTCAAACACCTCTTAGGCTGTGCCCAATCTTGCACTGCCTCAGTCTCGGTGTATCAACAGACACCCCTTCCCAGAAACTACATGGCCTAAGAACTTCACATCTTCTAGCCAAAACTCACACTTCCGAACTTAGCATAAAGCTTATGGGCTCTAAGTAACTCTAGCACCCTCTCAAGTGTTCCTTGTGCTCCTCCCTCGAAGGTGAATAATCAGAATGTCGTCCACGAAGACGACCACAAAAACGATCCAAGAATTCCCGGAAGATCCGGTTCATCAAATCCATAAAACACTGCGGTGCATTGGTGAGCCAAACGGCATCACCAGAAACTCATAATGACCATACCGCGTACGGAATGCCGTCTTAGGAATATCCTCCTCCCTGACTCTCAACTGATGATAACCCGATCTCAAAATCTATCTTAGAGAAACAACGGGAACCCTTCAACTGGTCAACAAATCATCAATACGGGGCATAGGATACTTATTCTTAACCGTAGCCCGATTCAATTTCCTGTAATCAATACACTTCAAAGCACCACCCTTCTTCTTAGCAAAGAGGGCCGGTGCTCCCCACGGCGAAACACTAAGACGGATATAGCCCTTATCTAATAACTCCTGGAGTTGAACTTCAACTCAACTAACTCGGCTGGGGCAAAACGGTAAGGTGCCATAGAAATCGGCGCCGTGCGGGCACTAAATCAATAGAGAACTCAATCTCTCGCTGAGGTGGCAAACTAACAAGATCCTCGGAAAAACGTCCGAATACTCACAAACCACCCTCGGAACACAATCTGGGTCTCATCACCCTAACTAATTGAAAGACTAGCAAGTAGACCACTAAGCTCACTCCGCCCTCGCGGATCATAACCGGTGGCAAAACACTACCAACCGGTCCCCAGAAAAGGAAAACACTCCCCGTTCAGGTACAACAAGTGACCTCTGACGGTAGCAATCAATAACTGCTCGGTATGACGATAACCAGTCCATACCCAAAATAACATCAAAGCCCTTCATGGGCATAACTACAAAAGAGAAAGGGTTCTGATCATCGACCTCTATATCACAACCCCTAACACCTTGTTTCAAATCAATTCACCCCCAAGAGGTGACACTACACAAATAGGAGACGCTAACTGTGCTAACTCCAACTCCAAAACAGATGCAAATGCAGCAGACACAAAGGAATGAGATGCACCCGTATCGATCAAAACACTAGCAACTGAATTGCAAAACAAGAAGGTACCTCTCACAACAGATGGAGCCGGTATAGGATCCTGCGCGGTAACAGCATACACGCGCCCAGACGACCTCTGATCAACCTGCTCACCCCTCGGAGCATAAGACTGCTGCACAGACTGGGATGAAGAAGCCCCCTGATTGGCCTTCGAGGCCTGAACTGACTGAGCAGGCAGCTGACTCTGAGTCTGCCTCGAACCAGATGCACCAGATGTGCCACCCAACTGTGGGCAAAACCTCTTCATGTGCCCCGGCTGACCGCACTGAAAACAAGAGAGTGGCTGGCCTCTACCCTGACTCTGGCTCTGAGATCGAGCCGAAGAAGATGCTGCTCTCTGAACTCCTCCCCTCTGAGGACAAACTGGAGACTTGTGACCCAGCTGGCCACACTTGAAACAGGTAATGTCTCCCTGACTGCCTTTCCCAGAACTAGCACTCGGCGCTGGAAAAGTGGATCTAGAAAAACTACTCTGAGGCTGCTGAGGAGTGAAACCTCTCTGCCTCCTGCCATCACTCTCCTCTTGGAGCCTTTCTGCCTTTCCCCCTCTTCCTGCATCATAGTCTCGGTATGGGCTGCTGCACCAACCAATCGCCCAAAATCCCTAATCATAGATCCGACAACTCTCAACATGAGGCCACGCCTCAACTTCTTCTCAAACTCAATGCAACGGCGTTCCTCAGTCGCCACCAACTCAGGTGCAAACCTGGACAAACTAGTGAATGCAGCCTCAAACTCGGCCACTGATAAACTGTTCTGCTCAAGATGGCGGAACTGATCTCTCAACTTCTCCTGAACAGCTGGAGATAGGTACTTCTCCTGAAAAGCATCAACAAAAGCCTTCCAAGTACCTCCAATACGACCTTTGGTGAACTTCCACCACTGACCCGCATCCCCTTTCAACTGGAAAAATGCCAAGGTCACCTTCAGTACCTCGTCTTCGATGCCTAGCATCTCAAACGTTTTCGTTGTCTCTTCGAGCCATTCATCTGCCTTAAGCGGCTCGCTAGGATCACCAAAAAATTCGTCCGGGTGAGACCGGAAGAATTCCCTCTTAAGAAAAGAAGGTCCTGTATCTGCAGCAACAACAGCCTGGGCTGGATTCGCAGCCCTCAGAATGTCAACTGACGCCTGAAATGCCCCTGCTATCCCTTGGGCCAAAGCGCCCATAAACTGCTGTCCTACTGGCTCGGCCACATTGGCTTGGCCAACACCCTCCTGAACTGCCGGAATTTCCTCCGGTATAGGCACTTCCTGCCTGGCCTGCCTACCACGCCTACCACGACCTCGTCCTCGTCCTGACATCCTAATAAAGGAAATAAAGACGTTAGCACTCTAAATAATGTGCCAAAATTATAACACTCACGTCCTAATACATTGGACAACAATAAATCACACCACGTAAGCACATAATCACATAAGCACCTACGAATTTCATTCCTGGATAATGATAGTCCCGAGGCGCCACTAAAGTTCCGGTTGGAAACAACGTTGATCAAGTGCCTTTCCAACAAGACTTTCAGAGACTCAAGGATCCAATCAACATCCTAGGAACTACATTCCATACCCACATAATCACATAAACATGTTATCATGCAAACATATAATATTACACTAAGTCTCTATCAAACGAGACGAACCCATTGTGATACTAATCACTTCCCACGTACCCAAAGTATTCAAACCCGGTACGCTCTGATACCAAGTTGTAACGCCCTCAAAATAAAACCCATTATATATAAGATTAACATGCATTAATAATAGAAAACGAAACATTCTATTATCCATCAGAGTATTACTAAATAAAAGCATTACATGTAACATCAAAATAAATGCCCTACGAGCTTACATCTTGCCAAGCCAACACTTGGACACAAAGAAATAAGAGTCTAACTCAATACAAATAAAGCCCTAGGCTTGAATGTTTACATGTATCAAATAAAAACAAATAAATAAAAACAAGTCTTCGAGTCCAAATCCTCACAAGCTAAGTCCTTGGAGGTAATGAACCACCTGAACCTGAAAATGAAGTTCCCATATAGGGTGAGCCACAGCCCAGTAGAGAAATACTAAACCAAGCATATGAATTAACTAAAGCAGTAGCATCTAATACATGGTTAACACCGGATAATCAATTTACAAATTCATGACACGAATGTCTACCTTGCCTATGATACAATGTCTATGGCATAATTCACCTTCCATTTATGGCTCAGAACTTGGCCAAATAACTCAACTGGGTTTCATCTTTTATTAACAATACTTCCAATTCAACAGGAATAACAATTCAAGTTAAACCTAACAGAACGAATACACATGTTGGTATTATATCAATCACAATCAAATTCACTTCCATACTTCCCAACTGATACACATGGTGGTGATGTATCATATCAACAACAAATAGAAATATTTCTATTATAATTAAGCACACACATAAGTGATGCTACTGGAGTCCATCCCTTATCTCCTCCCAACAAGTCCGGTTTAGAGGTCCATCCCCTATCTTCCCCTAAACCGTGGAGTTCATCCCCTATCTCCTCCAAAAACAAATGCATATGCAACATAATCAATACTTGCCATACACAACACATAATTAATACACGAATGTTCTGTATTAACTCAACAGTCAAACAATTGACTCAATTTCAGTTATACCTAAGCCGCATGCAAGGTCTACAACAATCAATGGCTATCCTCCACCGATAGCCCAAAACAATTATTTCTAAGCAAGAAATAACTATAACAATAAATGTAATTTCAATATTCTCAAAGGTAGTATTTAAACTACCAAATACATCATTAAACCACTAAATTCCCCAATCTCATGAATTTAACCCAATATCACAATCTTCCCTTAAATTAATTATATAAATTAATCTATGACAAAACCCTAAGGTTTCTCCCAAAATTACCAAACTACCCCCACATACCAAAATACCACCACTTAGGATTAAAGCGTATAAATGGAGTAGGAAATCCCTACCTCGAAGAAATAACTCAAAAAGAGAAGACGAAGATGAAGCCCCAAACTCCAAAGTGCTCCAACCCACCAAAAGTTCAGATTAAACTGAAGCCCTCGACCCACTCTAACTTTTAAATAAAGGAACTAGGGTAGAAACACCCTAATACTAGATGAAACCTAGGGTAGAAGGTGTGTAGGGAGAGAGAATGGTCGGACCTAGGGTTTAGAAACAAAAAGAGATAGAAAACTGATTAAAAAACCCGCTGCTGCCTATTTAAACTGAACAGGCTCGCTCGAGCGAAGACATGGTCGCTCGAGCGACCAGACACAAAAATCCACGCTCGAGCGAAGAAAAGCTCGCTCGAGCCAAAAACTCGATGCTTCAGGTCTGCAACCCAGAAGCTCGCTCGAGCGACTAAATGCTCGCTCGAGCGACGAACTCGAAAACATACACCTCGCTCGCTCGAGCGAAGAAATGCTCGCTCGAGCCAAGAAACACATCTCTCAGGTCCTAAGCCCAGACGCAGACTCTCGCTCGAGCGACCAAACCCTGGCTCGAGCAAAGAACAAAAACAACAGCTCGCTCGAGCGACCAACTCCTCGCTCGAGCGAAGGTCCAAAAATCTGGACAGCAACACTTGGTTTCCAACCCAACCAACCTGTAACAAACCTGCCTAACTCAACCCATAACTCAAAAATAAAGAATTAAAGGACGACAACGACAATAATACAACAATGGAATCTACGGAACATAAGTCCGGATACAATAATCAAAAGGGAAAAGACCGGGGTCGCTATACGTGTCCTGGTCATGACGCCGAGGTAATCTCGGCTAGGCCGAGGTTATCTGCGAAGATATCGGAATCCGGGATAAGCGGATAAGGGACAAGAGTCCTAGAATAAGAGAGGACTTTAGTTTGAGTAAAGATAGAACTCTTAGAGAGTTTATCCTAATTCTACTGGGAGTCCAAGATTAGCAGTAATCCTAAGTCCATTAGAGCTAGGTTTCTATTGGGATTAGGATTGTGTTGGCTATAAAAGGGAGGCACCTCAATGGGTCTAAGGTATGTCTTTTATACTTTGTCTAGTGAGTTAAGCACTTTTGGTTATCTTTGAGAGATATTTTACTGACTTGATCGTCGGAGTGTCCCTAGGTGGACGAACCACTGCGGGATTCTTATCTTTCTGTGACAGGTTGTTTGGGCTTAATCTATTCTGCTAGTGTTCTCCAGCTGAGTGCTTGATTGGCAGTGTGGTCGGAAGTTGACATACACAATTTGGCGCCGTCTGTGGGAAAAAAAAGAGAATAGATGGCCAACAACGGACAGAAAGAGAAGGTTGGGAACGACATTCCTATTGGAAGTGGGAAACATGTAGACCTTGACGTCGAAGAAGACAACTACAACGAAAAGACTTGTGATAATAATCACGGAGAAAAGGACGTCGGCCATGAGGGCGACGTGCCAAAGAAATCGGACCGAGGTGAGTACTATAACGAAGACGACCTTCAGGTATGGAAAGATAGATGCCTACGGAGGGACGACGAGATGAAAGGAATGGTGGACAAATTGGCAGAGCTACAAATGGTCGTCAATTTCATGATACAGAACAACGTCATGCAGCCACCGTTCATGTTACAAGATACGCCGATTCCAGTGACCAAGAAAAATGCCCAGAAAGGGGGGCAGAAAACTGTTCCTGCAGTCCCTTAGCACGACAGGACTAAAGCACATTCTCACCGGCCTTCACGGGAGGTCAGGCGTGGAAAATCAATGAGAAGAGAATCCCAGAAGACACGTCGAACCCAAGAAAACTGCACCAGAGAACATCGCGATGTTCAGGGGAAGGAACTCTGTTTCGACACGACCAATAGAGGGAAGTCCAAAAGGCCCACAATGACACTGGAAGTAGTGCACCAAAAAGCTGAAATCTGGAGATAGCCGAACTCCTGGATGGACCAAGGAGGATCTGAGGGATTACCTCCAGAGGAAGCGGCAAGAAGCCGAGGTAACTTCTCCGGTCAAGCCGAGAACGCTGTTCTCGGTAGAATTGGACAAATTTGAAGCCCTGAAGAGGTTCCACATGCCGAGATTCCAGATATACGACGGTAAGTTGGACCCTAACTTTCATGTCGACTTGTACCTGAACTCGATGCCACTATACGCCAGGAATGAGTCGTTGCTTTGCAAAGTGTTCCCCTCGTCCTTCGGGGAAATTGCATCGGATTGTTTCACAAGGTGCCAAAAGAAACTGTGAAAACCTGGGAGGGCCTGGCCGAGATGTTTGTGGCCAGGTTTGTGATGAACAAACTACAACTGTTGAGGGTAGATTCCTTGACGGCTCTAAGAATCAGTGAGGATGAAGGCCTTAGGGCCTATACCGAAAGGTATTATGAGGTGTTCAATCGAATACTCGAGTGCAACCAAGAGGTGGCGGTCGTGTCTTTCAAGAATGACCTGAAAGATGATTGTCCACTCTGAAAGTCATTGGCAAAGACATTACCAAAAAGCATGGAGGAGCTCATGGCTAGAATTGAGAAATATGCCAGAGCCGAGGAAGACACGCCGGGAACAAAGGCATCCAAACAAGAGAAGAGAAACGGCTCGCCGAAGCGAAGCCGAGATAACACTGGATACAACAAACCAGAGCTCAGATCTTGGATTCCAGATCCCGGATCCCAGATCCTAGAAGACATGATCTCGGCCTAGATGATTAGGTCCGAGAAGACAAGGGCTCAACCTAAGTGAGCAGATCCCAAATTCCAGCAGACAAGATCTCGGCCTAGATAATTAAGTCTGATAAGAGAAGAGCTCGGCCTAAGTTAAAGAATTTTTACATAAGGTCCATAAAGGAGTATGTGGAAGCCATGTAGGGGGCAGATCCCTTGCCCATAAAGTAATATCGCAAGGATTCTTTTGGCCTTACATGCAAAAGAAAGCTAAAACCCTATGTAAAAAAGAGTGAAAATGTTGTTGAAATCCACCTGCGACGTGCGATAGAACAGCAATTCGACTAGGGGCATACCAGCAACAACTTGCTAGGGCTTACAAACAAGAAGGTCAGCCCAAGAGAGTTCAAGGATAGGGACCTCATCCTGAGAAAGGTTACCGGCAATGGGGCATATCGGCTGAAGCAATAAAGTGCTAGTTTGATTTTTGCTAATTTGAAATTTGTGCGATAGGACCGACCAATCCTATGACGATGTTTCCGAATGAAACATGACAAATAACTTGAACTTATTATATGGCAGAGTTTCTACTTGCATATAATAGAGTTGAACCAAGTTGGCGATGTTTCTGATTGAAACATGACGAATAACTTGGACTTATTATATGGCAGAGTTTCTACTTGCATATAATAGAGTTGAACTAAGTTGGCGATATTTCTGATTGAAACATGACGAATAACTTGCACTTATTATATAGCAGAGTTTCTACTTGCATATAATAGAGTTGAACTAAGTTGGCGATGTTTCTGATTGAAACATGACGAATAACTTGCATTTATTATATAGCAGAGTTTCTACTTGCATATAATAGAGTTGAACCAAGTTGGCGATGTTTCTAATTGAAACATGACGAATAACTTAGACTTATTATATGGCAGAGATTTTACTTGCATATATTAGAGTTGAACTAAGTTGGCGATGTTTCTGATTGAAACATGATGAATAACTTGAACTTATTATATGACAGAGTTTCTACTTACATATAATAGAGTTGAACCAAGTTGGCGATGTTTCTGATTAAAACATGACGAATAACTTAGACTTATTATATGGCAGAGTTTTTACTTGCATATAATAGAGTTGAACTAAGTTGGCGATGTTTCTGATTGAAACATGACGAATAACTTGGACTTATTATATGGCAGAGTTTTTACTTGCATATAATAGAGTTGAACTAAGTTGGCGATGTTTCTGATTGAAACATGACGAATAACTTGGACTTATTATATGGCAGAGTTTCTACTTGCATATAATAGAGTTGAACTAAGTTGGCGATGTTTCTGATTGAAACATGACGAATAACTTGCATTTATTATATAGCAGAGTTTCTACTTGCATATAATAGAGTTGAACCAAGTTGGCGATGTTTCTGATTGAAACATGACGAATAACTTAGACTTATTATATGGCAGAGATTTTACTTGCATATATTAGAGTTGAACTAAGTTGGCGATGTTTCTGATTGAAACATGATGAATAACTTGAACTTATTATATGACAGAGTTTCTACTTGCATATAATAGAGTTGAACCAAGTTGGCGATGTTTCTGATTGAAACATGACGAATAAACCTAGACTTATTATATGGCAGAGTTTTTACTTGCATATAATAGAGTTGAACTAAGTTGGCGATGTTTCTGATTGAAACATGACGAATAACTTGGACTTATTATATGGCAGAGTTTCTACTTGCATATAATAGAGTTGAACCAAGTTGGCGATGTTTCTGATTGAAACATGACGAATAACTTGCACTTATTATATAGCAGAGTTTCTACTTGCATATAATAAAGTTGAACCAAGTTGGCGATGTTTCTGATTGAAACATGACGAATAACTTAGACTTATTATATGGCAGAGTTTTTACTTGCATATAATAGAGTTGAACTAAGTTGGTGATGTTTCTGATTGAAACATGACGAATAACTTGAACTTATTATATGACAGAGTTTCTACTTGCATATAATAGAGTTGAACCAAGTTGGCGATGTTTCTAATTGAAACATGACGAATAAACCTAGACTTATTATATGGCAGAGTTTTTACTTGCATATAATAGAGTTGAACTAAGTTGGCGATGTTTTTGATTGAAACATGACGAATAACTTGAACTTATTATATAGCAGAGTTTCTACTTGCATATAATAGAGTTGAACCAAGTTGGCGATGTTTCTGATTGAAACATGACGAATAAACTTGAACTTATTATATGGCAGAGTTTCTACTTGCATATAATAGAGTTGAACCAAGTTGGCGATGTTTCTGATTGAAACATGACCAATAACTTGGACTTATTATATCGCAGAGTTTCTACTTGCATATAATAGAGTTGAACCAAGTTAGCGATGTTTCTGATTAAAACATGACGAATAACTTAGACTTATTATATGGCAGAGTTTTTTTTTACTTGCATATAATAGAGTTGAACTAAGTTGGCGATGTTTCTGATTGAAACATGACGAATAACTTGGACTTATTATATGGCAGAGTTTTTACTTGCATATAATAGAGTTGAACTAAGTTGGCGATGTTTCTGATTGAAACATGACGAATAACTTGGACTTATTATATGGCAGAGTTTCTACTTGCATATAATAGAGTTGAAACCAAGTTGGCAATGTTTCTGATTGAAACATGACGAATAAACTTGGACTGATTAGATGGCAGAGTTTTTACTTGCATATAATAGAGTTGAACTAAGTTGGGTTAACCCGGACTTGCCATATCGGCAAGAATCAAGCACATATTGGAGCTAAGTACATGTCAGTCAGATTAACAAAGAAACCAAGGTTGATAACCTTGGCCAAGTCTTTGTTTGAATCTGACCTCGGCCACAAGATCAAAGCCACATGCTTAATAAGAACCCAAGTGGAACTTAAGTTCACATTAGGGGGCAGAGGGCTGGAGAATAATGCTTGGGAGTTGAAATCTACAAACTAAGATTGTTTTAACACTTGTTGAAAATTTTTACAATATTTACAAGTTGAAGTTAAGCCGAGGTCATTTTGAAAGAAGATTGGTTTAATACTTGTTGAAATTTTTGAGAAAAATTTACAAGTTAAGCCAAGGTTACGTTGAAAGAAGTATTTACATACTTGCCGAGATTACTATGTTGCCAAAACTTGGAAGATATTTGAAGATAGAAGTCTTGCTAAGAAAATGGTGAAGTATCGAGTTGTGAATAACACTTGTGAAAATATTGTAAAAAATATTTTCAAGTGTTAGGCCAAAGCCGAGATAAACTGTTAGTGGGTATAACCAAAGTATTTCACACCGAGAAAATTACACAGTTAAGGTGTATGTTGAAGACATGAAAAAAATTCTAAGTATGGAAAAACAGAGAAAGAAAAGTACCAAATGTTAAGGGCTTACTTGTACGGAATGCTGCAATATCAAAGCGAAGTTTTCATATTCACTTGCCTCGGCGTTGCGTTCGAGGTCTTTGGGCAGAAGCAAGGTAGTAGAGAGGGCGACGCCGACTTCAATGTTAGTGGCACTGTCACCGACTCTGACTGGCTTATCCTCTATAGTAATTGTAGGGGCCCAAGGGGCATCAGACTTCAGAGAGCCTGAGGTTATTGCCGACAAAGATCTCGGCTTCTTTGATCTAGTTGATTAGGAGGGTTCGGCCTCGGCGGGCCTCTTTTCGGCAGCAGAGGCACTTTTCTCTGCCTCGGTTATCTTTGAGATCAGCAAGGTATCCCCAGAGTCGATCTGGGTTACCGTTGCCTTTGCTTGGGCTTTCTTCAGCCTTTTTGGTTTTGGCTTTGGCTGCGTTTGTGATGGTGAAGATTGTGCTATGACAGTACTGGGGATGTCGGCTAGGAGGTCGTTTGCAACGGCTTTCTTACGACCCATCTCGGCGGCGATTGCAGTTCGACGTCGGCGTGTGCGTTGAGATGGAGAGATTAGTTGTGGAGCCGAGGTTTATGGTTGTTCTGTTAGATCAGAAGTTGATCCTTGATCCGGCCGAGGTGATGAGGTTGCAAGAGGAGATGAACGGAGAAGTTGCAGAGCTTGAAAGCTTGGAACAATGGAGGATTTGAGAGAGAGAGTTAGCACGAAGTTGAGGATGCAAAAGTAAAAAGATGAAGAGAGAGAGATGATTTTGATCAAATGCTTGAAATGGTGGCAAAATGGCAATTATGGTGCCTAGGATGACGTGCTTGTCAAACGGCGCACGGAAGTGCGATGCAACTTCATGGCGCGTGTCAGGTACGGCTCAGTAGGGGAAAGAAGCGTGGCAGAAACGGTTGAGATACTATGCGTGCCAACTTATACGCATGTTGGAACTCTTGGAGTTCTTGATTTAATGAAGCAAATACCTCGGCTAGGAGGACAGTTTCGGCTAAATAACTTTGAACAAACTTGGTTATTGGTTCTAAAGAATTGATTAAAACAGACTATAAGTCTTGGTCATATTGAGCCGAGGAGTTCTGACTTCGGCAATAGATGATGGAGTGAGCTTAGCCGATGTGCTAAATGGACGAAATGATATATGTTCCATCACCTCAGGATGCTGAGGTAATAGAACCTAGGGGGCAGTTATGGGGACATAATTTTTGAATGACGACACGTGGCCGAGGTGTCACCGAAGCGCCAGCCGGGGTGCCACGTGTCTTGGTCATGACGCTGAGGTAATTTCGGCTAGGCCGAGGTTATCTGCGAAGATATCGGAATCCGGGATAAGCGGATAAGGGACAAGAGTCCTAGAATGAGAGAGGACTTCAGTTTTGGTAAAGATAGGACTCTTAGAGAGTTTATTCTAATTCTATTGGGAGTCCAAGATTAGCAGTATAATCCTAAGTCCATTAGAGCCAGGCTTCTATTGGGACTAGGATTGTGTTGGCTATAAAAGGGAGGCACCCCCATGGGTCTAAGGTATGTCTTTTATGCTTTGTCTAGTGAGTTAATCACTTTTGGTTATCTTTGAGAGATATTTTACTGACTTGATCGTCGGAATGCTCTCGGGTGGACGAACCACCGTGGGATTCTTATCTTTCTGTGACAGGTTGTTTGGGCTTAATCTATTCTGCCAGTGTTCTCCAGCTGAGTGCTTGATTGGCAGTGTGGTCGGAAATTGACACACACACTTTCCAATAATGAAAGGTATTATAATTTCAACCTTAGAGATGGTTGAAATTGTTAGAGTTGCTGTTTTGCTATTTTCATGCGCAAAACAAATTTTTTTTGTCAAAATTACCATTTGTTAGTTCGTATTGAGGGCCTATTTTCACCTTGAAAAAGTTGGAATTTAAAGTTTTCTATTTCACATAAAATTGTAATCCTTTGAATTAGATTTCCAGCAATGCCCGATTCGCCTCAATCTTTTGACCCCCAAAGCTCCTTTTTGCCTATAAATACACCCCATCTCCTCCATTTTCAAAGGGTTGAACTTTTTTAGCAAAATTGTGAGTTTTTTGAGTGAAATTCCTTGCCTCCTCTTCTCTCATACCCTAGGCTCCATAAATACACCCTCTCACAGCAACTCTAACAACTAATGAATCATCTAAAGCTTGAAGAACTTGAACATAACAAGAACCTAAGCCTGAGGGAAGCAATCAAGCAAGTTTTACATATTTTCTTCCCGTTTTCTTCAGTTATTGCAAACCAACAAGTAAGTTCTCTTTTCTTTCAATTTTCAGTAGTTTTTACTTTATTTTTCATCATGTAATCATGGCTAGGACGATAGGTTGCATGCATGTTCATCTACGTTAGCTATTTCGTTAGCTTTTCGCCTTATTTCATATATTTTGTTTAGTTTATCAAAACAGTATGTTTAGGCTACATAAATCATGTAATATTCATGCAAATAACCCGATTTAATCATTGTATAATATTCAACATATTTAGCTTTTATGTGTTTGTTGCTTTGTTTGCATTAAATCTTATTAGTTGCCATTAAACTGGGCTTAGGTTTGCATTGCGTGTGTTTAGTTGCATGTTTAGGATTATGTGTATTTTATTTTATCATGCTTTGCACGATAAGGTGCTTGAAGTGGGAATCTGAGTAAGTCTTCTTGTTCATCATACCATGTATGCTTGTTTGGTTGTAATACTTGTCCATAATTCAAGTTTATGTGTTTTTTTAAGCAAAATTATTTGTTTTGGATATTATAAGCATTGTTTATTTTCAGTTAAGTTTACAGCCATGAATCATAAAATCAATTTTTGTTAGAAAGTTTATTATTTTCAAAAAGATGGCTTTATTATTTAATAAAAAATAAATGATGTTTATCTTTTATTCAAATCATCTAGTTGATTAGGGTTAACAAAGGATTAGAGTTAATAATTAATTTTCAGGAATAATTAATTATTTAATATCATAAAATAAAAGGCTAGTAGAGGCCAATTACTTGATTGGGTAACAGGGAATTAATGAACTTACTTCTTGTACCTAAGTTCCCGAACCAAG
Source organism: Camellia japonica (assembly GCA_030407325.1). NCBI lineage: Eukaryota > Viridiplantae > Streptophyta > Magnoliopsida > Ericales > Theaceae > Camellia > Camellia japonica. Next base: position 125,706,846 of record JAPPVO010000002.1, on the reverse strand, counting down.
AATATTTGGTTGTGACAGATTAGTGCCTTTATTTAGTTTTCATTGTTAAAGGTTTCTAGTTTCACTTAAAAATTAATTGGCAACACTCTATATTGGTTAAAGCAAGTTAGCACAACATAGTGTGGAAACGGGCCTAATAACCAAAAAGGCACGTCATCCACAATTGGCGACTTTGCTAGGGGCTAAGCGAACTTCACTTGAAAACTTTTATTTTATGAGATTAATTAGTTAATTATTCATTGCATTGCATCATTGTGGGTTCAGAAAAACCTAGATTCGTTAATTAATATCACAACACTTTTCGCAGGCTATATTAATGTTAACAAGAAAGCATCAAAATTTGTTATTAGTACTGTTTGATCATCCTATTGCACTCCAATATGACATGAGAGGTATATTGATAGTCGTAACTGATGTATCCTCTTGACTAAACCTACATTAGCATATGGAAAGTTTTAGTACCTTTCAAAATAGGACATGATACTTCCCTTTCTAGGATTGTATTGTTGCTTTTTTGTGTGATTAGTGAATCCTATATCGTTTTTTTTTTAAAACTAGGGCAGGACAACCTTAACCCAAATAGGCATAAATGCAAATTATGTACTTATGTGGTATCTTGTCATGAATGGAAAGTAAGTGATTTGATTCTAAAAGTCAGTGGTCAGAAAGGCATTGATTTGATTATGAAAATCTGGGATCTAATTAGGCAGTGATTGTGATTCTGGAAATTAGTGGTAGATTAGGAAACAATTTCCTAATCATTGAATTTGAGTTGAGTTAGGTTGTCAATCTTACCATAGTCATCAATTAGGAATGATTTCCTTCCTAGAATGGAATTTAAGTAGATTCCCTATTCTATAAGAAATTATATGATCATGGTACAACTTCCAAGAAACAAAGGGTGAAAATGAAAATAAAATAAAATAATAATAAAAATCTATCTTAAGTAGAATCTTGGAAATTATGGAAATGTTTTTGATTGAATGAAAATCTCTAAGTTGTTGACTTGGGGGAAATTTTGATTTTATGGAAACTTGTTAGATAAGGAAGTGATGACCAAGTCTCCCACTTTGAATAGAATTTTGAATTCTCTTAAAAGGCATTTGACTAGAAGATGATTGTTTGATTAATTTGTTGAAATAAAATCCATAATTCGTTGGAAAGATTTTAAAATGAAATTTGAGTAGAGTTTTGAAAATTATGGAAAATTTTAATTGAATAAAAATCTATGAGCTATAGACTTTGGAAGGAGTCTCCATTTTATGGAAAAATGTTAGACAATTAAATGGTGACCAAATCTTTCATTTTGAATAAAATTTTGATTCCCTTGAAAGATATTTAGGTAAGAGATGATTATTTGATTAATTTCTTAAAATAAAATCTGAACTCCTCGAAAATATTTTGAAAAGAAAAAGATTTTAAAAGAAAGATTTTGAAAATAAAAAATAAAAAATTTGGAAGGTGTAATTTGAATTATGTACTTTTGAATAGAATCAGGATTCCTTAAATAAATGATAATGAATGGGAAGACAATTGTTTGATTGATCACTTTGGTAAGAACCTTAATTCATCGAATGATGTTTGACAAGGAGACGGTTACTTATTCATCCACTTCGAGTAGGATTCTAATCATCAAGTAGAAAAGGGGAAAGACTTTAGAGAGTCAAATCAAAATATTAGGGGAAATCTATTTTAAAATACAAAATCCTATCAGAATCATAATTTGAGTCAAAATCTGGGGATCGTGAAATTTGATAGAAAATTAGAAATTAGGGACTATGTTCAATTTGGTGGGGAGATCTAAGTTTTAGCGATTGTGGGTGGAGGAATCAAAATATCACAATTGTGTTTGAATGGGCCCCTAAATGCATAATCAAAATTGGGCCCAAAAACTGTCTCACCCCATTTTGACAAGTGTCGTGATCTGATGAGAGGCACTCTTGATTCCAAGATTAGCAAGTCTAGTGGGTCAGTCTAGAATACTTTTGTGCATCCCTTAAAAAAACATAATAATAATAATAGAAAACAAAAGGAGCCTAGTCCATCCAACCTAGCAAAAGTCCAGCCTAAAAGAATAATAAAATAAAAAATTAAAAACCTAGTCTATCCAACCGAGAAAAAGCCCAGTCAACTCAGAAAAAATCCAGCCTAGAAAAATTAAAAAGTCCATCCAAAAAAAAAAAAAAAAAAAAAGCTTAGCCCATCCAACTGAGAAAAGCCTGATCCGAATCGAAAAAAAAGCCAAGTCCAACGGATTAAGAAAAAGCCAGTCCAATTCTATTTACCAAGCCAAGTCAAAAAAGCCCAACTTAGTTAACCCACACAACCTAATTCAGTCCAAATGTACAAAGTTTATCCATGGTGGAACCCACATCTACTGAAATGATGAAAAATATTCATGGCTGACTTGACCTTTAGGGTTTGCACTAAGGAGTCATTTGAATTAGGGGCAATTGCTGAATGCACCTTGGAGGGACTTTTCGAACAAGGAATAACATGGAAGAGGTTTGAAGAAGAACACCTTGGACCAATGGATGCTTGTCTCAGATTTTGTATGTGGACAGGAAAAATAGAACCCTCTTGTGTTTGAGAAAACGATAATGCTATTTTGTTAAAATTTGAGTCGTGTTGTGTTAGTAGTAGAGTCGCATGTCATAGTTAGGTTTTGCTTGTTTATCTTTTCTTGAGTCTTTGAGTCATTTATTCTTTGTCGATTCGCATTTGTATACTCTCTGGCCTTCATCATATTAATAAGAGAGAGTTGGGTTTCAATCATTTAATTGTGCCTATAGCAATCCATGCGTGACCTAATAAAAACAAGAAAAGTTTTAATAATTCAATTGAGCAAGAGAATGGTGTAAATTGTCTAATGGGCTAATGAGAATGAAATTCTACTAATAAGCTCAAGTCTAAACGAATTTTGAATTGTCCTCGCAAGATGATTTGTGAGCTTTCAAACAAAATTTCTAAGAAGATGTTTTTACACACTTACAAGGATAAATTCAAAATTGTGCATGATATTCTACACTGTTTTGGCAGTTCTCCTCACATTTGAGTCACCACTTTGACAAACACAAGCTATTTTCAAGCCTCGCGGTACATTCAAACCTTACAAGGATGGATTTCATCTCCATGGCATTTCTGGTTTAAATAACAAGAGAGAGATAGAGAGAGAGAGAGAGAGAGAGAGAGAGAGAGAGAGAGAGAAGAAGAAGAAGAAGAAGAAGAAGAAGAAGAAGAAAAAAATTCGCCATCAAGTTAGGAGCATCCATGGATTGAAATGTAGTCAATTATGAGGAATGAGAGTTCTACCATCAACATTTGAAGGAGCCAATGTGAGATATCATTGCCATATGGAGAAATGAGAATGACCAACCATTCAGAAAGCTACCATCTTTAAGTGCACAATTCAAGAAGACGCTTAAGCTCAAATCAAGGGAAAAGAATTTAGACTGCTAGGGTAAAGGACAATTGTTGATCACACCTATTGACATTGTAGTAACACTACACATGAGAGGCTCGCTGGGCTAAAAATCCCAAAGGGCGACTCACGAAAAACTTAGAGTAGAAAAAAATAAAAAAATGAAAATGAAAGAATGAGAGCTTACAAGGCCCAAAACTCGAAAAGGGAGACCTTGGCAAAAGTTAGAGCCAAAAGGGAAAGTGTCAATACCTGAGTAAACCCTAATCGAAACTATGTTCAACTTGATTCTCACCTTGAGATACGTAGGCAACCTCTCATCGAGGTTCGGCCCTATGTCCTTACACGATTCACATTCTTAGTTTTGCAGTCATTCATCAGCTACAATCACCAACATGCATAACATGTTTTGTGTGGGATTATAGAAGAACTAGTTTTGATCAACAGGTGGAGCAATTTTTAGCACTTGAACATATCAATGGAATTTCTGACTTGAGCTCGAAGAGTAATGAAACCTATTTTTTGCAAAATTGTACTCCAAAAGCAATTCTTGAATAAAAAGGAAGCATGAGGAAAGCTAAGGGCACAACGAATGATCATTCACTTTGATTTTGTCTATTTTATTTGGCATTTGGTTTATTGCTAGTTGTGTTGTTTTGTGTCGTGTGGTGTCTTGTTGTTTTGTATCGTGGGTGCGTTCTTTATTGTTTTGTGTTGTAGACACATCTCCATCTTGTTGCTTTGTATCATGGGTCTGTCATCTGGCTATTTTGCATCATAGGTGCATTGTGGTTTACATTCTCTTCAGTTGCCCACATCAAGTCGTTGTCGTGTCTCTCGAATTGTAGTTAGCTTCAACCATCAGAAGAAGACCAACATTATCAGCAACCTCAATTAGAGAATCCTTCATCTTGAAAATCATACAACTTGTCAGTTGTTGTGGTGCCAAACTTTTGCTAAATTTCTGCCAATAACACAATCTTTCTTCGAAAACTATTCAATGTAACATCCCCAAATGAGGGTATGTGCACAAAAGAAAAGAGAGACTAAAGAAAAGAGAGGTGTGAGGCAAGTGAAAAGTAAGGAATTTGCATCAGACCAAGAAAAGAGTAGAAGTGAATTAAAAGTACCACATTACAAGATCACCGGGGTGATGACCATTTTGAAGGCATGATATTAACAAATGCAAGCCATTTTCAAGTCCATGATCATTGAAAATACATCATTGCTCTAAGAATTAGATAAGTTCTTGACACTCTGGCATATAGCAGACGTACAAGTTTGACTGGCTAGTGCGCACAGTAGTGTGTCCTTCATTGTCGATCTATGACGTGTTGATTCCCATCGCATGAGCTTGCAGAATGTTGAAAATTGGGGATAGTGAGAACAAGGATTGAACACAGGGGGCATGAGTATCTCTAAATCAGCTAGCAATTAAGCAAGGGGCATGAGCCATATGTTTCCCCCTAATATGCTGAAGCCTTTTCCCTGATCTAAGCAAGCTCACTCCCATGATGATTCTGATATGATTAGGCTTTGAATGATTCCCAGAATGTTGCTAAGATTCTCTTTAGTTGTTTTCCCCTTTCTGCTTGATTTCATTTGGACTCTGATTGGCATGATTGCATTAATTTTCTCTATTTGGTTATAATTCTCTCGCATTGTAGTATGTGTATTGTAATTGCTTTAATAGCTATTTGCATCGTAGTCAATCCAATAATTTTGTCGTGGAACAAAACAAACTTGTTGTTAACCTTATGCATCATAGAACGTGTCTGGTCTTATCATTGCAGTGACCTTATGCATTGTAGAACGTGTCTAGCCATTAATTTTATTAACCTTGTGTGTCATAGAATACATCTGGCCGTTAACCTTGTATGTCGTAGAACATATCTTATTGTCAATATGTCATAAAACATATAGCCTTGTGTGTCATATAATACATTTGGTTGTTAACTTTGTATGTCGTAGAATATATCTGGTTGTCAATATGTCGTAGAACATATAAACTTGTGTATCGTAGAACATATCAAGATGGTAACCTTGTGTGTAGTAGAATATATCTGGTCATGTAGTAGTACATATTTGGAAACTAGTAGTCATAACACATGTATGGAATCTAATGTTGTAACATATATTTGGAAATTGATGTTATAGACACCCCATTTTGACCGGCACTAAGACTTGGCGCTTTCTTTTGGATTACCCGATGATGACAATCAAAACGTGTTTCTCACAAAATCCTCAGTAAGAGAGCTTGGAATTCCGGCTTTATTCCCAAACCTAAACCTAATCCGGCCAAGTGTTTAAGCCTCGTAGGACACCCAGAGCGAAGTTGGACTAAACTGGAGTGAAACAAAACCGAACCGAAGCAAAAACGGACCAACCCTGCCCTAGCTAGTCAACCGGTTACAACCATCGTGGGCGCTACCTCTAGGACGGCAAACGCGACCGTGTTACACAGGGTCGCGCCCTGTTCATAGTGGGCTTTGTTTTTTGCTGTGTGGGGCACTTCATGATGCCATTTTTGACACATTTTTGCACGAATTGCATGCCTACTCATCCTCCATTGACTAGTGCTTGAGCCATTGAGGATAATGCTCTTTTTTTTTTTTGTCTCTCATTAGTTTAATTTGTGCCCCATTTGCTCCATTATCTTCCCTAGTGCCCAATTACTCTTCCACTTTGTCTTCCATCATTGCCCACTTGCACTGCCTATAAACACATTAGATTGTAGAGAGAAAAGAGACTAGAGAATATAGAGAGGAGGTGAATTAGAGAGAAGTGTAGAGAGAATGCTAAATTTGAGTTAGAATTTTAGAGAAAAGAAAGCTTTGAAAAAAGAGAGTTGACTTGCCAAACTAGTGAAGTTACTTAGCTTCTATATATCTTATCTTCCTTACTCAAGAGACTCATTAAAACCAAGTGCTAAAGCCTTGAATAATCCTTGCCAAGTCCAAGAAGATCAAAGAGTGATCAACACACTTGTCCAAAACCATCATTCTAGCTCAAATTTCAATCTCTTGAATTGAGGATTGAGAACACAATTCACAACCTTGAGGGTGATCAAAAGAAAGTTTGGAAATCAAGAAGTTCATTCTTTCTTTGGAAGGTGAATTTTCAATCTTTTTCATTTTCTTTCATTTTCTATCATATATTTGTTTTCTTGTTTTAATTTCATATTAGTTTCGTTGTAAGCTAACCAGAAGTGGTTAGTTGAGCCAACTACATATTCCTTGTTTGTTTCTTTTCTTGGTGTTGCAACAAGACAGGTTCTGCTAGGCCTAGTCAACCAGCTGGCCAAACATAGTAGTCTTCTAGTATTGAGCATACTAATTTCCGATAGTCTCCAAGGTGCATAAAGCTTCTATTTTGTTTTCATTTGAGTGTTTTGTGAGGTTTTTTTTGTAATTTTTTGTATTATTTTCCTCCTTCCTCTCTCATTTGGTTTATAATTATTCTTTCAAGTGTTATAATAATCCCCCGCCCCGCTTATTTCTATCTCGTTCTTTTACTTGCTTTCCTTATGTGTGCATAAGCATCATATTTTGTTTTTCATTATATCCATACTTTACATATATGTTTCATGCATCTTGATTTGGCTAAGTTTGCATTTGTGGATTTAATCAATTCCTATGTGATTATGTGCGCTACCTCATGTTCTTAATATAATTCACATGTCATATCATAGAAGTCAAATCTTTAGTTGCATCTTATGTGTGAATTACATTAGGATTTTGTATATAAGATCATGCATATTTCGCTAACTTTGTTTTGTAGCTGTTCACGGGACGTCGATAAACATGTAAGTTTTTATGCTATAGCATTCTGTTTGTGTATATTTTTCTTATTATGTTTTGCATCCTATGAGGCTACTTGCTTAGTTGATATGACTATATGAATGTCGGTGGATAGAGGTTATGTCGCTTAATTTGGAATGATGTTGATTTTCATGTTTGTAAACTCAATTTATTTGGGTTGTACATCGTCAAAACTCTTTCAAAACACATGAAATCAAGTTGTTTCAAAATGAACGGGGTAGTCTATACTTGTATGCTTCACCTAGTAAATTTTAGGATTTATTTAATAATCGAAACATGAACATATAGAGTCAATAAAACTCATATCACGGTTTAGTAGAGGCCAATCTTTGATTAGGTGAGCGGGGGTGCTCAGTTAATGACCTTCCCCTCTCATATCTAAGGTTCCGAGCCAAACATCTTTGGTTACTACAAACAGTAACCTTGGCACGAGTCATGGGTTTTCTAATTTTCCTAAATTATTAGGTGGTGACTCTAAGATCTGGTAATGCAATCTATTTCTGGCAATGGTTTTGCAATAAAATGGATTTTCTATAAAAGTTATCAAATTTGAACTCTCATCTATGTTTCATATTGCACTCGTGAGACTAGATCAAAGAAATCGAGGGTCCAAACTTTTTAACGCGCATGGGTATCCCCAGGTGATGGTACAGGTTTTGGCGACTCTACTAGGGATTTTATGAAACCTTGACTTGAACTACATGATATGACTTTTATTTTTGCTTATATATTCATTGCATTGCATGCATTGGTGCACTTAAAGTCCCTGTGTTGCCCAGATAGTAGTGGAAGCACATATAAGCTTTTTGTGACACTATACCTATCTCTACGTTACTGTTGAGGCCTTGTGTTATAACCTTTTGAGATCTGTCAAAAAGGTAGCTCTGCTATCTAAGGTTTTCAGGCTTCGAAGAGAGACTATATTGACTTTTCTGATTTCCTTGGATCTTCATTCGTTATTACCCAAAGGACTCTTTGGTAACGTCATCTTGATTTCAACCCCTATAGTAAAACCAACCTTGTACATGTAGTGAGCTATAGTAACTTCCAAAATTAAGACATGATGCTCTTCCATTTCTAGGATGTATGATACCGCTTGTTTGAATAGTGAAGCTCTAGATCATTTCAAAACTAGGATAGGATAACCCTATCCTCCATAGGGGTGTTTGTTCCCTTTCCTGCTATGTGCCATGTATAGGATCTGTGGTTCTCAAATTGTGAGCAGTGGTTTAGGGATTTCAGTTTGTGGGGTTGAATTCAGTGTTTTTCTCATGTTGTATAATCACTAGTTGACCCGGAATGTTGTTGAAATTCTGATTGGGCATTCCGTTTTATTTTTTTTGCAAGATAGTTGTAGCACTATAGCTTCAGAGTGGTCCAATATCTTCCAAGTTCTGTAAGACTCACACTAGTAGACTATTTAAAGTACCTTTCCTTCACCAGCTAGATCATCCCTATTGAACTCACCAGAACCAGTGATGGCTCAAATTCCAGAGAATATAGCAGACATGTTTTTATCTCTCCAACAAACAATAGATGCTATTGCTAATATGGTTGCCACTAACAGTGATGCTCTTATTGAATTACAACACCAATCTGGGATATCTACTACCCAACCACCTTCGGTGACTCATCTAGATCCACCTCCACCTACTAATGCCAACTCCTCAAAAATCAATACAATCATTGTCACCATTGCTACCACTTTCGATCCCTTTAGTAATACTGCCCACAAATAGTCAACCCAACTCGATCCAGCTCGACCCCTAAATAAAACCTTTAATCCACTTCACATGTCCCCAACTCGTGCCATCGAAATGCTCATAGAAAATGGGCACCTTAAGCTCCTTAATCCCCAAACTCTGCTTGATATTCTACCAGCCAGACATGACCCTAATAAATACTGCGCATTTCACTAACAACATAGTCATGAGACTAATCGTTGTTTTTGCTTACGTCATGCAATTCAGGATCTCATCTACAGCAAAGCCATAGCTCCACCTCAACCCCAAGGATCCAAGGTCATCACCCCACCCAAAAAACCCACTAAGATTATCAATGATGGGTCAATAAACTTGAAGGATAATGCGATTAGTTCTGTGATCGGGGGATAAACCCGCTGCTAATTGCACATATTTCATTCCAGACGTGGTAGATGACATGTACTATTTTAGCAATTTGAGAATGATTTTGTTTTATTTTCTAAATTAAGTATTGAGCCTAAACCTAATTCCACCAAATCTGTGGAGCGGGAATCAGGATTGAGTCAGTCTTGTGAGTCAGAATCTAGTGATTTCGGGGGTAATCATCTGGACATCATTGTCCTTTCTGTGTCTGTCTTTTCACTTTATTTTGAGTCGGTTTCAACCATTGAGCTAGAAGTTTTGAATGAAAATGCAATAATTTTCGTCTACTTCTCTATGCCTTTAAATCAGTGCATTGACTAAAAATTTTCAAAACTTTCTCCAAAACTTTGATAAAAACGAAGAGAAAGGAATTTCTTGGGATGTGTAAAAGTTGATCGATTGAGAGGAAGAGATGTGTGTTAAGCCCTTCATGGATGAGATTAGTTCTGTTAATATGGGTACTGATACGGATCCTGGCTTGGTCTAGTTTGGTGCTACATTGTTTTCAGAAGAGCACGAGCAATTAGTCACTTTATTAAAAGGTTTCAAAAAAATGTTTTTGCGTGATCCTATAAAGAAATTTGGAATTAATCTTGAGATTATACAACGTAGGATCCTTCCCGACCTATGGCCCGACGACCCTAGCTTTCAAACCTTGATTCAGAGTGTTCATAGAAAACTGAAGCAGAATATGAGTCATGTATAGCTGGATTGGGAACAACCCTAGAACAAGGAACAATAAGGTTGGATGTGAGCGAAGATTCAAACTGGATCATTTCCCAAGCCAATGGAGATTGGAAAAAAAGTCAAATCCCAGAATTTAAGAAAAGAAGGTTTATTTCTAAAGGACAATCGAATTCCTATCTATGACCCTAGAGGCAAATTCAAACCCAATTAGCTGGGTCCCTATAGAATCACCCCTATTTGGTCAAGAGTAGTAGTCATTCTCATGGATTTAGATGGCCTAGAGATCTCACAACCAATCAACATGGACAAATTGAAAAGGTACCATCCTTGAGAGGCTCGCTAGGCCGAAAACCCGAAAGGGCAATTATAAGACTTTTGGCGACCAATTATTTTGGTCCCTAAAACTATTATTTTGGTCTCTAAATCGTTTTTTGACAAAATTAATTTCGTCACTAAAAAAGTCACTAAAAGTGTCTAGAAAAGTCTTTAGCTAACAATTTTTGAAAATGTCGCTGAAAATGACAATTAACGACCAATTTTATATTGTCACAAAATGTTTGATTTTACAAGACTAAACATTTGGTTGCTAATACTTTGTCATAAAATGTCCTAATTTGGTCGCAAAAAACAAAATAGTGACATTTTTAATGATAATGATATTTGCTCGCTAAAAGACATATAACTTTCTCTACAACACATTTTCATCGCTAAAAATCAAAGTTGAAATTTTGTAATCATTTAATCTCATAGCTAAAAATGCACAAAATTAAATGTCATCCAATCATATTAAAAAAAATTGACATCCACATATCAAAGGCACTCTATTCCCAAACCATAATGAGTATATAGAAAGTAAAATTTTACAAAAATTAAAACTGAAAGTTTCCAAATTCAAATCAAAGTAGTCACTGTTCAAATGAAGAATAGCAACAGTTTCTTCAAATGGAATCTCTAAAAAAGCATTTTCTCAACATCAATGTCAGGCTTTATATCATACAGCCTTGGCACAAGAGGCTTCAAGCTGTGCTTGGGTGTGACACCCTTTGGACATCCCTGCAACCCAAAATTCAAAAAGAAGAATCAAATAATAAGAATCAACACAACATAACCTCATTAAATAATCAATAGTCATTCATAATCAAATAAGTTACAAATAATGAAAAAACACGTTATCTTAGTGTACTTCGAGTAGTAGTGAGCTATAATAAGAATCAACACAACAAGAAAGTGAGTCACCTAGAATCAACACAATAAGGTTATCATAATCCAAGCACGTTATCATAATCAAATGTTCTAAATAACAAACACACTAAATTTATAAATGTGACAGATCTATCTAGAGCAAAAGGTACTTACTATGATGGTAAATCAGAAGTAAAACCTCCCCGACTAATCTGTTGCAGCACCAAATCAATCTTGGCATTGACCACTACGCTATTAGACTCCAAGTTGTGCACTCTTACATTCAGTTCTTCATTGATTCTCCGTTGCTCTTCAAGCTTCCTTGTAGTTTTCTCATTTTCTATCTTAAGAGTAGCACGAGTTCGTCGACCGGATGCTGTTATACTAGGCTTAGGACCACATCCTAAACCACTTATGTAGCCAGACTTATGCACAAACACCTCAATGGAAAACTGCTCATCAGATAGAGCGCCAGATCCATCTTCTACAGCTTCATTCTTCTGCTCTTTAAGTCTTTTCTACAATTGTTCATGAAATTAAATATAGTCATTTTATATATACATTGTAACAAAGCAACTGAAGACATTGATTTTCCTATGTACTTATTCTAGAGAGAACATAATAACTAGTAGAGAAAGCACCATAAATATCAACTATTGAGGTTTTGGATCAATACTTGCGGCCTATTGTGCAACATTTCGTCCTTTAGAGAATCATCACAACTTGGTCATGCATATGTAACTATGTTTAATGTATTTTTCTCACATGTGTCTTTTTATTAGCATGCACAGCCTTCATGTTGAGAGAATGATGTGAATCTTACCCAGCGAAGTTGTGTATGCACTCACGAAAATATGCATTCCTCTTCCAGTATTTCCTTGCAAAGATTTATGTACTCTTCGTTACACAAAACAAAAATGTCACATATTCTTCCCTTTAGGTACATATTAAAGGATCAGAATCAACAACCTCCTGATCCCACTTAATATATCAAAGTTGCATAGAAAGACAGTATGTCACATGGGTGAGCAAAAGAGGATAAAAAGGCAGGGATTATGATGCGTCCAGTCCGTTATTGGGTGGAGCAAGCAATTTCTCTTACACAAAAAGATCCCTAATCTAAATTAATGAGTAATCTTTTTTTGCTTACCTCATCCCAGATAAAAATCAATTTTTATTTTAAATTTATTTATTTTTCTAGGTCTCAAATGCAAATCAGTTTCACCATTGGCAACACTTGATCAAGAACTTCACAAACATCCAGTGCATTGGGTCAAACTAACAAAACCAAATCTGATAAGTCAATCATTTATCAGTCTAAAATTAACACCAAAGCCGACACCTGATTCCAAAGATTTACTAAAAACAACTCCACAGTGAGGGGAATCGAGAAGAATAAAATATAAATGAGAAAAATCTATACACAATTCATGATAATCTGCACCAACAACAATTCGCTACTTGGTGTGATATGTAAGTATTCTATATCAGAATAAATAATAAATAAAAAGCCAAAGTCTGAATGCTCTCTATGGAGTACCAAATGGCTGACCTTAATTCTCAAACCATTTCCTAACAAGGAAGCTACTTGTCCATTATATATATAGCATTTGTTTTTTTTATGTTCACTACTAATGCCTTAGACAAGTAATCATTAACAGGAAAATATTTATATTTAACATTAGAAAATTCTTACATGTCTAATTTCAGCTTCATTATGGACCCATGCTTGCCTTTTCTGACTAAAGTGTGTCTTACGATACAATCAACAAGTCCAAGCTCCTTTCCATCCTTGTCTCGTTGTCAAAACCTTTATAGTTAGTATCCTACGGCGTACATACATCACCAAATAAAAGAAATAAAAAAAGTGCCGTATAAACCTTATGATTTAAAGGTCAGTTGTTTACCTCATTGTATTGCACCTTTCTAAATGCCTTTGAGCTAGCAGTATGGAGGACTTTAAGCTCAAATCGATTTTCCTTGTTTTTCTGACATTTCTCCTACATGAAGTGTAAAAATATATTCAAAAGAAATCAAGTCCATGTGCCCAAATGCTTAGTAACAGTAGTAGCCACAAGTGTGTGCAAGTGCATTACAAGTGTGTTCAACAATTACCTGGTGTGTCTCATCATCCCATAATTGACACAAGTATCGCCACACCTCTTTTTCGATATCTTCATGTGGGTTTGCAAGGGCTAATTCCATCATAGGGAAACTTCTAAAATGTTGGCATAGATTAAAGCGGTAGTTCTTATACTGGAGTTTCATTATTCCAAGGATAAAAGCAATAGCATAAGGTTCATTACTAAAAATGAAACCTTCCTACCATACCAATAAAATTAAACACTTCAAAATATTAAGCAACATAATTCATAAACTAAAAGGGAATATTAAACTAGACTAAAAAAAAAAACTATCTTACTCGAAGGTATACAATTAGCGTTTATTTATCCTTGGGGCTAATAAAACTCCACTTAGGCACATTTTGTGGGGCAAATTGCCTAGTGACGATCCCCAACTCGGTGGTGAATTTATCAGACCACAATCCCAATGGATTCCCAGTAATCCTACAAATTTCAACATCCAATCGCTTCCCTTGACTTTTTATCTTGAGTAATGCGAGGCTTCGTGACTTCCCACGTCCTTACGCTCGGTTGTATCTACTAAAAAGAAAATATAGAAAAAAACACATCAATGTCTAACATATGAATTGGATGAAAAGAATAAACAACCAACCAGCAATACAACAATTCGTGCTAAAAGTATCCAAGTATGAAGATTGTGATGTAACTTCATGCATAGTGTAGACCGCCTGAGAACTCCCGGCTCCGTGCGTGAGGGCGCGAATCGTTTGTTCTTAGCTACTACAATTCGGACTCGGGTCACGGTTCTGAATCTAATCTCACAAAGTGCAATGTGAGACCGATAAATCACCAAAGAGTCCAAATCCGGCAAATCGTTTTGGAAAACTGATTTTTATAAAGAAGTGCCAAACATGGACTGCTTTGCCAGATACAGAGTCGCCACCTAAATGTTTTATTTTAGGAAAATTTAGGAAACCCTGACTCGTGCCTAAGGCCACGCGTCCGTCATCACCAAAGTTGCCTCGGCTCGGGAACTTGGGTACGAGAGGGGAAGGTCATGCAATGAGCACCCCCGCTCGCCCGATCAAAGATCGGCCTTTACTAACATGATATTTTATTTTTGAAAACACATGTGTTTTTATTCCCGTTATTAATCTAGAATTACTATGTAATGCGCACAGCATACAAGTATAGACTAGATTGCCTAAGTTGGAACAAAACATTTCATGTTCGTTTGTTTGGAAATGGTTTAGAGGTGCTACTCGCAACTTGGCTAACTTGTGGATTTTGCCACCCTTAAGTGGGCTTAGAACATGCATTTTGATGAATTGTCCCAATTCAAGCAATCTAACCTTCACCTACAGGCATTCAAGCAGTTAGCCTCATGGCAAGCATGCTAACATGGAAAAATACACATGTCATTCAGTATGTGTAGACGTGCCCGAATGTCCCGGGAAAATCCCGTTTTGTTCATTGGGCTCACTACAGTTCGGACTCAATGTCACGGTTCTGAATCTGATCTCACAAAGTGCAATACGAGATTGATAAATCACCAAAGAGTCCAAATCCGGCAAATCATTTTGAAAAATTGATTTTTAGAAAGAAGTGCCAAACATGGACTGCTTTGCCAGATATAGAGTCGCCACCTAAATATTTTATTTTTGGGAAATTTAGGAAACCTTGACTCGTGCCTAAGGCCACGTGTCCGTCATGACCAAAGTTGCCTCGGCTCGGGAACTTGGGTATGAGAGGGGAAGGTCATGCAATGAGTACCCCCACTCGCCCGATCAAAGATCGGCCTTTACTAACATGATATCTTGTTTTTGAAAACACATGTGCTTTTATTCCAGTTATTAACCTAGAATTACTATGTGATGCACACAGCATACAAGTATAGACTGGATCGCCTAAGTTGGAACAAAACATCTCATGTTTATTTTTGAAAGCGGTTTGCTACTCGCAAGTAGGCTAAAATGCGGATTTTGCCACCCTCGAGTAGGCTTAGAAAACATGGTGATTTGCCACTCTCAAGTGGGCTTAAAACTCGCAATCAATGAATTGTTCCAATTCAAGTAATCCAACCTTCATCCACAGGCATTCAGGCAGTTATATCACATAAACAGTTAGCCTCATGGCAAGCATGCTATCATGGCAGTCACTCACACACATGCAAGGATGCTAAAGCATAAACACTCACCGAGTACTCTGAGCCAAAACAAAAGCTATGTTAGAAATTAATGTATGATCCTAGCTATGTCAAGAATGCCTAATGCAACACATACAAAATGCAACTAAGATCGGTTCGACTATTCTAAAATGTCATGTGAAATGCAATTTGATACATGTATTCAAACATGAATTGAAATACAATGCAGTTAGTATGATGCGCCGAGCCCGGTGCATGCATGACAGATGAATGAATGTGAATATGCGAGCATAAGGATGCTAATTGAAACATGCCCTAAAACTAACCATCGTAAGCTAGTAAATAAAAGGGAGAAAGAAATGGGGGTTGGAAGACATGCATCACACACACGCACACTTATTTACAACATTGCCCTCTCGGAGGAGGGTCCGAATAAATAATACAGAACCAACTAATTAACTAACTATTCTAGCTAATTAATTATTACAAAACAAGTTGAAACAAATAACTATTCTAAGTTAACAAAGCACTGAAATGGCATCATGACGAGGGATGCATGCATGCTCGAGTCGCCTCGCTCGGAAATCCATCGCGATGCCCCAACTTGCCTCTGTTTACAACTGTTTTCAGAACACTTCACCAAGCTCCACAAAACTTCAACTCCACCTAGGAGACCTCTAGGGATGCTGCCGACCAGTTGTTAGGGAGGGAGGCCACCTGCCGACCACTTTTCTTGCTGAAAAACCAGAAAAAGTGGTCGGCCAGCTAGTTATACTGGTCGGCCGACCAGTTTTGCTGCACTTTTTCTAGTTTGTTGTAACAGAGAGCAAGAAAGGGCATGGCAATGTATTTGCAAGATATGTGTGCACAACCACCCTCCCTATCATTTCATAAGCTCAAGGGAGTGTGGTTCTCGACCCTCGGGCCACCAATCACGCATCTCGATGCATGATGGCCGAGAGGTGAAGTTGCACAATTCAATATGAAAATGAATGCACAAGTAAACACATAAGGCCTAAACCTCTATCATGTAAGATCAAGAGTGTTGGCAACCGAGAATTGAGGCACGTTTCATCACTTCAAGTATGAAATGTCCCTCGTTTCTCGTGTTTGGACTAAACACCTATTCCAAACACAATGCAACAAGTGGCATGGAACATAGCATACTCAATGCAAGGAACATGCACACTCAATGCTTAGCAACAAAATGGCATACACAATGCGAATGACAACCTAGCATACTCAATGCAAGGTAAGGTGGCATACTCGATGCAGTATGACCTAAGCATACACAATGCAAAGTATATGGCATACGCAATGCAATGGACAACATGGCATGCAAACAACATGCAATCAATCATGTTCAATGGACTTAAATTAAAGTGGACAGACCTCAGCCATGCCCAAATAGAGGCCATTGGTGATAAAATAAAGGCATGGAAGTAAGAGAAATGCATGCACGTGTATTGGCTCACCAATTAGGCATAAGAACACAACTCTCAAAAGGCATTGAAAGGATGAAACATGGAGTACAATGGCATATGTTTCAGTACTGAAATGTCATGCTAAATGACTTCAAATCATGCAAACAACTCACGTGGTGCATGTTGCAAGGCTTAAGCATCAAAGCTAGTGAAGTGTATTACACTAGAGGCATGCAAGACAATGCTCAAATGGCCAAACCAGCCCCAGACAGACCTTATACAGGCCAAAACAATAGCCAAAATGGACTGAGATGATGGCTTGAAAGGCAAGAAAATGAGGCTCATGCAATGGCTCACAAACAAGGCATAGAGGGGCAACTCTCAAACACATTGAAGGAGTGATAAACATGAGAGTATGGCAAAGATATGAGCTCTAAAATATCATTTAAAATGATGCCAAGGCATGCAAACATCACAAGTATAGCATGGTAGAGGCCTCAAAACTCAAGACTAGTCAAGGCATTTGCACTATAGCTATGCAATGCATGAAGCATATGGCCAATACAACCCAAAAGAGTCCTAGAGCATGCCAAACAATGACAAAACATGCATGGAGCAAAGCCAAAACAAGCTAGCATGAAGATCAAAACATGGAGTATGTAAGGCCAATAAGGAGGTTTACACTACACCTACCAAAGCCAAGTGTGATGACTTAACCAACAAAAATCAGAGTTATGACATGTCAAATGATGGCTAAAAACCTACTGAAATGGAGCCAATACATGCTAGAAAGACATGCTACTTTGCAAGGCTACAAGTAGGTTTACACTACAAGTATAAGAAGCATGCAAGAGGTGACCAAGACAGACCAAAATAGAGTTATGGCAGGTCTAGAAAGTCACAAAAACATGCTTGAAAAGAGCTAACATAAGCCACAAAAAGATGCTACTTTATAGAGCTAACAAGGCATGGCATGGAGAGACAAGGAGGGGAGGCTATCCCTTCCTATTTGGGACCTCAAAACAAAGCTTTTACCACTGAAAATCCTCTGGATTTCAGTGGTTCTAAGGCCACGAAAAGTTGTTTTGAAAGGCCTTAGAAGATGGCTCAAAGCTATACAAGTCAAGAGCAAAAGGGAGGAAACACCTCCTAATCAAACAAGGCACAAACCAACACTTTGAGGACTGAAAAATAGAGTTTTCTTCAGTTCAAACCAAGCCAAAAATAGTTTAAAAGGGTGGCAAAACACAAGCATGCAAGAATGGCCAAGATAGTGTACAAAAATGAGCTTAAAAGAGAGAGATGCTTACCCTTGAAGCACAGCTGCAAAACAACCACTTTTCTGAGCCAACCAACCTTTAATTAGCCCAAAAATCAGTTCCAAGAGACCTCAGCCCGTGGATATGCAACTTTGATGAAGGATGCCTAGGCCAACTAGTTATATTTCTCTACTTCTATGCCCTTTTATGCACAAAAGGGGAAGAGAGAGTGAACTATAGAGAGAGAGGCAGAGATTTTGGTCTGAAAATTCCAGAGAGGAGTTTTTAGAGAGAGAGGCTCCCAAACTTGCTCAAGAAGTTCTTCCTTTGCAAAATGGGAGATATGGCTCATATATAGCAAAAAGCAAGAGTTGGTTCGAAATATCTGTTTATGGAACAGCTGGAGGTTGTGGAAGACAGCTGGAGGGAAAATATCTTCAAAAAATCTGAGTTTGGGACCTGCCAGCCACTTTTCTAGTCGGTTGACCACTTTTTCTGGTCGGCCGACCACTTTTCTGGTAGGCCAGCTACTTTTTCTGGTCGGCCAGCTACTTTTTCTGGTCGGCCAACCACTTTTTTGCTTTCCAGGTCCAATTTCAAATGGGTATAACTCCTTCATCTGGACTCTTTTTTAGGTCATTCTTGTGTCCAAATTGAAGCCCCGGAAGTAAGCTTTCCAATGGTGGTAGCCTTGCATCAAAATTCCAACTATGCAAAAAGTTATGCCTATTTTGGTGAAGCCGCTCAGTTTCGATCCTTCTCGAATTCATGCCAAACTTCTCCCAAACTAGTTTTCTTCTCTCCTTTCTCATTTTCTTCAACTCCAAACCCCTAAACAAGGTGTTTTGAAAGATTTTTCAAAGATTTCGTCTCTCTTTCATTCATTTCCACTTTGTCCTTTCTCGGTTTACCGAAAGGCACAACATTTAACAAAATACGAGCGTCGGAACATCGTAGGAACTTTGTTTCAAAAATGTTTTGAAAGAGAGGGTTTTAAGGTATAAAAACCATTCAAAATAACTTTGGTCCAAAATGGGGTGTGAGGTTAGGATTTGACTCTCCTCTTGCCGAAAGAATCGAACCTTTGCACTGCACAACTTTCAACACCAAGTAAACCATAGTAACGGCGCCCAAGTCTTAAGGGCGTCAAAAATGGGGTGTCTACAGTATGCTAAAGCGCAAACACTCACAGTGTACTCCGAGCCAAAAAAGAAGCTAATTAGTAATCAATCAATGATCCTAGCTCATGTTAAGATGGCTAATGCAACACATGCAAAAATGCAACTAAAATAGGCTCGGCTATCTAGAATGGCATATGAATGCAACTTGATAACATGCTATTGAACACATATTCAAGTAGATGTATTGAAATACAATGCATTTGAATGATGCACCGAGCCCGGTGCATGCAAGACAAGATGAATGATGCACGCATGCGAAGCATAAGGATGCTAATTGAAACATGCCCTAAAACTAACCACTGAAAGCAGATAAGTAAAAGGGAGAAAGAAATGGGGGTTAGAAAACATGCATCACACACGCACACTTATTACAACAGTTGTGCCCTGTCGACGGAGGGTCCAAATAATAAGCTAACTAGCTAATCTAAGCTAATTAAACTAATTATTACAAGCCAACTAATTAACTAATCCTAGTTAACTAATTATTACAAAACAAGCTAATTAACTAACAAGTTAACTAACTAGTTAATTAAAACACAAATTGAATAGTTAAGCGCATTAACTAATTAAGTACAGAACCAAAGCATAAGCTAGCTAAGGAAAGCATTTAAGTAAAGCAAATAGAAGGGGGCCTCGAAGCGAGAAGCGCATGCATGCTCGGTCGCCTCGTTCGGAAATCCATCGCGATGCCCCAACTTGCCTCTGTTTGCAATTATTCTCAGAACTCTGCACAAAGCTCCAGATAGTGTCTACTCCACCTTGGGAACCTGTAGGAGCATTGCCAACCAGTTGTTGATGTTGCCAACCACCTGCCGACCACCTACCATTGCTGCAGACCAGAAAAAGTGGTCGGCCAGCTAGTTTTTTTGGTCGGTCACCAGTTTTGCTGCCACACTTCCAGTTTGCTGCAACAGAGAACAAGAAGGGGCATGGCAATGTATTTGCAACATATGTGTGCACAACCACCCTCCCTATCATTTCATGAGCTCAAGGGAGTGTGGTTCTTGACCCTCGGGCCACCAATCATGCATCTCGACGTGATGGCCGAGGAGGCAAGATTGCACAAATCAATGTAAATGAATGCACACATAACACATAAAGCCTTAACCTCTATCATGCTTGATCAAGAGGGTTGGCGACCGAGAAATGAGGTACGTTTCATCACTTCGAGTATGAAACGTCCCTCATTTCCCGTGTTCGGATTAACACCTAACCCAAACAAATGCAATACAACTCAAGCATGCAAACATGCAATGCAACTCAAGCATGGTAAACACAATGTAATGCATACATACACGATGCAATGCGACATGAGCAACCTATCAATACTAATGGCATGCATACACAATGCAATGCAATATAAGATTCTAAACACAATGTAATGCATGCATGCACAATGCAATGCACACGAGCAACGTATCAATGCTAAGGACATGCATACTCACTGCAAGGCAACATAAGCATGCAAACATCATGTAAACAAACATGCTCAATGGACTTAAACCGAATATGGACGGACCTCAGTCATGCCAAAACAGCGGCCATAATGCTACGAAGGATGGCATGAAATGCAAGATATGCATGCTAATGCACTGGCCCACCAACTAGGCCTAAGAGCACAACTCTCAAGAGTGCTCAAGAAGTGACAAATGTGGAAGTGCAACAACACTATATGCACTTAAATCAAGTAAGAAATGATGCCAAATCATTCAAACAACACAAGTATAGCATGCTAGGGTCTTTAAGCATTAAAGCTAGCAAAGAGGACTACTCTAGAGACATGCAATACATGGCACAAATGCATGAACCAAGCATGGACAGAGTTCAAATAGGTCTAAGCAAAGACCAAAACATGCTGAGATGGGGGCTCAAATGTCTAAGCATGCATGCATGCACACTAGGCCATAAGCGAGGCAACAATGCATAACCCTTAGAGGCACTCAAAGGGTAAAAGAAGTGGGAACATGGCAATGCTATATGCTCTGAAATAACATGATAAATGATGCCAAATCATGTACATGATACAAATGAAGCATGCTATGGTGCTCAGATCGCAAAGCTAGCAAGGCCAATTGCACTACAGCTATGCAATACACGAAGCATATGGCAAATACAACACAAAACAGTCATAGAGCATGTCAAAATGATGCTAAAACATGTATGGAGGGAAGGCAAAATAAGCTAGCATGGTGAGAATGAAGCATGAAATATGCAAGGCCAAAAGGGAGGATTACACTACACCTACTAAGACCAAGCATGGGATGGCTTCGGCAACAAAAATTAGAGTTATATCATGGCAAAATAACCCCAAAAACACACTAAAATGACAGCTCGCAAGCTTAGGCACGAAGGCATACACAATGGCTCATGTTTAAGGCATAAGGAACCAACCTTCCAAAGCATGGAAAGAGTGACAAATGTGAATGCATGGCAATGAAACATGCTCTGAAATCACATATAAAATGATGCCAAATCATGAAAATAGTCCAAGCAATGCATGCTAGTGGCTTGGAAACTCAAAGCTAGTGAGCTAGATTGAACCATGACTATACAAAGCAATGCATGCATGACCAAAACAACACAAATCAAAGCTTAAGAATGCTAAAACATGGACAAAAGCTTCTTAGAGTTAAGCCAAAATCATGTTAGAATGATGGTCTAAAGCATGATACACATTAGGCTAGTAAATGGAAATGCACTACAAGTGCAAGGAGCATGCATGGGGCTGACAAACCAAGTCAAAGTAGATCTAAGGAATGCTAAAACAACACCAAAAACCCACTGAGATGGACCCAAAACGTGTTAGAAAGACATGCTACTTCATGAAGCACACAAAGCTAGTTTTCAACATTTACACTACAAGTGTATAAAGCATGCATGGGGTGACCAAACCAAGTCAAATCAGTGGTATGCCATGTCAAAACAACCCCCAAAAAAGTTGAGAATAAGCCAACACAAGCTTAACAAACATGCTCAAACATGAGGCATACAAGACAAGCATTCAAGATACAAGGAGAGGGGATGACCCTCTCCTATTTGGGACCTCAAAACACAATTTTTATCACTAAAAATCCATTGGATTTCAATGGTTAAAAGGTCAAGAGAAAGTGATGGGCCTAAAGTGATGGTGCAAAACAAAGCCAAACAAGGCATGCAAGGGAATAGATCACCCCAAACACCAAAGAAGCCTTAACAAACATTACAAGCATGCAAAATCAGAACTTTTTGTAGTAGAAAGTTAGGCCTAAAACAACATGCAAGTAGGGCCAAAAGCTTAATCAAAATCAAGGGATTAAGAGGTTAGAAGCTCACCCTTGTAGAACCACTTTAGAGCTACAACTCCAGCAGCTATTTTGGATCAAAACAGTCCAAAAACTCCAAAACCAACCTCAAGGTACCTCAGCAACAAAAGGATGGTGTTTGAGTGTGTGTTTGTGTGCAAAAGTGTGATGAAAATGCACTTTCAAGCACAAATATGAAGAGAATGGAGAATTATAGAGATAGAATGATATGTATAGCTCAAGCACAATTTTCTGAACCTAAAGCAAGAGGGGGGAGGTTCTCTTTTATAGAGAACCAAAGGTTAAGCTTGTTGAACAAGCTTAGGCCTAAAGCCATCCCTCTATACACGTGTATGGAGGATGGTTTCTGTGCCCTCTAGCTATTACAACTAGCTAGAAAATATCTCCAGAAAGGTGAAGGAAAGCTGTCGACCACTTGAAGTGGTCGGCCAGCTACTTGTAGTGGTCGACCGACCACCACAAGTGGTCTGCCAGGATAAAAAGTGGTCGGCCATGGAGAGGAGTGGTCTGCACACTGAAGCAAGGTGGTGGTATGGTGGATGACCACTATTGGTGGTCTAAAGACCAAGAAAACCAGTTGGCCGACCAGAAAACAAGCTGGCAGGCAGGCAGGAAGAGTGGTCTCCCGGGGAAAGAACTGGTCTCCCACCCTTATTCCACCCTCCAAGGAAGGAAAACAAGGTTTGTGCCAAAAACAAACCAAAAAGGATGCAAGACGAGAGTTCGAGAGGCAAGGCGCACAACCGGGAACCTTGAAAACTAGTCTACGGGCACCAAAAGTGGTCTACGAGGGAAAAGTGGTCTACAACCACAAAAAGTGGTCTACGAGACCACAGTGTCCCTCTAGGCAGAGGCAACAAGGCATGGTTCAAAAACCAAGCCAAACGGAGAGCGTTAAGCGGTCCCGAGACAAGGCGCGCTGCCGAAGACTCCGAAAACCGAAAACTAGTCTCCAAGGGAGAAAAGTGGTCTGCGACCACAAAAAGTGGTCTACGAACCTCTCCCTCTCCTCCAGGAAAGGAAAACAAAGCTTGGTCCACAAATCGAGCCAAAAACACAAAGAGTTTAGAGGCCCGGAGGCAAGGCATTCAGCCGAAAACTCGAAAACTCGAAACGAGCATAACATGCACTATCACCGAGCGCTCAATCGATGACGTCTGAGTCTTAAGGTCGGTCAAAAATGAGGTGTCTACACATAGATGCTGATGCTGATGCAACTGCAGATGTTGATGCAGATGTTGTTGGGGGCACAAACTTTGACGTAGACGAAGGAATTGACTGAGTAGAAGTGGATGCAAAAGATGTAGCTGCTAATTTGTTGGGCACATGGCCTCCCCGTCCTCTACCTCTAAAAATCAATAACAAGAACAATAAAAGTGATAAAAAAAAGTTAATTTGCTGCTCGCAAACTAATGAAAACTGCTACTATATTGGCTCATTTTGTCAGACAATGAAATGAAACATATTTAGGTCCAAGTCAAACAATGTAATAAGCATTTAAAAGTTTTTATTCAAATTCAATTGAAATGCATAAGAACTTCTCTTGCTAGTTTACTGCCTAAAAGCTCCTTAGTAAAGATGATAAACTTAATAAGCTAATCAAAACTATAGATGAAACAGATTGTTTAGCTAAAAAAAAAAAAAAAATAGACCTCCTAACTTATTAAATTTCAAATTGTAGTTATGCACTTCGAGATGGAAATGTCATAAGTTTTCGAATGTGAAGCAAAAGAATTGACGCATTTTTTTTTTTCTGCCATACCTTTCTTGGCGAAGTTTTTCTTCCATAGGATCTAGTGGCACTTCCTTCACTACGTCCATAATTTTTCCTTCTCTACACTCGCTTTTGCACTTGTCTTCTTGAGGTCCTTTTCTCCAATAGTTGCGAGTGCAGGTGCAGGTGCCTGATCATATCACATGAAAAACAACAAATTATGCACCAACAGAAATAAATAAAACCACTGCTTTTGTATAAACATTCGTAAGAAAATTTAAATAAAATAGATAAATAAAATCATCTGTGGTTCGGATCCAACATTCAAATGGTGCATGCATGGCAACATACATTTTAGTCACCCTCTTTAGATTGTTAGATATGTTGAGATTTGTGGACCTTACCATATCTACTATAGAGAGAAGTGAATGTATACATAATATATGTTGATTAGATGAATATAGAATCAAGCATTGCATTAGAATTACCGAATTAAGTAATTTCTTGGATATGTTTAGATAAAAAAAATTCCATGTATTTCTTAGTTGTCTTCTATATATTGTCAGGTTCTAATCTTTTCATATATGTAATGCAGGAGGTGTATAAATTAGCCTGATTTCATATACCCAAAAGCTTTTTTAAATAGAAACTCAGTGGTACGAAGCCCCAAGTCACAACTAAGGTACCACTTAAATCATTTGTGAGGTAATATATAAACTGAACCTAAGGAGAATTTATAAATCATTAATAGATCAATTGGACTAGATGAAACTGAAATATCTTCATTACAAACACACATTTATGTTTGGATCTTGAATTTGTGGAGGGAAAAGAAATGTGATGGGAAAAGTAAAATAGTTTAGCTTATATTTTATTCATTTTTCCCTTTTCATTTCTTTTCTCTCCACAAATCCAAACACAGTGCTAATGGTAAACATTTGAATTGTGTGGAATTTGGAAATTCCATGGTAGGTCATAATTGGCATCATATGATGGCCTATTTGAACCTGCCAGTTTAATAGCTGAATAGTACAATATAATACATTTTGGAGAACCCTTTCCTGAGAGCTGGCTCCAAAAAAATAGTTGTGTATAGGTGCCCAGATTTCTCATCAACCACATATTTTTCCCAACAGAGAGGTTGATCTCCGTCTGCCATCTGTTTTGTTTATTTTTATTTATTTATTTATTTATTTATTTTTTAAGTTCTCAGAATGTCTCCCCATAGGATACTTTTCAAATATATATATATAATAATGTCTCTCCATAGGAGAGAAGCAACTAACTCGAGCTTTTTTATTTTTTTCTCTGTGTGTTTGTGTGTGTGTGTGTGTGGCATTAGGGAGTGGTTGCTGGTGAAGAAAGTTTGCCTTATCTACAAGGCTCCTGCTCTTACAGATTCTTTAAAGGAGGAATAAATCCACATAGACTTACTTTTGATTCAAGTCCTTTCTCTTTATATTCTTGTATATATATATGGAAGCATTTTCTCCAAATAGGAATGTGCAAATTATATATATATATATTAATGAACTCTGTTAATATCATTACAATGCTTTTTTATAGCATTCAATTGAGTGTCTTCTTATTGCCTTCTTATCATCTTTTAGGGTTTCAATAAATTGTGCACCATAGAAGCTACCATCAGGCATTGGTTGGGTCACAATTTGAAATGCCATCACTTTCAGCCACAAAGTGATGTTTCACATTAGTGTTACAGCCTACAGGGTAAGAAATGCCATCAAAAGTATTTCTTACTCTACATAGTTTTGTGTTGGCCAATTCAAATAGGTTGTCACTCGTCAGTATTTCTTTTTAAGTTACATTTCTTGTTAAATTTCCTAGGAACAAAAACTCAAGCAATAATAATAGATAATATGGAATGATGCTTATTGATAGTACCTTTGCACCAATAGATTTCGTTGCACGCTTCTTCCATAGATCAGCTTTCCGAGCTTCAAATTCCTCTCTGCTCATGATAGGGGGGGTCCAGGATTGATGCCCGTCCTAAAATCTGCAAGATCCCTATGATCGGTAGAAATTTACAACATGAACATCAAACACAACATCTTAAAGGATAAATATGATACTAAAAACAAACAACAAAACAAGCATACATCCTCAAAATAAGGTAGTTAGAAACAGAAGCACACAATATCTTTTCTCAAGCTTTTCCATCTTAAAGGATGAATATGATAATGTTGGGTTGTAGTTACAAACACACTTTTTTTGACAAGAAAACTTGAAATGGATATCACCATCATCATCATCAATTGTATCGATAGAAAAGAAGAAAACAAGACAAAAATATTCATTAATAGATATCATCTTCATCAATTTCATCTTCCGAATCACTATCATCATCAGCTTGATCATCCATGTTAGTGTCATCATCATCCGCATTATTATCATTAATGAGCAATTCATCATCAACTTCAATTTCCTCCTCATGAAATTCACCAGTAATATCAACACATATCATTTCCATGTCTTCTTTGCATAATTCTATGGATTGATCATCAATGTGCACTGCATCCCCAAGTCCATACGACTCAAATTGCTGGTATGGCTCATCTTTGTCTTTGTTTTCCTCTTCCTCTTCATCCTCTTTCACTAAGATGTCATAGATAGCCCTTGGTAATACTTTTTGTACAACTCGATAATTATTGCCCCACTTCGTATCTTTCGAATAAAACACTTGTTTAGCTTGGCATGCTAACACAAATGGTTCATCTTTGTACCAAGTCTTCGTAACATTTACACTAATATAGTTAAACTCATCAACTTTTATTCCAATTTTTCGTTGCCAACATCCCCACCAATACACTTAAAAGAAACACACTATTCCCACCTAGATATTTCAACTCAGTTATCTCTCTAATAACACCATAAAAATCAATAGGTTTCCCTTTATGATCTCCCTTTACAACTACGCCACTATTTTGAGTTTTTTAGTACATGTCACAATCTTGAGTGCGAAACCGAATCCCACTGATGATACAATCATCGTAGCATGTCACTCGGTTATCGGGACCTTGAGATAAGTTCATAAGTTGATTGGAAGCATCCATTGTCCCTTCAACTTGTAGCTTTGTGACCTAATTCCATTGTTGATATGAAATGCATTAGCATACACTTAAATTCATTATTTAAATACACAAATAATGTTCAAAAATTATAACTCTTACGGATTTTAGAAACCATGTATGGAACTCTGATTCTAGCCTCTCTTGCCTATAAATTATAACAACATTATTCAACACAAATGGTTGTGAAAATAGTATAATTCAAAAAGTAAAATATTCTAGTGAATATAATCATATGGTAGTTACTTACCGCATATATGGTTGAACTTCATCACATTATTCAACACGTACATCGAAATTTCTTCAAATCGCTAAATTCAACACATCATTAATTCCTAATCCACGAACTTTTTGCCTAATATAAACAAGTTTCCATCTTGTGCCGCCTCAATAGGCCCATCATAGTTTCGTTCAGGTCTATTAAATCTTGTCTCACATTCATGGAAGTACATAGAGCAAAAAGTGAGAGCCTCATTGTCAATGTAACCTTCAGCAATAGATCCTTCTAGACGAGCTTTGTTACGCACATAACCCTTAAGAATATGCATGTACCTTTCAAATCCAAACATCCACCGGTATTGCACTAGTCCTGCAAGGATTGCTTCACGCGATAAGTGAATGGATAAGTGAATCATAATATCAAAAAAAGATGGTGGAAATATCTTCTCAAGCTTGCACAAAATTAAAAAATATCTTTCTCAAGTTGTTCTAAGACATCAACTCTCAATGTCTTTGACGATAACTCCTTAAAGAACAAGCTAAACTCAATTAATGCCTTGCTCACATCCTTATTTAGACATCCACATAGAGCAATAGGAAGTAATCTTTGCAAGATAACATGGCAATCATGGCTTTTCAACCCCATAATTCGACAGTCACTAGTGTTCACACAATGTGATATGTTTGATGCATAGCCATCTAGCAATTTAATTGAACTCAAAAATTCATAAAAATTCCTCTTTTTAGTTGAAGACAACATGAAGCAAGTAGGAGGTAGGAATGTTTGACCATGTACTTTCCTTGGATGCAATTTAGGCCTTATACCCATATCCATTAGATTAAGACGAGCCTTGTATGTGTCCTTGGTTTTCCATCAATGTTCTTAAACATTATCACGTACATTTTTTACAATGTGCATAACATCAAGTTGTTACGAACTTTGAGGGTTTTCCAATAAGGTAAATCAAAGAAAATGCTCCTCCTTGTCCAATTTAAATATTGAGGAGAACGTTTTCGCTTCTTCCCACGTTGATCTATTTTCCCAAATAATGATGGGTCTATATGCCCCAATTGTCCCAAAACCTCCTCTCCTGACAATAACTTGGGTTCTAACCTAAGCTCTAGCTCACTATTGAATGACTTGCTTGTTCGCAAAAAATGATCATGAGTCAAAAAACGACGGTGTCCCATGTAACAAGTTTTTCTACAATGATGCAAGTATTGGTGAGATGCATTCTTATTGCATGATGGACAAGCCAATTTGCCTTTGGTGCTCTAACCAGATAAATTACCATACGCAGGGAAGTCATTGATACTCCATAATAATGCCGCACACAATTGAAAATTAAAGCTACTTGATGCATTGTAGGTCTCTACTCCTACCTCTCATAATTCATTTAGCTCATCTATTAGCAGTCATAAAAACATATCAATGTCAAATCCAGGAGCTCTATGCCCCGGAATAAACAAAGGCATCATAAAAATGGATCTTTCATGCATTTCCAGGGTGGCAAATTGTATGGGACAATAAAAATTGGCCATATGCTATATGAGGTATTCATATTCCCAAATGGATTGAAGCCGTCACTTGCTAATCTGAGCCTAACATTTCGAGGATCTTTGGCGAATGACTCATGCTTTTTGTCAAAGTCTTTCCATGCTTCAGAGTCCATTGGATGGCACATTACATTTTTCTCCTCTACGCATTTATCTTCGTGCCATCTCATATCAGTAGTTGTCTTCCTTGATATAAATAACCTTTGTAGCCTTGGTTTTAAAGGAAAGTACCGTAGAACCTTGTGAGGGATCTTTTTACCTTTACCTTTATGAAATTTGTATCTAAGCTCCTTACAAGTAGGGAATTTATCTTCATTTTCATACTCCTTCCAAAAAAGTACACAATCATTCTTGCATACATGTATTTTTTGATAATCAAGGCCCAAATCTTGAATTATTTGTTTAACTTCATTATATAAGCATGGGAGTGTTTCACCGGTGGGAAGTGCATCCTTCAACAGTTCTAGCATCATCGTGAGTGATTTGTTGCTCCATTTATTGAGAATCTTTATATGTAGCAGCTTAACAATGAATGATAATTTCGAATATCGTTGGCAATTCGGATACAATTCCTATTCTACATCCCTCATTAATCTTGCAAATGTATTTGCTTCACTACCATGAGCACCAGACAAGTCAGGATTACGGCTACTAGATGCTTCCCCAATATAAGGAAATGTGGATGGTCCACTATGTATGTCATGGACAATTTCTCGCACCTCGGTATTGGGAGAATTTGATTTCTCTGTCACATCATTGAAATATTCATCATTTTCACTTTCCTAGGGATCACTGTCATTCAACTCAAAGTCTTCCCCATGATACACCCACCTAGTATAAGTTGTGACAACCCCATATGCAAACAAATGAATTTCAACTTCATCTATGGTTTTTTGGATACGGTTGTTGCATTTATTATACGGACACCAAATCTTGCATGTCCCTAATTTCATATGACCACGAGCAAACATGATAATTTTTTTACCCCATCAATGTATTGATGTAACCTTGTATCATGAAGTTGCATCCAACTCCTATCCATCCCGAAATCCCTATTACAAAGTACACAAAGACATTATCCTTAAATTCCAATATCTTGTTACTTTCTATATGTGGTCTTAAAGGAGGAACACAACTAAATTCTTGAAGAAGTTTCTCTAATATGTATATCTACTTTTGACTCTTGATATATCTTTTGACAAACAGAAATTCAGGGATGTATTGCCAAGGCACACTACATAAAACAAAAGCAAAAACAAAAGCAAAACATAATAACACATAATAACATTGATAACAATCACATCCCCACTTTAAAAAATAAATAAATGAATAAATAATGGTAATGTTAAGTCAAATAAGGTCATAAATCAAATAAGGTCAAACATTATAAAGAGAAGAAATGTTTGGCAATGTTAAGTCCAAGTTAACATACCCCTTTCCTTTTTTAAAAATTTCTTTTCCATTTTTTTTTTCCTTCTTTCCTTTTTTAAATATTTTCCTTCATGTTTTCTTTTCTTTTTTAAAATCCAAGGTCCAAATTAACATAAAGTGGTCTAAAAAATGATGAGCACAACACTTCAAACTTTTCTTATCGCTTTACTAATGCAATAATGCACACACCCCTTTACATATAATCAGCATAAAATGATGAAGTCAGGCCTACAAGGATAATATTGATGCATAGAAACTGCCAAAAGATGAGATCCATAACAGTTTGGAAAATCAGTGCCATGCCTGACTGAGATTGTATAGCCAACACCACAATCCTAACAAGTAGCACATGTATAGCAAATATGAGTTGGCACTGACGAAACAAAACAAATACACTTAATAATTTTGATTTTTTTTATTTATTTCTTTTCACAAGTATTTTTAAAGTAGGCTAACCTAGTTGTCCAAAACCCTAAACCTCCCTAGAAAGGGTTTAAGTTTTGTCATAACTCAGATATACCCAAAAGAAAAAAGAAAATAATATTTCACTTGTTGGCTGGAAAGCAAAAGTGACACTTTCACAAAAAAAAAAAAAAAAAAAAAGCCCTCTTGCATGAGCATGCTGTTATTCTAAGTAGAGATGCATTAAATTTCTCAGATAGTCCATTGACAAGCGTTTGAAGATAGTCTCAAATTGTCGTTGTAATTTTAGACCTTCTTGTGAATGTTATGCAATTGTCACTGTGAATCTTGAGAAAATAGAGAGGCCCACAACAAATAAACACGTAAAGACTAGCACTAGTACTACTTCCCAAAGAAATAAAATTTGGGAAGAAAACAAGAGAAGCATCATTCTGGATTAATAAAAAAAAAAAAAAAAAAGAAAAAAAAAAAAAAAAAAAAACAAATAATTGTATGGCAATTTGTGAAAAGGGCCAAAACCCCTTCCTCATCTTTTTCACCATTTCAAAATGACAAACATTCATTCTTACATCCTTCTTGCAACTTTGTGAAAGTCATTCTTACTTTCATGCGCTCCATTTAAAAAAAATTTTTTTTTTTGGAAAAATTATAAATAAGTGAAAACAAGTAATAATTATAAAAATATAAAGATGCAAGTGGACCTATGCTCTAGTGCAAGTAGAGCAAGTTCTTTACTTGAACCTTTATATTTTTCAACTATTTTCACTTCTTTCTAATAGATTTG
Organism: Camellia japonica; assembly: GCA_030407325.1. Lineage (NCBI taxonomy): Eukaryota > Viridiplantae > Streptophyta > Magnoliopsida > Ericales > Theaceae > Camellia > Camellia japonica. The sequence continues at coordinate 125,674,999 of JAPPVO010000002.1, read as the reverse complement.
CAATCCCTCCACACCACACCACACCACTTACAAAAAGCAATAGAGGAGGTTATTTGGTGGTCTTACCACATTGCTAGGTTCAAAAAACTAACAAAAATAAAAGTGATAGGCTTCAACTATTTATTTTGAATCAATAAAAATCCCAAGTTAGAGTGTCACGTGCCCATAGCCTTGCCCTAAGAGCTCTAAATAATTTTCCCTTAAAAAATGCAGTGAACTACTCTCTTTAACCCTGTAACACAAACAAATCACTCTCACAAAAATATCAGGAATATCTACCTAGACAAAATGACAGATTCCATATATTATGTATACCATCATGACCACAAAAGAAATATTTTCCATATTACTTCAATAATGTCTAAGGCAATCATGCTTTCTATGCATCAGAGCAATAACAAAGAAAGGAAACATGATAGTTTAAGGTTCTAATATTAAGGTTTTTAGCCAAAAAGTCACTACAAATTAACATGGAAAATTAACTAGGTAACAAAATATTGTAAAGGTCCCGCGTGATCCTGTTACCAAAGGGATGCAACCTATAAAATTCGCACAAGGAGAGGCAATTATCAATGATGTTAGAAGGTTTAGGATTTAGTGTGTTGACAATTTCCATAGACATCAATGTGCATATTCAGGTTTATTATCAATTATCCTAAATTTTTCAATAAAATCATCTTCCATTTTGTTGGTAAACAGTTTTGACAATATTTATGCTAGGACAGTTTTGCAGTAGAGACTAGAAGAGTAAGTAAATAAAATAAATGTCATATATATTATTCATTATATACATGTCTAATATTCTTCCAACTAAGAACCAATTGGTATTGCCTAATAATAGGGTGAATTAGAAATACACCCCTTGGAATGTGCACCGCATCCCCAATTTTTCATCTCCAACATGCATTAGATTAGACATACATATATACCCACACAAGTTCAATCTATGCAAAACACAGATTGAAACACACATTAGTTTGCTTTGTTTTTTTGTTTGCTTTGTGGATGCAAAACACAGATTGAAACACAAACAAGTTCAATCTATGTAACGCATTAGTTCGCTTTGTGGATGCAAAACACAGATTGAAACACAAACAAGTTCAATCTATGTAAAGAATTGGAGCTCTTATAGGCCGATTACGGAGATCGATTACGATAAGAAATTGAAAGCTCGAATTGGAGCTCTTACAGGTCGATTATGGAGATCGATTACGGAGAGAGAGAGAGAGAGAGAGAGAGAGAGAGATGCACCAAAATTTGAAGAAGATTGAGTTCCCAATCTGCCTTGGAGCTCCTGACCTTAGGGCTGAAGATTGAGTAAACCCGTTGAAAGAGAGAATGAGAGGGCTGAAGTGAAGTGAGGGCCCGACTTTTCAATTGTTAAAAATGATGAAAATAATTGGTCTCAGATTGTTTTTAATTGATAATGATGAAAATATTTGGTCCCTAAAGATGTTAATAATTTATTAGCAACCAAATTTATTGGTCTAAAAAAAATTAAATATTAAGTGAGAATATTAATAGTCATTTTTACAATCTTATAAGTAAATTAACATATGTTTAAATTTGTCCCTAAAAGATTATTTTTAGTGACCAAATTTTATTAGTTCCTAAATATTAGTCTCTAAAAGACTAATTTCTTGTACTGCAACGAATAGATGAGCTTGGCTCCAATAGATCTACAAGGATGAACATAGTTGGCGCCACCCAACCGGGATTGCCGGCCGGTGACACTCCAATGATAAAATTAGCCACTGGAATCAGAGAAAGAAGATGAAGAAAATCAAGAGTATTTGTGTGTCGTGTGGCAAAGAGATAAGACATACCTATATTCATGGGGTGGTCTTCTTTTATAGATAGGTGTGATATTTGTCCCATGGGCTTTCTTGTTTGGGATGGGCCCATTGTCAAGCCTTGTTTGAGTTTATATATTTTTTTTTCTAGCTATACATATTTGATATCTTTGATACATACATAACCATTAAGACCTATATAATTATGTGTATGACTCAGTGTGGTACAATCTGCTAGTGTTATTAAATTATTTCTCAAATTGTGAAATAGAATTGAATAGTTTTTGATGAAGTGTATATATATGTACATGGGTTCTCTATGGGAGGAGGTGGTCAATGATGGTGCAGTAGGAATAGGAGGAGGAATGGTGGTGCGTCTAACAGAAGAAGATGAGAGGTAAAAAAAATAAAAAAATAAAAAATAAAAAAAAAGATATTATTGGCATTTTCAATATTATTTTGCTAATGTTATGTTTTTCCATCCAATTCATAAACAGTAGATTAACGGTTAGAGGAGAGTGTCACAAAATAGGAGAGTGCGATGTGATTTCGAGTGACAAAGTGATTTCAAAATTATTAAGGGGTGTCAGTATAATTTACCCTTAAATCCCTATTTATAACTACGTCACATCATGCCCACTTGCAATGTAAGGCCATGCGTCAAGGTGAAGAATTGCACGCACAACTTCTAAGTATTAAAAAGTAGTTACTCATTATATCATAATAATAGGATAGACAATTTTATTTATCTGTTTTTCTGTTATTTTTATTCTTTATTTTTTTGGAGAAGTTTTTTGTGATGCACACAAGGCATAAGACTTGGTGTACTTGTCTTTATTTATTTTTTGTTTTTTGGAGAAGTTTTTTTGAAACAAATTGTTGAAAACTTCAATTTAATAATTCTCTAAAGCATTCGGTTCAGTGAATTTTTATTTTTATTTTTATTTTTATGAGAGGTCTATCATTTGTGAAATAATTTGGTAAGAAATCTATTTATTATTTCAGAACACATTTTGTTTCTAATTTTATCTCTTAATCTACCTATTTAATTTTTTTTAACTATATGTTTAATTTGTTTAATTATCTATTCAAATATTTTATCTGTTTAATTTTTTTAAGTATCTGTTTATATATTTTTTTATCTGTTTAGTATTTTTTTTTTTTTTTTTTTTTTTTTTTACTATCTGTCAAATTTGTATCTATCCGATGCACACAAGGCATACGACTTGGTACTTATCATCAGACTAAAGAAAGGACTTCTAGATAGATTTTTGTTTTTTTTTTTGTTTTTTTTTTTTTTTTTTTTTGAGAAGTTGAATTTTGTGAACATAAGTACTTATCACGTTAAGTTCCCACTTCTAAGAACCTAAATAATATCACCCCGACAAATTTTGTTGTCGTGATTGGCTTTTTTTATTTTTATAAATTTACATTAAAAAAATTCATACTCTAGTCTAACCTATAAAAAAAATAAAAATGAAGAAATGTATATTATCCACTCAAATAGCTGTAACATCAAAATTCGATTTCACCGACCTTACATCCACCGTTGGCAATGTGACAATTTTCATTTTGATATAAAAATCCCTTTAATCCTTTTAGTTGTTTTAATAATGTCAGGTATATTAATCCAAAGTATAATAAATATATTAACAAGATATATGTGTAGAAATCCTATTTTTATTGACCATTAATACTTAGCTCTTGAAAGACTTTCCAATAAGGAAAGGTATTATAATTTCAACCTTAGAGATGGTTGAAATTGTTAGAGTTGCTGTTTTGCTATTTTCATGCCCAAAACAATTGTTTTTTGGTCAAAATTACCATTTCCGAAAAAGTTGGAATATAAAAGTTTTCTATTTCACATAAAATTGTAACCCTTTGAATTAGATTTCCAGCAATGTCCGATTCGCCTCAATCTTTTGACCCCCAATGCTCCTCTTTGCCTATAAATACACCCCATCTCCTCCCTTTTCAAAGGGTTGAACCTTTTTAGCAAAATTGTGAGTTTGTTTGAGTGAAATTCCTTGCCTCCTCTTCTCTCCACTACAAGAAATTTCACTTTTGGCGACTAAAATTTTAGTCGCCAAAAGCCTTGTTTTTAGTCGCCAATTAGCTTTGACGACTAATATATTTGGTCGCCCATTTTGTCGCCAACAGTTTGTCGGGGAAACAATCGGCGACTAAAATTTTTTTGGTAGCCAAAAGTGACCTAATTGGCGACTAAAACTTTAGTCGCCATATATTTTTAAAAATAATTAAATATATATATTTTTTACTTTTAGTGACTAAATTATTTGGTAGCCAATTTGAGCATATATTTTTTGCCACTAACTATTTGGTAGCCAAAAGTTCACTTTTTGAGAATTGGCGACTAAAAATTTAGTAGCCAAAAATTTTCTTTTTACAATTGGCGACTAAAAGTTTAGTAGCCAAAAGTTTCACTTTTTGACAATTGGCGATTAAAATTTTAGTAGTCAAAAGCCAACCTGTGATATTTGTTTAGTCGCCAAAAGGTCTCATTTAATTTTTATAATTTGTTCTGTAATATTTTTTGCGCCACCTGTAACCTGTACATATACAAAATTATTCATCAATTCATTCATTCATTCCATTCTCAACCATTCAATAAAATTATTTCTCCACAACTTGTAGCATTCAATTTTCAACCATGTATAAAACGTAACTATTAATCATACATATCAAAGAAAATAAGAATCCATAAACATAGTATAATCCAACAAATACATATACTATCCAAACCAACAATTAAAATCCAAATTAAAAAAAAAAAAAAAAACCTTAATAACAAAACATATCAGGTGTACATGTTAAGAATAAACAAAAATATAATGTAAATTGCGCCCATACAAATATCATCAATCTGGCCCAAAAATATCACTGTATCCATGCTAACATCATCAATCTGTAACAAAAACATAATATCCATTAATATTTTATTGAATAACATTGCATTTACAATTATATATATAACAAAAATACAATTACAGTAAAGCATGAAACCTCAATAAAACCCATCACCATGTACCAAACTTGGTAATTTGCTCCAAACATGAAACCTCAGCTTAAAATAAGTTATATAAGAAAGATCTATTAAGAATTATTTGAAAGAAAATAAAAATAAAAATAAATAATAAATAAAAGGGAAAGAGGGGCGAAATCAAATCCTAAAGGGATGAAAATGTATCAAAATAAAAACAAGGAGTAAAAATGTGAGAATACTGAATAACAGCTACATGATAAAGAAAATTGACCATTAAATTTTATTTGATAAAGAAAATAACAGCTACATGATAAAGAAAATAAATACACTGAAAATTACTTGAAAGACTCTTACAAATTGACCATTAAATTTAAAATAACAGCTACATGATAAAGAAAATTGCATGTTATATGTTGCAACCTCAAATCATTGGAAATAACTTCAATTGTTGCAATTACTACTGTTAAAGCAACAGCAGCAGCAACAACTCATCTAAGTTTACTAAGCAACCATGCAACAGTTCAATTTATCATTAAACTATTAAGGGTGATAATTCAATGCAAGAAATAGAAAGCAACCAAAAAAAATAGAAGGGAGACTATAAATAAGTGCCTCCAAACTTGGCACTATTGGATCAAATGTACAGACAGGGCAAGAAAGACCTTAAACTAGAGAGTTCACATAAAGGCTTAGCTGCTAGCATTGGATCAACTGCACCAAAACGAACAACTTACTACAGTCAGGAATAGGACATTCTACTTCATTATTTTAAGTTACCGAACTTCGAAGAAAAGAAAATGATAAGTGAACTATTGAAGCATTATATTCAGGATTCCAAGAGATAATGGGTCGCTAATGATTCTAACCAAAATTAATTTTTTTATATAAAATTACGATAAATCTAAACAGTGGCCATGTTTAGAATGCATGTTATAGTTCTAGAGCAACATAAACTTTCAAATTCAATTGTTGCAGTTACAAAAGTATTACACTAAATAAAATTTGAAAAGGGAGTATGATTCATTTAGTGCAATCCAGAGGCAGTATGGTTACAACTGTTTTATGCTCTAGTCGTATCATGCATCCACCAAAGTATTTGTAGCCATTGGTTCACATTTTTTATTTTATTTTTTATTTTTTTCCTCCTCCCTCTCTAATTTGGTCCCTAAAATATCAATTTTGAGTCTAAATGCTCTAATTACTAACATATTAAATTGGAGAACAGATTTTATCACTAGAGGGACATTGTAGACATCTAGACAAACATAATTAGGCAAAGAAATCCATTGCCCAAATCAAGCAACTCACAGTCAAGATCTAATTCTGATTCATCAAAATCAGTATACTCATTCGTTATAGTTGGGTAGCAGAGTTGGTTTGAGAGGTTTAAAATCTTCCACAGGTCGACCAACAACTCATTCTCAGGGTCCCAAACCACTTGTTCTAAATTTTTTTCATTTGACAAACTTACCAAGCTTATAACAAATCTAATCAAGATTCATTGCTACATTAATATTTCTAATAAGCTAATGCATGTTAAGAGGACATAAATGTTTTAGTGATGAACTCAGCAAATTCAGTATAACTACTCTGAGAGAAACACCAAAGAGACATGAATTGTCAAAAATGGACACAATTATGGTTTCTTCTTGTCAAGTTCCACATAGAGAGAAGTTCTAGAAAAGTGCATATAGCTAGGCCGCCTGCTAGTACCAACCTTGAAGAGAATATAGTTCATGAAAGTGAGAACAAGAATCATCACCGCGGAAGAAATAAGTTGAACTCCCAACACTTCAATCTCTAGCTTGAGCTTTTTATTTCACGTACAAAACTATTTTCATACAAGGAATTGTATCAATGGGCTTAATCTCACATTATGTTTCAATGGGCTATTATTAAATTCTAGATTCCTATTGCTAGATACTTTTGTAATTTTAAAATCAGTAAGACATGGACACTCATGATTCTGCTCATCAATCTTTGTGGTGTATGATTCCAGAACAAATGTGTGCTTCCTCAAGTAATTCCAGTACCTGCACAAGTAAAAAAGTTGAGATGGAATAGAGTAGTTTTTAATTGAGATTTAATGCCCATATTCCAGTAAAAACATTTTTGAACCTCTACATTAGAAACCTTGAGAAACTAAGATCACTTGCAAGGGGGTGAGGAAAAACAGCAACATGTGGTGATGTAATGAGCTTGTTATGAGCCCCTAGAAATAAGCAATTATATCATTAATTGAAAATAAGTGGTGTAGCAGCTACAAAATGCAAAATTTTGAATATAAAAATTCCTTGTGACAGTTCATTACCCAATAGAGTATTATGCATTAGAAATCATACCTTTTGACTATTATGCATTAGAAATCATATCTCCAATGGATGAACGAGAACTATCTATCACAATGAATCATTAGACATTCCACCTTTCTTCACAAACTTCGCTTTTTTAAAAAAAGAAAAAAGATAGATTTTTTTATTTTTTATTTTTAACTTCAGCTGCACATTTCAGTAAAGAGAAACTTTGCATTGAGAAAATGCTTCAGAAATTTTAATGTTATTATCTTGATCATAATTAACACTATAAAGCGCTTGTATCCTACTTCAAACAGCTTAAACCATAATTAACATTGTAAGAACAAGAATATAGCCAATCTCTCATTAGTTTCTGCTTAGTCTACCCATTCAAAGTCACATCTTCCATTAGTTTGTTAACTTCTGGGTCCAGCATTCTTGCTAAAGACTTGTAAAGAGAAGAACAAGATAAAAAAATGAACATGTAATTTAGATAAATATTTACTACATTTTAAATATAAAAAACTGTGAACTGTTGATATCCTGGTTCAAACAACTAAACTATTAGTCATTTAGAAACTAAGAATAATTGTAAACAAACTGATCAACATGTAAATCCATTTAAAAGAATAAAATAAAAGATCATGAACCTCTTGCATGCTTTCCTTGGCAGATTGGGCAACATTGCTGGCCTTGTCCATCATCTGGTTGCCCTTTTGCTGAAACAAATATAACAAACATCTGCACATCAGTCTTCTTTTTTTCTTTTTTCTTCTTTTTTTGTGCTCTTAATCTCTTGTTTATGGCTTATGATATATATATATATATATATATATATATATATATATAACAATATTGGAAGTTGTAGCCTTAGGAAGGGAGAGCTTTGCCTAGATTGAACCACTGATATTTAAGTAAACATGAATGGTTGGACGATTTTAATTAAGCTGATTTTTGTTGAAATACATAGGAAAGATTTATAGGTATTGAGAGCATATTTGGTTCATAATATGGCATAACAAATAAAGCATATTAAAAAAAAAAAGTTGTGCTTGTCTATTGGCACACTTGTATATCTACCCAGTGTCAATCAAGAAGGGAAAAAAACAGAGCCTGAGCATCAACAACTAAAATTTCCTCTCATCAACTGTATAACTCTGAAGCAATAGAAGGGGAAAAAACAGAGCATGAGCATATATAATCTATATCAATCTATACTCCTTAGAGGAAGAAGTATAAGCATATATAATCTATATCAGTATACTCCTAAAATTTCCATTAACTTACCTACTAATAATATTCTTAAATTGTTTAGTACCTTAAATCAATTGCTATCTACCTAACAATACTATATATATATACACATATAACTCTACTCAGCAATTTAAGCAGTTCTTCACGATTGCTTAAATAGAGCAACAAAAGTTTGGAATTAAACACAACTTGGAGCTCATATGTGCTTCAAATGTAGAAAAAGAGTAAAACCCTAAAATGATTTTATCAAAATACTACAGCATCAAAAATAAAATAAAACCCTAGATCCGCGATGGTGAAATGGGGAAATAGAGGAAGAGAGAGAGAGAGAGAGAGAGAGAGAGAGAGAAAGAAAAACCTGAATGTGGTTGGGAAGGAGGCCGCGATGGTGAGTGACGGTGGCGAGAGTCACGATGGTCGGTGGTGAGTCGGGTTGGTGAGTGAGGGTGAGGTTTGGTAGTGTTTGAGACAAAAGTGTATATCGCGTGTGTATGTGAGAGACAAAACCGAGTGTAAATATATCGGGCGCCAAAAATATTTTGTTTCCCTCTAAAACAAATACTACAACCTTTAGCGACTAAATAAATTTTTGGTCGCCAAACAACAATAAATAACGACTAAATATTTTGCAGCCAAATATTAAGTAATAGCAACTAATATATTTTTAGTCGCTGAAGGTATTTTATAAATCCCTCCAACATATTTGAAATGTTTCCCTCCCAAAATTTTAGTTATTTGGCGACTAAAATTTTTTTTGTCACTGAAAATGAACTTTTGGCGACCAAAATTTTGGTCGCCAAAGGTAAAAAAATAATTTTTTATTTTTCATTCGGCGACTAAATGGTTTAGTAGCCAAAAATCAATATACGGCGACTAAAATTATTTTTTGTCGCTGAAAATAAACTTTTGGCGACCAAAATTTTGGTCGGCAAAGGTAAAAAAATAATTTTTTATTTTTCATTCGGCGACAACACGATTTTGGTAGCCAAAGCTCAATATACGGTGAGTAAAAAAATTTTTTGTCGCCAATTCTAGTATTTTTAGCGACTAAAATTTTTTTTAGTCGCCAAAAACCAATATACCCCGACTAAAAAAATTTAGTAGCTAAATATTTTATTTTTGCCGACAAAAAAAATTAGTTAGTCGCCAATTCCACAACTTTTGGCAACTAAATTCTTTTTAGTCGCCAATTTTGGTAGCCGAATGTGCATTTTGTTGTAGTGCTCATACCCTAGGCTCCGTAAATACACCCTCCCACAGCGACTCTAACAACTAAAAAATCATCTAAAGCTTGAAGAACTTGAACATAACAAGAACCTAAGCCTGAGGGAAGCAATCAAGCAAGTTTTACATATTTTCTTCCCGTTTTCTTCAGTTATTGCAAACCAGCAAGTAAGTTCTCTTTTCTTTCAATTTTCAGTAGTTTTTACTTTATTTTTCATCATGTAATCATGGCTATGATGATAGGTTGCATGCATGTTCATCTACATTAGCTATTTCGTTAGCTTTTCACCTTATTTCACATATTTTGTTTAGTTTATCAAAACAGTATGTTTAGGCTACATAAATCATGTAATATTCATGCAAATAACCCGGTTTAATCATTGTATAATATTCAACATATTTAGCTTTTATGTGTTTGTTGCTTTGTTTGCATTAAATCTTATTAGTTGCCATTAAACTGGGCTTAGGTTTGCATTGCGTGTGTTTAGTTGCATGTTTAGGATTATGTGTATTTTATTTAATCATGCTTTGCATGGTAAGATGCTTGAAGTGGGAATCTGAGTAAGTCTTCTTGTCCATCATACCATGTATGCTTGTTTGGTTGTAGTACTTGTCCATAATTCAAGTTTATGTGTTTTTTTAAGCAAAATTATTTGTTTTGGATGTTTATAAGCATTGTTTATTTTCAGTTAAGTTTATAGCCATGAATCATAAAATCAATTTTTGTTGGAAAGTTGATTATTTTCAAAAAGATGGCTTTATTATTTAATCAAAAATAAATGATGTTTATCTTTTATTCAAATCATCTAGTTGATTAGGGTTAACAAAGGATTAGAGTTAATAATTAATTTTCAGGAATAATTAATTATTTAATATCATAAAATAAAAGGTTAGTAGAGGCCAATTACTTGATTGGGTAAGAGGGAATTAATGACCATACTTCTTGTACCTAAGTTCCCGAACCAAGAATATTTGGTTGTGACAGATTAGTGCCTTTATTTAGTTTTCATTGTTAAAGGTTTCTAGTTTCACTTAAAAATTAATTGGCAACACTCTATATTGGTTAAAGCAAGTTAGCATAACATAGTGCGGAAACGGGCCTAATAACCAAAAAGGCACGGCATCCACAATTGGCGACTTTGCTAGGGACTAAGCGAACTTGACTTGAAAACTTTTATTTTATGAGATTAATTAGTTAATTATTCATTGCATTGCATCATTGTGGGTTCAGAAAAACCTAGCTTGGTTAATTAATATCACAACACTTTTCGCAGGCTATATTAATGTTAACAAGAAAGCATCAAAATTTGTTATTAGTACTGTTTGATCATCCTATTGCACTCCAAGATGACATGAGAGGTATATTGATAGTCGTAACTCATGTATCCTTTTGACTAAACCTACATTAGCATATGGAAAGTTTTAGTACCTTTCAAAATAGGACATGATACTTCCCTTTCTAGGATTGTATTGTTGCTTTTTTGTGTGATTAGTGAATCCGATATCATTTTTTAAAACTAGGGCAGGGCAACCTTAACCCAAATAGGCATAAATGCAAATTATGTACTTATATGGTATCTTGTCATGAATGGAAAGTAAGTGATTTGATTCTAAAAATCAGTGGCCAAAAAGGCATTGATTTGATTATGAAAATCTGGGATCTAATTAGGCAGTGATTGTGATTTTGGAAATTAGTGGTAGTTTAGGAAACAATTTCCTAATCATTGAATTTGAGTTGAGTTAGGTTGTCAATCTTACCATAGTCATCAATTAGGAATGATTTCTTCCCAAAATGGAATTTAAGTAGATTCCCTATTCTATAAGAAAGTATATGATCAAGGTACAACTTCCAAGAAACAAAGGGTGAAAATAAATAAATAAATAAATAAATAAAAATCTATCTTAAGTAGAATCTTGGAAATTATGAAAAGTTTTTGATTGAATGAAAATCTCTAAGTTGTTGACTTGTGGGAAATTTTGATTTTATGGAAACTTGTTAGATAAGGAAGTGATGACCAAGTCTTCCACTTTGATTAGAATTTTGAATTCTCTTAAAAGGCATTTGACTAGAAGATGATTGTTTGATTAATTTGTTGGAATAAAATCCATAATTCCTTGGAAAGATTTTAAAATGAAATTTGAGTAGAGTTTTGAAATTATGGAAAATTTTAATTGAATAAAAATCTATGAGCTATAGACTTTGGAAGGAATCTCCATTTTATGGAAAAATGTTAGACAATTAAATGGTGACCAAATCTTTCATTTTGAATAAAATTTTGATTCCCCTGAAAGATATTTAGGTAAGAGATGATTATTTGATTGATTTCTTAAAATAAAATCTGAACTCCTTGAAAATATTTTGAAAAGAAAAAGATTGTAAAAGAAAGATTTGAAAATAAAAAATAAAAAATTTGGAAGGTGTAATTTGAATTATGTACTTTTGAATAGAATCAGGATTCCTTAAATAAATGATAATGAATGGGAAGACAATTGTTAGATTGATCACTTTGGTAAGAACTTAATTCATCGAATGATGTTTGACAAGGAGACGGTTACTTATTCATCCACTTTGAGTAGGATTCTAATCATCAAGTAGAAAAGGGGAAAGACTTTAGAGAGTCAAATCAAAATATTAGGGGAAATCTATTTTAAAATACAAAAATCATATCAGAATCATAATTTGAGTCAAAATCTAGGGATCGTGAAATTTGATAGAAAATTAGAAGTTAGGGACTATGTTCGATTTGGTGGGGAGATCTAAATTTTAGCGATTGTGGGTGGAGGAATCAGAACATCACAATTGTGTTTGAATGGGCCCCTAAATGCATAATCAAAATTGGGCCCAAAAACTGTGTCTCGCCCCGTTTTGACAAGTGTCGTGATCTGATGAGATGCACTCTTGATTCCAAGATTACCAAGTCAAGTGGGTCAGTCTAGAATACTTTTGTAATGCCCTCAAAATAAACCCATAAATCATACATTCGTGACATCCATAAACATAAGAGAAATAAACATATTTCCATTCATCAGAGTATTTAATCCAAAAGTATTACATGTTGACAACAAAAGTAAATGCCCTACAGGCTTACAACTTTCCAAGCCAACACTTGGTTATAAAAGAGAGTACTAACTCAAAACACAAAATAAGCCCTTGGCTTGAATTACATGTAATACACAAAATAATTACAAAAGTAAGCCTTCAGCTTCTAAAACCTCCCAAGCTAAGTCCTTGGAGGCGGCATATCACTTGCACCTGAAAATGATGTCCCATATAGGGTGAGCCAACGCCCAGTAGAGATATGCTAAACATAATATGAGCAATGACTAAAACATGAGCATTCGATAAATGTTTAACTCATATAAATCAACTCATAATACATTCCAGTTCCATGACACAAATGTCCATGCTTCATTCCATTTTCCTTTACTTAACAATTTCGATTTATAAACATGGCTCAGAACCTGGCCAAACAATTCCCATGAGACTACAGCTCATGTTAAAAAATTTTCCAATATCAACAATTTAAATGAGATTATAACTCATAACAAAACACTTTCATACTTCACAATAGATACACATATTTGCTGTATCAATGCCACATTCAAACACTTCCATACTTCATAAATGATACACAGATTCGCTGTATCAATGGAGTCCATCCCCTATCTCCTCCCAAATAACATCCGGTTTAGGAGTCCATCCCCTATCTCCTCCCAAACCGTGGAGTACATCCCCTATCTCCTCCCACACAATACAATGTCTATAAACATGTATCATATACAGGATCAATCAATACACATATTCGATGCGTTATTCCAACCGCCATATTCAATAACATATTCAACGTGATTAGTTTCAGTTTTCCCTAATCAACATACAGTGTCTACAACAATCAAGACTATCCTCCACCGATAGCCCAAAGCAATTATTTCTAAACAGATAATAAATGCATCAACAGATAAATTATCAATATTCTCAAAAGTGAGCGATTAATCAATCCAACTCCACCATTCTTTCTCATAACTTCCCAATTTCACTATTTCACAATAAAAGTCATTAATTACACTAATGACCCAATAAAACCCAACTTTGGTATTTTTTTCTTTTTTTCAAAATTGACCCAAAGGTTCAAATATTATCATTAAACATCCACAATCTCATTTTAGGGCCCACATACACATGTATTGGCCAAAAGAACCAAAACCCCTCTTTTCATATTTGAAACCCTAACACCCACAATCGGTTCCGTGGATGTGTTGTTGTCTTATTCCCGTTTCCGTCCTTTACTCTTTGTATATGAGTCTTGGGTCATGTTGGGCAGGTTTGAAACAGGTTGGTTGTGTTTGGAAACCAAGGGTTGATGTCCATTTAATTCCAACTAGTGTCTATTAAATTTTCATAATGGTTCATTCAATTCCAACTAGTGATCCATTCATATTCCATTAGTGGGATTTTATGACAAACTTGTCCATTCATATTCCGACTAGTGTTCATTTAATTTCAATTAGTGTTCATTTTAATTCTAACTTGTCCTTTCATTTTCCAATTAATGGGCTTTAATAACAACATTTCAATACCAACTACATCAAGGTTGCCTATAAATTGAGCTCACCTCTCAACTTCTATGATTCTTCCCATATCTCTCTCCATTTGTTTTTTTAGATTTTGAGTTTAGATTAAGAGTGTTTAGAGTGAGAGTAAGCATTTTCATAAGGGAGGAAGAGAAAGGGATGACTTGCTCTTCATTTTGATTCGAAAATTATTGGGTTTGGAGCACCTTCGAAATCCTTCATCTTCTCCATTTGGTTTCTCCATTTGAGGTAGGGATTTCTTTGTTCTTTTTCAATACTCCATCTATAGATAGACATGTGGTAGTTTTGTATTGCATGAAAATCATATCCATGTTGGATTTGTTTGAAAATCATGTAGGGGAACCTAGGGTTGGTTGTTTGAGAATGATTTGTTATCATCGATTGTTATTTGGGCTATTTGGGAGGTAATCTAGCATGATATTGTTGAAAGAAGAGAAAGCCCTATATTATATTTTGATTTGGTAAATTAAAGAGGGAGGTTGATTGAACAATATTTATAAATCACTATTGTTAATATGGGTTGTGTAAAAGTATTAATGACTAAGGGATTAACTATGGCATTGGGGTTATTTTGAAATGAACGTATTGAACTAGGATGGGTTATGGCTTTATTATCCATGAAATTGGTTTTATGAAATGAAAAGAATGGAAGTGGTTTTGTGATATGAGAGAAGTGTTTTGGGAATAATTGGTGGAACATGTCTACTTGGGAAATTATGAAGGTTGATCTTGAAAATGAGAAATGAAATGTTAACTCTATGTGAGTCTCGGAAAATAAATATGAGAATTGAACTATTGTATCATGAGTGTTGAGTACACACATTTGGGGGATTTAATCTTTAACTATCGTACTAGTGGCATTGTTGGGTTTAAGATCTCATGAGAGTTGAGTCTTTATAATAGGTGTATTAAAATCATGCATCTAGAGGTTTTGTCCTTGGTCATCGGTGGAGGATGACATGGTTGTGTTGAATTGTCGTGTATGCATTACACTTGTGTTGGTTGAACATTATTGAATAGTTTATGTGTATGTATTACACTTGTTGGTTATGCTCTGTTGTATTGTGATTATTGGTGTTATACATTGCGCTTATAATCAGAGGTACCGTTACCATCCAGCTAGCGCCTGGAGAACTGACTGCGCTGAGAATCTGAGGTACCACACCCTTCCAGCTAGCGCCTGGTAAAATGGCATATTGTTGTGAGAGTTATATCCTTGGCTTACTGCGCATATAGCTGCTAGAGCAGAGTTTTATTGTTATTGTCTTAGTGTATCTGAGTATGTTGTGGGTTGCGATTGTTACAGTTTTGAAAGGCCGAGTTGCCTCATTTGTTGATTATATACATGTTGATGATTTGTTATCTCCCTTTTTATCAAAGGCATGCATGTATAGATATGAATGTATTGGGAACAAACCAAACTGCCATTTCAAGATTTTTGGAAAGTGTCAAGGAAAATGGGGTATTTGTGAACATGTTTTGAAAAAAGGGCAAATCAGTTGTAAGTACGGAAAATGGGAGAAAAGTAAAGGGTTTGGTGAAATTATTTTCTAGAACTGTTGCTGTCATGAAAGTTTGTGGAAAGAGGGGTAATGAAAAGGAAAGAAAGGTGAACCGCTTATAGCGTTGAATGAAATGGATGTTTTCGAGAAAAGTTCACACTTATGTATATTTTGTATAAACTGCCACATTACTATTCTAATACGAGGTTGAGCATTCATGATCATAGCTATCTGTAAGTTGTTATTGTTGAGGATCATGTTGAGATCCCTATTGGACTATATGTTCATCCCACGTTGTTGATTCTTTTTCAGGTGATAGCTAGGATGTGCTACAAGGTTTTGGATCTTCTTATTTGTTGGCCACGGGGCCTCTTTTGTGTTGGCGGAATGCCATTTATGTAAAAGGGTTATACCCTTCTTCTTGACTTTTTAATGATGTAAGCCCAAGGGCAATTTATTTAGTGTGCTCATGTTGTATTTACTTGCATACGAATGAGAGCAATGTTATTCACTTCTACGAGTTGAATATACGAGTTTATTTCCGCATGTTATCTCTGAAATGGAATTAAGTAAATGAAATTGGTAATACTTCGAGTAATAAAAAGTGGGGCGTGACACATCAAAATGACAACAAGTTTATGTCAAAAACCATAAATATGAGTAGTTATCCCTACCTCAAATTTGGAGCCCAAAAGAGAAGGTGAAGAAAATCGAAAGTGCTCCAAATCCCAAGATTTTCGGATTGATAGGTAGCCCAAGCCAAGCTCTACACTATTTGCAAAGGAACTAAGGTAGAAGATCACTCAAACTAGATCAAACCTTGGAGAGAAGGTGAAATGTAGTGAGAGAAGCTCTCAAAATAAATTTTGAAAAGTAAGAGAGAGAGTGAGAGTTGAAAAAGTGATCTAAAATGACCCACCTGCCAACTGATATACGTATGACCCGCTCGAGCGGAGAATAGGACGCTCGAGCGTCAAACACAAAAACTGGACCAGCTCGAGCACAAGGATACCCACTCGAGCGCCTAGACACAACTGCAAAACTCCACCCGCTTGAGCGCAAAGGAACACCCACTCGAGCATAGATTACACTCTTCCAGTATTTTTACAGACATCGAACACCCGCTCGAGCGCAAGGATACCCACTCGAGCACAACCCGCTCGAGCGTAAGGAATTTCGCTCGAGCGTGAAAAACAAACCTACAGTACTTTTGCAGACGCACAAGATGCTGAAAGTGTGCAAGCTCCGCTCGAGCGCGAAGGGATCCGCTCGAGCGGACCACCAAAAATCTAAGCAACAAGAAATGAGACTAAAGCTCAACCAACCTGTTCGAAACACGCCCAAGACATTTCTAAACTCCAATCCAAAGCATTAAAGGATGGAAATGAAATATAGACGACAACAACCATCAACGGAACCGAGTCCGGAATACAATAAATAAGGAAGGGAAAACCGGGATCGTTATAACTTTTGTGCATCCCTTAAAAAAACATAATAATAATAGAAAACAAAAGGAGCCTAGTCCATCCAACCTAGCAAAAGTCCAGACTAAAAGAATAATAAAATAAAAAATAAAAAACCTAATCTATCCAACCTAGAAAAAGCCCAGTCAACTCAGAAAAAATCCAGCCTAGAAAAAATAAAAAGTCCATCCAACACAAAAAGAAAAAAAAAAAAAAAGCTTAGCCCATCCAACTGAGAAAAGCCTGATCCGAATAAAAAAAAAAAGCCAAGTCCGACGGATTAAGAAAAAGCCAGTCTAATTCTATTCACCAAGCCAAGTCAAAAAGGCCCAACTTAGTTAACCCACACAACCTAATTCAGTCCAAATGTACAAAGTTTATCCATGGTTGAACCCACATATACTGAGATGATAAAAAATATTCATGGCTGACTTGACCTTTAGGGTTTGCACTAAGGAGTCATTTGAATTAGGGGCAATTGCTGAATGCACCTTGGAGGGACTTTTCGAACAAGGAATAACATGGAAGAGGTTTGAAGAAGAACACCTTGGACCAATGGATGCTTGTCTTAGATTCTGTATGTGGACAGGAAAAATAGAACCCTCTTGTGTTTGAGAAAATGATAATGCTATTTTGTTAAAATTTGAGTCGTGTCGTGTCAGTAGTAGAGTCGCATGTCATAGTTAGGTTTTGCTTGTTTATCTTTTCTTGAGTCTTTGAGTCGTTTATTCTTTGTCGATTTGCATTCGCATACTCTCTGGCCTTCATCATATTAATAAGAGAGAGTTGGATTTCTATCATTTAATTGTGCCTATAGCAATCCATGCATGACCTAATAAAAACAAGAAAAGTTTTAATAACTCAATTGAGCAAGAGAATGGTGTAAATTGTCTAATGGGCTAATGAGAATCAAATTCTACTAATAAGCTCAAGTCTAAACGAATTTTGAATTGTCCTCGCAAGACGATTTGTGAGCTTTCAAACAAAATTTCTAAGAAGATATTTCTACACGCTTACAAGGATAAATTCAAAATTGTGCACGATATTCTACACTGTTTTGGCAATTCTCTTCACGTTTGAGTGACCACTTTGACAAACACATGCTATTTTCAAGCCTCGCGGTACATTCAAACCTTACAAGGATGGATTTCATCTCCATGGCATTTCTAGTTTAAATAACAAGAGAGAGAGAAAGAGAGATAGAGAGAGAGAGAGAGAGAGAGAGAGAGAGAGAAGAAAAAAATTCACCATCAAGTTAGGAGCATCCATGGATTGAAATGTAGTCAATTATGAGGAATGAGAGTTCTGCCATCAACATTTGAAGGAGCCAATGTGAGATATCATTGCCATACGGAGAAACGAGCAACTGTTCAGAAAGCTACCATGTTCAAGTGCACAATTCAAGAAGACGCTTAAGCTCAAACCAAGGGAAAAGAAGTTAGGCTGCTAGGGTAAAGGACAATTGTTGATCACACCTATTGACATTGTAGTAACACTACACATGAGAGGCTCGCTGGGCTAAAAATCCCAAAGGGCGACTCACGAAAAACTTAGAGTAGAAAAAAAATAAAAAAATAAAAATGAAAGAATGAGAGCCTACAAGGCCCAAAACTCGAAAAGGGAGACCTTGGCAAAAGTTAGAGCCAAAAGGGAAAGTGTCAATACCCGAGTAAACCCTAATCAAAACTATGTTCAACCTGATTCTCACCTTGAGATATGTAGGCAACCTCTCATCGAGGTTCGGCCCTATGTGCTTACACGATTCACATTCTTAGTTTTGCAGTCATTCATCAGCTACAATCACCAACATGCATAACATGTTCTGTGTGGGACTATAGAAGAACTAGTTTTGATCAACAGGTGGAGCAATTTTTAGCACTTGAACATATCAATGGAATTTCTAACTTGAGCTCGAAGAGTAATGAAGCCTATTTTTTTGCAAAATTGTACTCCAAAAGCAATTCTTGAATAAAAAGGAAGCATGAGGAAAGCTAGGGGCACAACGAATGATCATTCACTTTGATTTTGTCTATTTTATTTGGCATTTGGTTTATTGCTAGTTGTGTTGTTTTGTGTCGTGCGGGTGGTGTCTTGTTGTTTTGTATCGTGGGTGCGTTGCTTTATTGTTTCGTGTCGTAGACACATCTCCATCTTGTTGCTTTGTATCATGGGTCTATCATCTGGCTATTTTACATCATGGGTGCATCGTGGTTTACATTCTCTTCAGTTGCCCACATCAAGTCTTTGTCGTGTCTCTCAAATTGCACTTAGGTTCAACCATCAGAAGAAGACCAACATTATCAGTAACCTCAATTAGAGAATCCTTCATCTTGAAAATCATACAACTCGTCAGTTGTTGTGGTGCCAAACTTTTGCTAAATTTCTGGCAATAACACATTCTTTCTTGGAAAACTATTCAATGTAACATCCCAAAATGAGGGTATGTGCACAAAAGAAATGAGAGACTAAAGAAAAAAGAGGTGTGAGGCAAGTGAAAAGTAAGGAATTTGCATTAGACCAAGAAAAGAGTAGAAGTGAAGTTAAAAGTACCACATTACAAGATCACCGGGGTGATGACCATTTTGAAGGTATGATATTAACAAATGCAAGCCATTTGCAAGTCCATGATCATTGAAAATACATCATTGCTCTAATAATTAGATAAGTTCTTGACACTCTGGCATATAGTAGGCGTATAAGTTTGACTAGCTAGTGCCCACAGTAGTGTGTCCTTCATTGTCGATCTATGACATGTTGATTCCCATCACATGAGCTTGCAGAATGTTGAAAATTGGGGATAGTGAGAACAAGGATTGAACACAGGGGACATGAGTATCTCTAAATCAGCTAGCAATTAAGCAAGGGGCACGAGCCATATATTTCCCCCCAATATGCTGAAGCCTTTTCCTTGATCTAAGCAAGCTCACTCCCATGATGATTCTGATATGATTAGGCTTTGAATGTTTCCCAGAATGATGCTAAGATTCTCTTTAGTTGTTTTCCTCTTTCTGCTTCATTTCATTTGGAATCTGATTGGCATGATTGCATTAATTTTCTTTATTTGGTTATAATTCTCTCGCATTGTAGTATGTGTATTGTAATTGCTTTAATAGCTATTTGCATCGTAGTCAATCCAATAATTTTGTCGTGGAACAAAACAAACTTGTTGTTAACCTTATGCATCATAGAACGTGTCTGGTCTTATCATTGCAGTAACCTTATGCATTGTAGAACGTGTCTAGTCATTAATTGTATTAACCTTGTGTGTCGTAGAATACATCTGGTTGTTAACCTTGTATGTCGTAGAACATATCTTATTGTCAATATGTCGTAAAACATATAGCCTTGTGTGTCGTATAATACATTTGGTTGTTAACTTTGTATGTCGTAGAATATATCTGGTTGTCAATATGTCGTAGAACATATAAACTTGTGTATCGTAGAATACATTTGGTTGTTAACCTTTCATGTCGTAGAACATATCAAGATGGTAACCTTGTTTGTCGTAGAATATATCTGGTCATGTAGTAGCACATATTTGGAAACTAGTAGTCATAACACATGTATGGAATCTAATGTCGTAACATATATTTGGAAATTGATGTCTGTAGACACCCCATTTTGACCGGCACTAAGACTTGGGCGCTTTCTTTTGGATTACCCGATGATGACAATCAAAACGTGTTTCTCACAAAATCCTCAGTAAGAGAGCTTGGAATTCCGGCTTTATTCCCAAACCTAAACCTATTCCGGCCAAGTGTTTAAGCCTCGTAGAACACCCAGAGTGAAGTTGGACCAAACTGGAGCGAAACAGAACCGAACCGAACCGAACCGAACCGAACCGAACCGAAGCAAAAACGGACCAACCCTGCCCTGGCTAGTCAACCGGTTACAACCATCGTGGGCGCGACCTCTAGGACCGCAAGCGCGACCGTGTTACACAGGGCGCGCCTGTTCACAGTGGGCTTTGTTTTTGCTATGTGGGGCACTTCATGATGCCATTTTTGACACATTTTTGCCACCAATTGCATGCCTACTCATCCTCCATTCTTGTCTTTCATTAGTTTAATTTGTGTCCCATTTGCTCTATTATCTTCCTAGTGCCCAATTACTCTTCCACTTTGTCTTCCATCATTGCCCACTTGCACTGCCTATAAAACACATCAGATTGTAGAGAGAAAAGAGACTAGAGAATATAAAGAGGAGGTGAATTGGAGAGAAGTGTAGAGAGAATGCTAAATTTGAGTTAGACTTTTAGAGAAAAGAAAGCTTTGAAAAATGAGAGAATTGACTTGCCAAACTAGTGAAGTTACTTAGCCTCTATATATATATATATCTTATCTTCCCTACTCAAGAAACTCCATTAAAACCAAGTGCTAAAGCCTTGAATAATCATTGCCAAGTCCAAGAAGATCAAAGAGTGATCAACACACTTGTCCAAAACCATCATTCTAGCTCAAATTTCAATCTCTTGAATTGAGGATTGAGAAACACAATTCACAACCTTGAGGGTGATCAAAAGAAAGTTTGGAAAATCAAGAGTTCATTCTTTCTTTGAACTTGGCTTCTTTTCTTGGAGTTTCTTGCATTTTCTATCATATTATTTTTTCTTGTTTTAATTTCATATAGTTCGTTGTAAGCTAACCGGAAGTGGTTAGTTGAGCCAGCTACATATTCCTTGTTTGCTTCTTTTCTTGGTGTTGCAACAAGACAGGTTCTGCTAGGCCTAGTCAACCAGCTGGCCAAACGTAGTAGTCTTCTAGTATTGAGCATACTAATTTCCGATAGTCTCCAAGGTGCATAAATCTTCTATTTTGTTTTCATTTTAGTGTTTTGTGAGGTCTTTTTTTTTTTTTTAAATTTTTTGTATTATTTTCCTCCTTCCTCTCTCATTTGGTTTATAATTATTCTTTCAAGTGTTATAATAATTCCCCGTGCCGCTTATTTTTTTCCCGTTCTTTTACTTGCTTTCCTTATGTGTGCATAAGCATCATATTTTGTTTTTCATTATATCCATGCTTTACATCTATGTTTCATGCATCTTGATTTGGCTAAGTTTGCATTTGTGGATTTAATCAATTCCTATGTGATTATGTGCGCTACCTCATGTTCTTGAGATAATTCACATGTCATATCATAGAGGTCAAATCTTTAGTTGCATCTTCTGTGTGAATTGCATTAGGATTTTGTATATAAGATCATGCATATTTTGCTAACTTTGTTATGTAGCTATTCACGGGACGTCGATAAACACGTAAGTTTTTATGCTATAGCATTCCGTTTGTGTATATTTTTCTTACTATGTTTTGCATCCTATGAGGCTACTTGCTTTGTTGATATGACTATATGAATGTCAGTGGATGGAGGTTATGTCGCTTAATTTGGAATGATGTTGATTTTCATGTTTGTAAACTCAATTTGTTTGGGTTGTACATCGTCAAAACTCTTTCAAAACACATGAAATCAAGTTGTTTCAAAATGAACGGGGTAGTCTATACTTGTATGCTTTACATAGTAAATTTTAGGATTTATTTAATAATCGAAATATGAACATATAGAGTCAATAAAACTCATATCATGGTTAGTAGAGGCCAATCTTTGATTAGGTGAGCGGGGGTGCTCAGTTAATGACCTTCCCCTCTCATATCTAAGGTTCCGAGCCAAACATCTTTGGTTACTACAAATTAGCATGAGTCATGGGTTTTCTAATTTTCCTAATTATTAGGCGGTGACTCTAAGATCTGGTGATGTAGTCTATTTCTGGCAATGGTTTTGCACTAAAATGGATTTTCTATAAAAGTTGTCAAATCTGAACTCTCATCTATGTTTCACATTGCACTCGTGAGACTAGATCAAAGAAATAGAGGGTCCAAACTTTTTAACGCGCATGGGTATCCCCAGGTGATGGTATAGGTTTTGGCGACTCTACTGGGGATTTTACGAAACCTTGACTTGAACTACATGATATGACTTTTATTTTCGCTTATATATTCATTGCATTGCATGCATTGGTGCACTTAAAGTCCCCGTGTTGCCCAGATAGTAGTGGAAGCACATATAAGCTTTTTGTGACACTATACCTATCTCTACGTTACTGTTGAGGCCTTGTGTTATAACCTTTTGAGATTTGTCAAAAAGGTAGCTCTGCTATCTAAGGTTCTCAGACTTCGAAGAGAGACTATATTGACTCTTCTGATTTCCTTGGATCTTCATTCGTTATTACCCAAAGGACTCTTTGGTAACGTCATCTTGATTTGACCCCTATAGTAGAATCAACCTTGTACATATAGTGAGCTATAGTAACTTCCAAAATTAAGACATGATGCTCTTCCATTTCTAGGATGTATAATATCGCTTGTTTGAATAGTGAAGCTCTAGATCATTTCAAAACGAGGATAGGATAACCCTACCCTCCATAGGGGTGTTTGTTCCCTTTCCTGCTATGTGCCATGTATAGGATCTGTGGTTCTCAAATTGTGAGCAGTGGTTCAGGGATTTCAGTTTGTGGGGTTGAATTCAGTGTTTTTCTCATGTTGTATAATCACCAGTTGAGCCGGAATGTTGTTGAAATTCTGATTGGGCATTCTGTTTTATTTTTTTTTGCAAGATAGTTGTAGCACTATAGCTTCAGAGTGGTCCAATATCTCCCAAGTTCTGTAAGACTCACACTAGTAGACTATTTAAAGTACCTTTCCTTCACCAGCTAGATCATCCCTATTGAACTCACCAGAACCAGTGATGGCTCAAATTCTATAGAATATAGCAGACATGTTTTTATCTCTCCAACAAAGCATAGATGCTATTGCTAATACGGTTGCCACTAACAGTGATGCTCTCATTGAATTGCGACACCAATCTAGGATATCTACTACCCAACCACCTTCGGTGACTCATCTAGATCCACCTCCACCTACTAATGCCAACTCCTCAAAAATCAATACAATCATTGTCACCACTGCCACCACTTTCGATCCCTTTAGTAATACTGGCCCACAAATAGTCAACCCAACTCGATCCAGCTCGACCCCTAAATAAACCCTTCAATCCACTTCACATGTCCCCAACTCGTGCCATCGAAATGCACATAGAAAAGGGGCACCTTAAGCTCCTTAATCCCCGAACCCTCCGTGATCTTCTACCAGCCAGACATGACCCTAATAAATACTGCGCATTTCACTAACAACATAGTCATGAGACTAATCGTTGTTTTTGCTTACGTCATTCAATTCAAGATCTCATCTACAGCAAAGCCATAGCTCCACCTCAACCCCAAGGATCCAAGGTCATCACCCCACCCAAAAAACCCACTAAGACTATCAATGATGGGTCAATAAACTTGAAGGATAATGCTACTAGTTCTGTGATCGGGGGATAAACCCCCTGCTGATTGCACATATTTCATTCCAGATGTGGTAAATGACACGTACTATTTTAGCAATTTGAGAATGATTTTGTTTTATTTTCTAAATTAAGTATTGAGCCTAAACCTAATTCCACCAAATCTGTGGAGTGGGAATCAGGATTAAGTCAGTCTTGTGAGTTAGAATCTAGTGATTTCGGGGGTAATCATCTGGACATCACTGTCCTTTCTGTGTCTGTCTTTTCACTTTATTTTGAGTCAGTTTAAACCATTGAGCTAGAAGTTCTGAATGAAAATGCAATAATTTTCGACTACTTCTCTTTGCCTTTAAATCATTGCATTGACTAAAAATTTTCAAAACTTTCTCCAAAACTATGATAAAAACGAAGAGAAAGGAATTTCTCGGGATGTGTAAAAGTTGATCGACTGAGAGGAAGAGATGTGTGTTAAGCCCTTCATGGATGAGTTCAGTTAGTTATGTTAATATGGGTATTGATAAGGATCCTGGCTTGGTCTAGTTTGGTGCTTGTAGACACCCCATTTTTGACCGTCCTCAAGACTCGATTGTGCTTGCAGGTACATCCAGCCACAAGTTCGATTGCTCATCGGGTATTCGACTTTCGCGGTGGAACGTCACAGGTTTGAGCTTTCCAAACCCTGTATCCTTTCTGCCCCATTCTTGGACCATGACTTGGTCCATTCAGAATGTGTTTCTTGGTGCACTGCCGGCCCCCTTTTGGGCCTGTCGGCCTTCACTTTGTTGCTGCCGGCTATTGATTGAGCCTGCCGGCCATCAATGAGCCACTGTCGGCCATCACTGATGGCCAGCAGAACCCCTGTCTCAGCAGGTTTCACTCCAGATCTTTGAGCCAGCTGGAATCCTTTTATATCCCCTCATACACGTGTATGGAGGGATGAAGCTCTTGCCAAGCTTCTTGAAGAAGCTTTGCATTGTTTTCCCTCTATATAAGGGGAGAGCCTCTCTCCTTAGCAGGGGGTCAGCCATTTTAGAAGAGATATAGCTCTCTCTCCTCTCTCTATATATATATATATATATATATTCTTACTCTCTCTCTATATTGTTTGTGGTTTAGTCCATTTTTCTTGCACTTTTACACTACAACACTTAGAGATACACCACAACCATTGGACTGAGGTTCTTGGGAAGGTTACTTGAGCTCTGAAAGTGAGTTTTTGGCCCCTGTGGTTGCTGGTTACGAAGCTGGTCTTCAAGGGTGAGCTTCTTTTCCTTTTTAGCACTTTTTTGTACCTCATTTTGGCCATCCTTTCATATTGTTTTAGGCCTTGCTTTCAACTGAAAAAAGTCTTGTTTTAAGTGCTTTTGAAGTTTGTTTAAGGTCTTTTGGCTGTTGAGGGTCTTCAATCGTCTTGTTGGCCTTGTTTGGCCTTGTTTTGAGCCATGCGTTAGGGCCTTCGAGCTATGCCTTGTTTGGACTTTTAGCCACTAAAATCCAGTGGATTTTTAGTGGTAGGCATGTGGTTTTGAGCCCTCAAATCAAAGGGGGTGACCCACTCTCTTTTGGTTTTTGTTTACTTGCATTTTTAGCCTTCCAAAGGAGCATGCCTCTCTGTACTTTTGAGGCTTGGTTTAGGCCCTTTTTTGTGACTTTTAGGACCTTCCTTGGCTCTGTCCATGGCTGGTTTGGTCACCTTTTGCATGCATCTTGTATGTGTATTGTAATCCCATTTGTAGCTCATCAAAGTAGCATGTTTGCCTAGCCTGTGTTGGGTCCATTTCAGTAGGTTTTTGGTGATGTTTTACCATGCCTTAGATCTTTTTTGGGTTGGTTTTGTCACTCCATGCATGTATAATACACTTGTAGTGTAAATCTCATAAACTAGCTTTATATGCTTGTTGCTTTAGCATGTTATCCTCGCTTATGTTGAGTCTATTTCAGCATGTTTTTGGTGATGTTTTGCCATGTCATAACTCTGTCCATAGCTGGTTTGGTCATCCTTTGCATGCTCCATATTCTTGTAGAACAAATCTTGCTTACTAGCTTTATGTGCTTGATGTTTTGACTCATCATCCTAGCATATTTTGGCTTTGCTCTAGCATGATTTTATTCTTGTTTTGGGCTGTTCTAGGACTGTTTTGGGCTGCCATGGCCATATCACTTATGTTTTGTATAGCTATAGTGTAAATGCTTAGGCTAGCCTGGGATTTTGAGGCCCCTACCATGCCATACATGTGATGTTTGCATGCTTTGCTATCATTCTAAATGTTATTTCAGTCCATGAAATGTAGTCATACACTTGCATTTGACATGCTTTTAATACCTTGGAGCCTTGGCTCTTTATGCCTCAAGAATGAACTTTTGTGCATACCATTAAGCCTAAGCCTTTGGTTCATCATATCAGTGCATTTTTGGTCTTGTTATACCATGATGTAACTCTGTATTATGTTGTCCAAGTCATGCCACATTTGGTTTCAATAGGTGTAGTGCATTGCCTCTTTTGTAGCCTTGCATACTCCATGTTTTTGGCCTTGTGTTCTAGCTTGTGTTGGCTAGTTTCGAGCTTGTTTTTGGTCTTGTTTGGACCTGCCTTGGGACTGTTTTAGGTTCCCTTAGCCCTTTGGGGCTTGCTTTGTATGGCCATGGCTTAAGTCCCTTTGCTAGTTCTTAGCTTTTGAGCTTCATGCATGCCATGCTTGTGTTATGTGTGTAATTTGGCATCATTCCTAACATCATTTCAGAGCATGTAGTATTGTCATACTTGCACGATTTTCACTCCTCAAGTGTGCCTAAGAGTTGCATCTTTATGCCTTAATTCTTGGGCCCATTGGCATGCATGCTTGTCTAGTATTTTGTACCATCAATTCAGCACCTTTTGGCCATTGATTTGGGCATATCTGAGGTCTGCCCACATTGGTTTAAGTCCATCTTTTGCATGTTGTTACATGCTTGTCACCTTGCATGTGTTGCATGCTTGCATGTTTGCATGTTGTTACATGCTTAGCCATTTTTGCATGTTGTTGCATGCTTGTTATATCACATGTTGTTGCATGCCATTAGCCTTGTTAGGTTGTTCATATTGCATTACATGTTTGCTTGCTTAAATCGCATTGTGTTTGCCATGCTTGTGTTGCATTATTGTTTGGATTAAGTGTTAATCCAAGCACGAGGAACGAGGGGCATTTCATACTTCAAGTGATGAAACGTGTCTCAATTCTCAGTCGCCGACGCTCTTGATTATCTGTGATAGAGTTTTAGGCTTTATGTGTTTATTTGTGCATTCATTTCACATTAATTTGCACAAGTTGGATCTTTGGCCATCATGCATCGAGATGCGTGATTGATGGTCGTGGATTCGATTATGCCTCTCCCTGGATGTTTCGAGGTGATATGGGTGGCATAGTGCGTACATACCCTTGGGAGACCCTCCATTTTCTCTATTTTGTACTCTGCTGCAGCTTGGTGTCCAGCACATCAGTGGCCGGCAGTGCCTT
Organism: Camellia japonica; assembly: GCA_030407325.1. Taxonomy (NCBI): domain Eukaryota; kingdom Viridiplantae; phylum Streptophyta; class Magnoliopsida; order Ericales; family Theaceae; genus Camellia; species Camellia japonica. The sequence continues at coordinate 125,647,040 of JAPPVO010000002.1, read as the reverse complement.
GCAGATGGCCATCCGTCCTTCATTCTTGGCCGGCAGTGCACCATCTTTGGTTGGCGGCATCTCTCCATGGCCGGCAGGCCACTGATGCACTCCCCAGACTGGTTTTGGTAAGTTCCAGCAGCAAAGTCTCAAGGACACCTTGCAGATAGAGCCTCTAAAGAGCAACCAGAGAGCTTACCGGGACGGGAACTGAGCATGCATGCTCTCCTTCTTCAAACAGAGCTGGAACAGCATTATTTACTGTTTTGCTTACTTGTTAGTTAGCATTTTGAATTTGTAATTTAATTAGTTAATTTGTCGATTAATTAGGTTTTGTAATAATTAGTTGTAGCTAGTTATTCAATTCGGTTGTGTAATAATTAATTAGCTTGTTAGTTAGTTAGTTAGTTCATATGTATTATTTATTCGGACCCTTCGTCGAGAGGGCAAATTTTGTAATAAGTGTGCGTGCGTGTGTGCATGTCTTCCAACGCCACGTCTTTCTCCCCTTTGCTTACCTGCTTTTGTTGGTTAGTTTTAGGTCATGTTTCAATAGCATACTTATGCTCGCATGTTTGCATCCATTCATCTATCTAGCATCCTTATGCTTTGCATGTTTGCATACACTCATCTATCTTGCATGCACCGGGCTCGGTGCATCATACTAACTGCATTGTATTTCAATTCCAATTTGAATACATGTATCAATTGTTGCACCTCATATGCCATTTTAGAATAAGCCGAGCCTATTTCTAATTGCATCTTGTATGTGTTGCATTAGACATTTCAAACATGAACTAGGATCATGCATTTGATTACTAACTAGCTTCTGTTTTGGCTCGGAGTACTAGGTAAGCTTTTATGCTTTAGCATAAGACATGTGTGTCATTGATTACCATGATAGCATGCTTGCCATGAGGCTAACTGCTTATGTGGTATAACTGCCTGAATACCTGTGGGTGAATGTTGGATTACTTAAGTTGGAACAATTCATCAAAATCCTCGATTTAGCCTACTTACGAGTAGCAAACTTCAAACCATTTTCCAAAAAATGGATATGCAATGCTTTGTTCCAAATTAGGCGATCTAGTCTATACTTGTTTTTGCTGTGCGCATCACATAGTAATTCTAGCTAATTAACCGGAATAAGAACGCATGTGTTTTCAAAAACGAGATATCATGTTTAGTACAGGCCGGTCTTTGATTGGGCGAGCGGGGGTGCTCATAGCTGACCTTCCCCAATCGTACCCAAGTTCCCGAGCCGAGGCAACTTTGGTGATGACGGACACGTGGCCTTAGGCATGAGTCAGGGTTCCTAAATTTCCCCCAAAATAAAATATTTAGGTGGCGACTCTGTATCTGGCAAAGCAGTCCATGTTTGGCACTTCTTTCTTAAAAATTAGTTTTCCAAAACGATTTGCTAGTTTGGACTCTTTGGTGATTTATCAATCTCACATTACACATTGTGAGATCAGATTAAGAACCATGACAATTTGAGTCCGAACTGTAGCATGAGGCCCTCGGGGCGCGTCTACAGTTTTTGGCGACTCTGCTGGGGAATTAGAGAACTTGACTCGAACTCATGATATCTTGTTTTGACTACACTTATGTGTTTCTTTGCATTGCATTTGCATTGGTGCGCCTAGGACACCGTGTTTGCCGTATGCTATTCATGAACGGTTTGCCGGAGGCTTGCTTTGAGAAGCGTGCCATATGGCTGACCGGTTGCGGGCTCTGCCATGACGGGAATACAAACCCCGGTTTTACCGGGGCACCCTTTTTGACCATTCGACCTAGTGCATATCGAAATCCATAGTGACTATTCCAAATTAGGACATGTTGCTTACCCGATTATAGGTTGTTTGAAACCGCTGTGTGCATAGTGAAACCCTAGCTCCTGACAAGATAGGACAGGGAAACCCTACCCTGACATAGGGGTGTTTTGGCTCTCATTTGTTTGCTATGTGCTTTTAGAGTTGGCCTCTACAGGAATGCGCGTATCAGTTTGCAAGTCTGGGTATCAGGCCTACGGGAATTAGTATCATTATTTTGAGAATCAATCAAATCTGCGGGTATCAGATTCAGTTTTGGGGAAGTGATTTGGGAACAAGTGATCAGTGGTTGAGGACAGTTCTTTCAGCTTGCGTGTTCCAACTATGTGTTGTATTTATTTAAGCTGTTATGCTGTCCATTTTTCTGTTCATTATTTCCTTATTATGCTTTATTCATCTTTGCAAGGTAGTTTAGCACAATTGCATCCGGCCAGGTAGATATTCCCCGAGTACTCTGGGTTAGAGGTCGTAGACTTAATCGATCCAGGGATCTGGTAAACGGACAAGCAGCGTTTCTTTCTTTACCCCCAGTTACCAGGCGGAGGTCAGCCAGGCACAGTGTATCAGTACAACGGTCGCCAGATCAATGGTCTACCCCATTAGTGAACAGTCAGACTGAGGTCTCAGCTTCTATTGCGGGGACAAATATACCGGTTATTCAGATAGATCCGTACAATATGGCAAGCTTAGAGGAGATGCTGCGTCACCTCCAAGAAAGCATGAAAACTATGCAGCAGGACGCTGCCCGTCAAGCAGAATCTGCCAAACAACAGGCCGCGGTCGTGACCCAACAGGCAGAATTAATCCCTGGGCTACAGCAGCAAACTGGAGCATCTGCTTCACACCAGGTTCCTCCCTCACCAAGAGTTCCCATACTCGGGGAGACAACTAATGTCCAGGATGATACAGACATTCTAATCGGGCCGGCTCCGCCCCCGGTTCTACCCCAGCTGTCCAAAACACCTACCAACCTACCGGATTCTCCCTTTGAGTTCGAGACAGACCCCACAGCACTGAAAGTAAGCAAGCTTGAAAAGCTGTTCAAGAAGTCTCAAGGGGTTCATTCAATTCTGGATATTGAGGATGGGTACATTGACTCGGCCGTGACGTTGCCGGACCGTTTTAAGATGCCACATATTGACTGCTTTGACGGGTCGGGGGACCCTATGGTGCATTTGCGGCTATTTTCAGACATTCTAAGGCCGATGGGCCTCTCTAGATTACAGAAGCTTTCCTTGTTTGGGCCGGACCTTGTCAGGTGTAGCGGCCATTTGGTATGCAAAATTCGGAAGATTCGTCAAGAGGAGTTGGGAGGAGATGGCCGAGGCCTTCATAGCTCAATACTCATACAATACACAGATCGAGATTATTACCCGTGATCTTGAGACAACTAGGCAGAAGCCGAAGGAGAGTTTCTCCGATTTTGTAACCCGGTGGAGGGCCAAGGCCTCGATGATGACCATCAGGCCAGTTGACAAAGATCAAATACGGATGGTCGTATGTAACCTCCAGCCCAAGCTTATGCAGAAGATGATCGTTCTCCCCCTCCCCACCTTTGCAGACCTACACGAGATAGGGGTGCAGATCGAGGATGCTATGAAACAGGGTCTGATTGACCAAGACCGAGAGCAGCCCAAGAGGGCATTCAACCGCAGTTCGAATGCAGGCACAAGCAGTGCTGCAGCTGGCAGATCTTCAGATGTGGGAATGGTCACCACCACCACCCCGAGAACCCTTGCAGCTACGCCATTCACCGGTGCGTCCGGAAGTAGCTCACAAACAACCAAGTATTCCCCTCAAAGCCAAAGAACCTTCACCCCACTATACATGCCCCCGTCCAAAGCTCTGGGGTTTTGATCAGGAAAGGGCACTTAAAGCCCTAGAGCCGCCGCTACCAGACAGACTCCCTGCTTCCATAACCTGGCCAAGTACTGAGCCTATCACCAGCAGCAGGTCATGACACCGACCAGTGCTTTCGATTACGTCATGAGATTCAGGATCTCATCGACAACAGGGTGATCATGCCCCCGGAAAAACCAAATGTCACAACCAACCCTCTCCCACCACATAACCAAGCTCCACCTCCCAAATGCATTAATCTAATCCAAACTGGGGTTGTGTCATACGACCCAGCATATATATCACCCCTTCTCACCTACCCAAGCCGGAGGTGTTCATTCCTGACAGCACTGACTTGTGCGTGTTGGACATCTCCCAAACCCAACCAGAAACGGTGGTGGTAACTATCGGAGATGGAACTGGGTCAACTGTGAGAATAGGCGAGGATGAGCAGTCAGAACCTGAGGGGTCTGCGAGTTTCAAGTACAACCCGAGCGGTTACATTACATCAGTAGGCCAGGCTAGGCCGAATGTGGAATTCCAGTAGGGCAGAGATTTGTGTAGCACGAGAGGATGGACCTGATCAAGGGCTAGATGACCTAGCGGATCTAGAAGAAGACCTTGTAAATCTGCAGTTCTTTGAAGAGCAGGATTCAGGGACGTGACAGTCAATTGGTTTGATGGGTCAGCAGAAACTACTGGATGGCTTGACGACCACCAGATGTTGTGGAACAACCTCAGTTAGAGCAGAGTTCGCCAGGAACGAAGACATCAACAATGGCCGAAAGGGTCGGGAATCAGAATGCACCGCCGGAGAGCACCGGTGATAATAATTTTGCTCAGGACCAGAGCATTTCGAGTATAGAGGACATTGAATAGCAAGCCGTACTGAAATAGTTCGAGCGAGAAAGGACCAAGGATTCTGAAAGAGTCAGGAAAGCCAAAGCCCCTGAGGGGACAAAACATGTTGTGCGCACAGGAACGAAAGGTACTGTGGGTACAGGAATAGTTGTAACGGAACCGGACAAGTGCTTGTCGATTGTCGATGGCATGTGGTGGGAAGATGACGATCTACGTCTTGCCCACACAGATGACGACTGGGGACAAAGCCAGCCAGATGATACCTAGTATATGGGTGAAGTAGACCACATGACTAGGAGCGGGGGTATTTTAAGCCCCCGCACTTAGATAAACCAGAAGCGTCCGGGAAGGACAAGGAGGTGGAGAAACAAAAAGAAAAGTTACTCGAAGAAGAGGCTGTGCTGAAACAGCTGAAGAAGATACAGGTAGACATCTCCATCTGGGACTGCTTATGGCTTCACGAGTTCATAGAGGCTGTCCTTTCGGCAATGGACAAGGCCAAAACTCTAAATAGATACCACACCTGAACAGCTGGTAGGGCTGGTCTTTCCGGGAGGAGCTTCCCGACGTTGACCTTTTCTGACAAGGAACTGCCGCCTGAGGGCTCGGATCACAACAAACCACTCTACATCTCTGTGGAGTGTAGAGACAAGTGGATACCGGTGGTTCTTGTCGACACGGGATCCACCATTAACGTGTGCCCGTCGAGGATAGCATATGCAATCGGGTTGAAGCCCGCAGACTTCGTGCCAACTACCCAAGTGATAAGGGCCTACGACAATACAAGCAAAGAGGTGAAGGGGATTGTGCAGATTCAGGCCAAGGTTGATCCAGGACAACATGATGTTGATTTTCATGTCTTGGACGTTCCCGCAACCTTCAATCTACTCCTAGGGCGGCCGTGGCTGCACTAGCGAGGGCGGTCTCTTCCACCCTGCATCCGATGTTGAAATATCCCCATGAGAAGGGGGTGTAGCTATTGTTTTTGGGAATTCGTCAATTCATCCGCACCAGAGGTGTCCACGCCGGTTTTGGAAATCGAGCATGGCATAGAGGATGTGTTCCTATCGGGATTCACCTTAGCCGAGGCCCAGGTCATTCAAAACATCTTAGATATTGATGAGGGATTGTATGTCAGCGCACAGTCAGTGTACCTCATGAACAAACTCCAGCACCTCCCCGGGATGGGACTAGGAAGAAGTGGCCGGAAAGGCATTGCAGTATCGGCCGAAGTGCCGCATAACCCGCATATCTTTTGTAATATCCTTGTTCTGTAGTATGCTAATTGGTCTTTAACATGAATATGATTATGTGTTTGATATGATTTTGTGTGCCATTATGTAAAAATATGTGGTTTTGAATTTCTATCTGTTCACCGTAGGAATATCTGTTTGATTGTCTGCTTTGGAAATTAAATTGAAGGCCCTCGCGGCCACCGAAACCAAAATTGGTCGCGCCATTGTGATTGGCATAATTTTTGGAGCCTACGTGATGAATTGAAAAAATTGATTTGGACCAGATTAAATTGATGAATTAGTGCCCAATTATTTATTATTATTAAATTGGAATTAGTGGGGCTTTATATAAAGGGCCATATACACTCTCATGGTTTCTTTTTGAGCTCAAAATCTGAGATATACATTTGAGAGGGTGAGAAGGCCGGCTATAGAGAGAGAGAGGGGAGAATTGTGCAATTTTGGCCTTCAAGCTTGATAACTTTGAAGCTATACTCAAGAATTTGCTATTGATTGGAGAAATTGAGCCTCTAGGTAGGTAATTGATCTTGAATTCAAGTTTGAATAATGGTCAAGAACATGGATTAAATTCATTATAAGGAAATTGAGTTGATTTTGTTGTATTTGAAGTCATGGAATGCATACATGTGCATAATAGCCATGAATTTGTATAGTTGAGCATGAAAAATATGATCCATGTAGCATTGTGGCTAGAATCTATGCTTGTGACCACCATTTGTACAATTTGAGTTGAAATGGAAGTTATATCTCACATGCATGTACCATTCATAAGAAGTATGAGCTTGAATGCATGAAATTGTTATGTTGAAAGTGAATTTGGTGTAGTTTGGGACATGCATGTGATTAATTTGTGAAATTGAGCTCCATTGTGTTGTAATTTGGTGTTGGTACCATGTTAGTATATGATTATGAGAAGTTTGAGCCAAAAGCACGCATCTAGAACCATTGAATGTCGAATTGGAGCTCAAGAACATGTTCTGAAAAACCCAAAAAATTTGATGTCCGCTCGAGCGGGGAAACTGCCGCTCGAGCGTGAATTTCGTGCTCCCAGTATTTTTTTTGCAGACTTGGATGTCCGCTCGAGCGAGGAAGTTCACGCTCGAGCGGGGAGCTATGTGGACAGACCTTCAACTCGAGCACCAGACTTCATGCTCGAGCATAATTTTGATGCATCCAGCACTTTTGTAGACCTCATGGGTCCGCTTGAGCGGGGAAGTCCACGCTCGAGTGAGGACCCTGTTTTCTGAAATTTTGAAAAGGCATTCTGAGTTTCGTTTTCCATCTTCTTTCACTTCTAAGTACTCTTAGGCATGCATTGAGCATTGTAATCAAGTTAAGAGATAAGAATGAAGCCTAAAGAGGAAAATGTGAATTTAGAACAGATTGAATTGTTTGTGACCCTTTTGTGTTCATGGAATGTGTAGGGTTGAGCTCCAGGGCAAACCAACCAACCAACCGATCACTGTGAGTAATATCTTAGAAAGATATCTGAAATATGTTGTTGTCCAAATTACTTACTTCTATGTAAGTTTTATAAGTTCGTTTATTTGATTGGTGGACAATGTTGCTATATCGAATGAATGGGCCAGAGGCCGTTTTGACATAAATGAATGGGCCAGAGGCCGTTTTGACATGAATGAATGGGCCAGAGGCCATTTTGACAAGAATGAATGGACCAGAGGCCGTTTTCACAGGAATGAATGGGCCAGAGGCCGTTTTGACAGGAATGAATGGGCCAGAGGCCGTTTTGACACGAATGAATGGGCCAGAGGCCGTTTTGACATAAATGAATGGGCCAGAGGCCGTTTTGACATGAATGAATGGGCCAGAGGCCATTTTGACAAGAATGAATGGGCCAGAGGCCGTTTTGACATGAATGAATTGGCCAGAGGCCGTTTTGACAGGAATGAATGGGCCAGAGGCCGTTTTGACATAAATGAATGGCCAGAGGCCGTTTTGACAGGAATGAATGGGCCAGAGGCCGTTTTGACCGGTTTGAATGGGCCAGAGGCCATTTTGACACGAATGAATGGGCCAGAGGCCGTTTTGACATAAATGAATGGGCCAGAGGCCGTTTTGACGCGAATGAATGGGCCAGAGGCCGTTTTGACACGAATGAATGGGCCAGAGGCTGTTTTGACATAAATGAATGGGCCAGAGGCCGTTTTGACATGAATGAATGGGCTAGAGGCCGTTTTGATATAAATGAATGGGCCAGAGGCCGTTTTGACATGAATGAATGGGCCAGATGCCGTTTTGACATAAATGAATGGGCTAGAGGCCGTTTTGATATAAATGAATGGGCCAGAGGCCGTTTTGACATGAATGAATGGGCCAGATGCCGTTTTGACATAAATGAATGGGCTAGAGGCCGTTTTGACACGAATGAATGAATGGGCCAGAGGCCGTTTCGACATGAATAAATGAATGGGCCAAAGGCCAGTTTGACATAAATGAAACTATGAATTGGGCCCAAGGCCGTTTGAAGCATGTTGTTCTACATACCGTTTGCATAACTCCTTTATTTGATATTATTCACTGGGCTTTTGCTCACGCTCATTCATGTGTTTGTAGGTTTGTCAAGAGAAGTCCAAACCCATCCCTAGTGAAGTCTGTGAGGAACAACAAAGGTTTTGAAGAGTCAGCCCTTGTGCCTCACGCACGAGACCCGTCTTCACCTTTTTGTCATGTGGGCAAAGTCTTTGAATATGTTGTATATAGTTTTCTTCGGTTGACTTAGACTTGTATGATCCTGTATGTACAGAACCTTGTGTAGTATATATTTTTGTTTGTGAGTTATTAATATGCATATGTATGGTTTGTTATGATGTGCCATGTAAGCACAGCTCTATGGACAAAGTTTTAAACTGCTCCCGTTTGGCCCCCATTAACTCTGTTAGCATACATTTGGTTTGGTTTGAGGCCGTAGGTAATCTCATGATTACTGGCCGGTTTTGTCCTCAACTCACGGGGGCGGGTTCGGGTCATGACACCTTTGGCTTAGGCTATCTGCCTACCAAAGAGGACTGGGTAAGGAAAGGCAAAGAAATGGCTGGAAGAGTCAGAGCCAAGCAGACCGGGAAGCGTTTTGATTTGATGCATCGGCCTATTCAGGGCACCCTAAACGGACGCTTCGTCCGGGAGGGGGAAGACTTTCCATTCTGTGGCTTCCCAGAGCCATGGCTGAACGCAGAGAAGAGGCGCTTGCCGGGGTTTGAGATCTTCTTCGACTTACAGTTATCCGAGGATAATGAGGCCGAAGAGTAGACAGACCCATCAGTTGAGATTAAACAGTGTAAGGAAGTGGATTCTGAGAACACCGAGATTAAAATGGGGGTAGCACTGGCTTGTCTACTTTCAGATCCTCCGATCGTACGTGAGTGCTTGGGGAATGACCTCTCAGTGTCTATGATCAGGAATGAAACGGCTGCGAGCCCACCTTCAAACATTTTGGATGCATCCGTCGCACCCTCCCTTGTCTGGCAGTACGTGAAGGGATTCTTATCGAGCAGCACCGGGTTAGGTAGTGAGCCAGAATCTGATTCCACTGAGTCCGTAGAGTCGGAATCAGGTTCCAGCTCGTCTGAGTCTGAGTCTGGTATTCTTGAGGGTGATAACCCGGATGCCACAGTCCTGTCTAGGTCGTCTTTTTCTTTCTCTTTTGAATCTGTTGTAACAGAAGAATCAGATGGACTGGATGAAGTGATTAATGAGAATGTAATAGCTGTGGCTTCTGAGCACTTTTCTGTGCCTTTGATTTATTGTATTAATCAGGACTTTCAAAATTCGATGAAAACGACAAGGAAGAAATTCCTTCGGTTTTGAAATATTTGCTTGAACAAAAGCAGGAGAGGTTTGTAAAACCGTTGGTTGATGAAATCACCCAAATTAATGTTGGTACTGAGAAGGACCCGCAGCTGTCCAGATCGGGTCTACGTTGTCTTCGGAGGACCGCGAGCGCTTAGTCGCTTTATTAAAAGTTTTGAAAGGTTTTCGCGTGTCCTACGAAGACATGCTTGGAATCGATCCTGAGATGTACAGCACCAGCCCTCTCTCGACCAGAGGCCCGACCTGTCAAGCAGAAACTCAGAAGAATTGCCCTGACTGGGCTATCAAGATCAAAGAAGAGGTCACCAAGCAAATTGGCAGGGTCCTGCTGGTATTCGAATACCCAACTTGGTTGGCCAACATAGTTCCAGTGCCGAAGACGGACGGCAGAATTCGAGTATGTGTGGATTTCAGGGATTTGAATAAAGCCAGTCTGAAGGACGACTTTCCTCTGCCGCATATCGATGAGTTAGTGGATTTTACTACTAGGCATGCATTGCTTTCGTTCATGGACGGCTTTTCAGGCTACAACCAGATTGTAATGGAACCTGAAGACCAAGAGAAGACTGCCTTTACCACCCCGTGGGGGTCCTATTGTTATAGGGTAATACCATTTGGGCTGAAGAATGCTGGAGCTACATATCAACGGGCTGCGACCACGATATTGCATGCCATGATCCATAAAGAGGTTGAGGTGTACGTGGATGACATGATTGTCAAGTCTAAGGAAAGAGAGGGCCACTACACCGCCTTGCAAAAGTTCTTCCAAAGGATCAGAGAATTCCAGTTGTGGCTGAATCCTCAGAAGTGTACGTTTGGTGTTAAGCAGGAAAAATACTGGGGTTCTTGATCACACAAAGGGGCATCGAAGTCGACCCTTCCAAATCAAGGCCATCTTAGAAATGCCACCACCAAGGACTGAAAAGGAGGTGCGAGGCTTTCTGGTAAAGTGCAATTCATAAGACGGTTTATCTCAAAATTAACCTTGACTTGTGAACCACTCTTTGGTCTCCTGAGAAAAGGAACGAAGTTCCAATGGGACGGCCGATGCCAAGCTGCTTTTGAACAGATTAAGCAATACTTACAGAACCCACCTGTGTTGTCACTGCCTGAGCCTGGGAAACCGTTGATTTTGTATCTTTCAGTGACTGAGACTACAATGGGCTGCATGCTTGCACAAGAGTCTGAGGACAAAGTGGAAAGGGCTATTTACTATCTGAGCAAGAAAATGCTGGAATACGAGACACACTATACTCCGCTGGAGAAGGCTTGTTTGGCCTTGGTGTGGGCTACCAGGAAGCTGCAGCACTACTTGTTAGCTCACTCTGTAATGTTGGTTTCGAGATTAGATCCCATCAAGTATCTCTTCGAGAAATCAGCACTTACGGGTAGGCTAGCCCGTTGGTTGTTTCTGCTTTCTGAATTCGATCTGAAGTATGTGACGCGCAAGTCAGTAAAGGGGAGAGCAGTAGCAAAGTTCCTTGCCGATCACCCAGTTGAAGGGGATGAAGCAGTTGAGTACCTGTTCCCAGACGAGGCCATTCTGCACATCGAAGAAGAATTTTGGACGATGTACTTTGACGAAGCATCAAACCAATACGGGTATGGGATAAGAGTGTTGCTGATAGCGCCTGACAATTCCCGCATCCCTCTAGCATTCAAACTCCGTTTCAAAGTATCGAACAATGAAGCAGAATACGAGGCATGCATTGCTGGTTTAGAAGCTGCCCTAGAACTAGGGGCAAAACGATTGGATGTCATCCGGGACTCGAACCTTGTTGTATCTCAGGCTAAAGGGGATTGGAAAGTCAAAGAAGAAAAGATGAGAAGTTACCACTAGACCTTGGACTTGCTCATTCCTCGGTTTGAGAAACTGAACTTCACTCATCTGTTAAGAGAGAACAACAGGTTCGCAGATTCACTAGCAACTCTATCATCTATGATAGACATCCCTTTTGGAGTCCGGATGCGTCCGATCATCATTGACCAGAAATTTGTATCGGCCTACGAGCTGATTGCTGCCTGTAGACGTCCCCAAACGTCCCAGGAGGGAAATCCCCCGTTTTGTTCATATGGGCTCACTACAGTTCAGGACTCAAATGTCACGGTCCTGTATCTAATCTCGCAGAGTGCAATGCAAGACCGATGAATCATCAAAGAGTCCAAATCCGGCAAATTGTTTTGAAAAACTGATTTTTAGAAAGAAGTGCCAAACATGGACTACTTTGCCAGATACAGAGTCGCCACCTAAATATTTTATTTTTGGGGAAATTTAGGAAACCCTGACTCGTTTGCCTAAGGCCACGTGTTCGTCATCACCAAAGTTGCCTCGGCTCGGGAACTTGGGTACGATTGGGGAAGGTCAGCTATGAGCACCCTCGCTCGCCCGATCAAAGATCGGCCACTACTAAACATGATATCTTGTTTTGAAAACATATGCGTTCTTATTCCGGTTAATTAGCTAGAATTTACTATGTGATGCGCACAACACACAAGTATAGACTAGATCGCCTAATTTGGAACAAAGCATTGCATATCCGTTTGCTTGGAAAATAGTTTGAGATTTGCTACTCGCAAGTAGGCTAAAACACGGATTTCAATGAATTGTTCCAATTCAAGCAATCCAACCTTCACCCATAGGCATTCAGGCAGTTATATCACATAAGCAATTAGCCTCATGGTAAGCATGCTATCATGGCAACACTCACACGCACGCAAGATGCTAAAGCATAAACACTTACTGAGTACTCTGAGCCAAAATAGAAACTAGTTAGTAATCAAATGCATGATCCTAGTTCATGTTAAGATGGCTAATGCAGCACATGCAAAATGCAACTAAGATAGGCTCGGCTACTCTACAATAGCATGCGACATGTATTCAACTCGGAATTGAAATACAATGCAGTTAGTATGATGCGCCGAGCCCGGTGCATGCAAGACAGATGAATGGATGCAAACATGCGAGCATAAGGATGCTAATTGAAATATGCCCTAAATCTAACATCGTAAGCGGTTAAATAAAAGGGAGAAAGAAAGGGGGTTGGAAGACATGCACACTCACGCACACTTATTACAATTGTGCCCTCACTCGGAGGGTCCGAAAGAATAATACAAATTAATCAACTAACAAGCTAATTAATTATTTACATAACCACTTAACTAATTAAACAAATTAACTAAGCCATGGAAAGCAGTAAAAGGCCTCGGGAAGAGGGATGAATGTATGCATGCTCGGCTCCACTCGGAAATCCATCGCCATGCCACAGTTGCCTCTGTTTACACTGCTCTGCACCTCTGAAGACTGCACAAGTCTGAAGGTTGGTTCTGGAACACTCCCTGAACACTGTGGGAGGTCACCGGCCAAGAGGAATGGTCACCGGCCGTGGAAAAGTGGTCATCGACCAGTTGTGAGGCTCTCGGCCAACAATGGATAGCCGGCCGGCACTGAGGATGGCCTACCGGCCATCTCTTCCTGCAGAATCCTGTTTGACAGCAGCAGAGGGCAAACAGAGCATGGCAATGCATTTTCAAAGCAATGCATGCACAACCACTCTCCCTATCATGTCATGAACTCAAGGGAGTATGGTTCTCGACCCTCGGGCCACCAATCATGCATTTCAATGCATGATGGCCAAAGGAGCCGAGTTGTGCATTTTGATGTCAAATGTAATGCACACCAAACAAACACATAAGGCCCAACCTCAATCATGGTGATTTCAAGAGGCAAGGCATGCATGCAAATGCAATGCAACCTAGGCATGCAAGCTAAGTATGCACCATGAACATGAGGGCAAGCAATGCAAACATGCAACATGGACAACACACAAACATGTAACATGTTAAGTGGCTAAAAGAGAGAATACATGCCAAATGCATTACAACCTAAGCATGCAACAACATGTCATATAGCTCAAGCAATGCAACAAAATGCAATATGGCTAAGCATGTGTCAACAATGCAAGTAATGAGCATGCAAAACATCATGCAACCAAAGCATGGAAACATGAAGCAATGTAACAACATTTGAGCAACATGCAAAAGGTGGACTTAAACTAATATGGACAAGCCTCAGCCATGTCTAAAATCAGTGGCCAAATGTGCTAAAATGATGGCTTGACATGCACCAAAATGAAGCTCATGTAATGGTCCAAAATGAGGTATTCATGCATAACTCTCAAACGCATTTAAAGAGTGGAAAATATGGGAATATGGCATACATATGAGCTCTGAAATATGATGCACAATGATGCCAAAACATAGAAACACCTCAACATAGGCGTGCAATAGGCTCCAAAACTCGAAGCTAGGCAAGGGTATTGAACTACAACCATGCATAGCAAGAAACATTCGACCATGAGGCCCCAAAATAGAGCTAGGGCAATCCAAAATATGCACAAAATCAGTTTATGGCATGGTCAAAAAGTGCTGGAATCAAGGGTCACCAAAGCATGCAAAGTAAGCTAGTGAACCATGATTTGCACTACAACTATATGAAGCATATGAGAGGTCACCAAACCAGCCAAAAACAGAAGTATGCCATGCCAAAATATGCCTAAATAACCATTGAACTCAGTCAATACATGTTAGAATGAAGTGCTCCTTTGGAAGGCCATGCAAAGGGTTGTTCTACACATACATGATAGACATACAAAATGGCAAAATCACCTCTAGAAAGAGGTTGCGATAGCCCTAAAACTCATTGAAAAGGGCTTGGAATAAGCCAAGGAAGCATACAAGTAAAGGCTCCTTTGAAAGGCCTTGAGGAGGATTACTCTACACATGCATAATAGACACTTTATATGGAAAAATGGGCTTTGGACAAAGCCTATGCAGACCTTAAAACTCACCAAAAAAAGGCCTGAAATATGGCCTTGAAACATGCAAATAGGAGCCCCTTTGGAAGGCCAAAATGCTAGAAAACAAGACAACAAGGGAGGGTCACCCCTCTCCTTCTTAGGATCAGTGGTGAGAAGGCCAATATAAGGTGGTCCCGAAGCTCACAAAAAAGACACAAAAATGAGGCCAAACAAGGCCTAAGAGGGGGTAAACAACCCCGAACACAAAAGTGATCTTAAACAAACTTAAAAAGGAGCTAAAATAAGACTTTTTTGAGTTTATGACAAAGCTCGAAAATGCTTGCAAGTAAGGCTAAAATATGAAGCAAAATAAAGACCAAAAGAGGGTAAAGTGTGTTACCCTTGTAGCCAAAAGGGGACAGCAGCTTCTTGGTCCCAAAAACCAGTCCCTTAGCCTCTAAAAATGGCTTCCAAGATCCTTAGGTTGATGATGGAGGTGTTAGGCTAAGAGTTGGTGTGCAAAGGGGCCAAGAACTATGGACTTTGGAGCTCAAAGTAGTGAGATATGTATGGCTTTTGCCTTAGCAAAATTTTTGGAACCCTTGCAATGGAAGAGGAGCTCTTCTTTTATAGAGGAACAAAGGTGCAAGCTTCTCTTAGAAGCTTGAGCAAAGGGGCCAAGCTTCTCTTAGAAGCTTGGAGCAAAAGGGCCAAGCTTCTTAAGGAAGCTAGAGCAAAGGGGTCAAGCTTCCTCAAGAAGCTAAGAAAGGGTCAAGCTTCTCTTAGAAGCTTGGAGCAAAGGGGCCAACCTTCTTGGAGAATCTAGGCAAAGGGTTCAAGCTTCTTGGAGAAGATAAAAAGGTTCAAGCTTCTTGGAGAAGCTAGAACAATGGTTCAAAAGGTTCAAGCTTCCTCAAGAAGCTAAAACCAAGGTTCAAAAGGTTCAAACCTCCCCAAGAAAAGGTCTCGGCCAGAAAAAGTGTCCGATTGACCAAAATCAGTGGCCGACCGACCAAACACAATGCCGACCGGCCAACACCTTTGGCCGGTAGCAAGAAAATAGGGCCGGTGGCCTCAAGCCATGGCCGGTGAGGTGTGGGGATGGCCAACAAGCTATTTCCCACCCTTAGAAGCAAAACAACAAGTGTTTAGTGCAAAACCAAACACAAAACAAACAAGTCGAGAGGTCTTGAGGCAAGGCGCGCGGCCGAACCTCCGAGAACTCAAGACAAACACGAACATGGATGATCATCGAGTGTTCAAACGATGACGTCCAAGTCTTGAGGACGGTCAAAAATGGGGTGTCTACACTGCCATGGATGAGGTTCAAGATGAGAACCCCTAGTATTATGATGTCTGGAACTTCTTGGAGAAAGAGACGTATCCACCAGGGGCAAACGCCAAAGATAAGAGGGCAATATGAAGAATGGCTGCTTAGTTCATCATCTGCGGGGGTAAACTGTAAAAGAGGTTATCTGGGAATGCAAAGCTGTGTGTTGATCGAAGAATCAAAGCGCCTAATGGAGGCCATCCATGGAGGAGAGTGCGGAGCACACATGAACGGGGTGATGCTAGCTCGAAAAATCCTTAGACAAGGTTACTACTGGTCCACCATGGAGGAGGATTGTATTGGCTTTGTCCAGCGATGCCACAAATGCCAGATCCATGCAAATCGCATGAATATTCCGCCGTCTAAGCTGTACAACATGACTTCGCCATGGCCATTTTCAGTCTGGGGGATAGATGTGATTGGAGCTATCACTCCGAAGGGGTCTAATGGGCATGAGTTCATTCTGGTAGCGATAGACTATTTCACAAAGTGGGTTGAGGCCCAATCTTATGCGGTATTGAAGGCTTCACATGTCGCAAAGTTCATCAGGAACAACATCATCTGTCGCTACGGGATCCCGAACGAGATTATTTCAGATAATGGTTCCCACTTCAAAAAGGAAGTGATTGACTTGTTGGACAAGTACAACGTGGCTTTTCACAAGTCATCTACATACCGGCCACAGACCAACGGAGCAGTTGAGGCCGCCAACAAGAACATCAAACACATTTTGCAGAAGATGGTGGAAACCTACCGGGACTGGCCAGATAAGTTGCCATTTGCTCTGTGGGGCTACCGGACTTCAATTAGAACTTCTACTGGAGCGACTCCATATTCCTTGGTCTACGGAATGGAGGTTGTTCTACCTATTAAAGTTGAGGTTCCATCTTTGCGAGTATTGGCTGAGTGTCAGATAGCTGAGGCAGATTGGCAGCAGAGCAGATTTGAAGAACTCATGCTGTTTGATGAGAGAAGGCTGAAAGCACTGTACCATGTTCAGGGTTATCAACGCAGAATCGCCAGGGCTTTCAACAAGAAGGTTAAGTCCAGGAATTTGAAAGAAGGAGATTTGGTGCTCAAAGACAACCGAGCTCCCATTCACGACCCTAGGGGCAAGTTCAGACCCAATTGGACTGGCCCTTACATCATCAAGTCTATTTGGTCAGGTGGAGCTGTCGTTCTGATGGACCTAGATGGCCTAGAGTTCTCCCAACCGATCAACATGGACAAGTTGAAGAAATATTACCCCTGAGTGGCTCGCTAGGCCGAAAACCCGAAAGGGCGACCTAGGCAAAAGTTAGAGCATGAAAAATTTGAAATTATAAAAACTGAGCTCGCAAGGTTGAAAACCCGCAAAGGGCGGCCTTGGCAAAAGTTAGAGCGCAAAAGGAGAGAGTAATACTCGAGTGAACCCAAGCCGAACTACGTAAGGCTTGATTCCCATCTTTGGGATACGTAGGCAACTTCATTCCGAAGTCCAGCCATAAACACTTCCTCGATCAACTTTGTCCATGTGATCATGTTTGGTCATCTTTGTTCAGCATTCAAGAGCTCGGTTGTGATCTCCAGTGCAGTGCTATTCAGACTAGGGGCAACTTTCCAGTTGCTAGGATCCGGGGTTGTACATCTCAGTGATAGATCTCGGGCATGTCCAGTTTTGATCCATATCGAAAATGGTTTTGAAAAGTTTTAATAAAAGTTGATTTTGTTCAAATTAATCTTTTTACAACTTAGACCATTTTTGGACCAAACGGAAAATTTTCAGTACCCACAACCTTCAATTTCATTGATTTCAATACAGAGTTCTCCTACTCTTGAATACAAATTGAAGTTGCTTTTTATTACATTCAAAAGAAAACTTGAAAGTACTGATAAAGCAAAATAAATCCGGGGCATAGTCAGGTGTTCCTGCGTCCCCTCCCAGAGCTTGTGGAAGCCTCTGACGCCAAAGTGGGCCCTACCTGTGCCTCTTCATTGAGCCAATCTAGGCACTCATCAGAAAGGGTGCAGCTGAAAGCGGAGCAGGAGCCAGAAGCTCTCTTGTCCTCCAGGCTGTGGCATACCGAGCTAGCTGCGTGCCTCGAACCGGAAATGTAGCAGGGTACTCTATCCCCTCCTCCGAGCAAGTCTGATCATGTCTGAACTGGCGCCAGAATCGGAACGGAAAGTAGAACACGCAGTATGTCAGGCCAACCAATTGAATCCCAGGCTGATGGGTCATACTGTAACTCATTGCCAGTAGATTAAGCCAATGATAGCGGCAAGCAATGTCTGTAGCGGACAAGCTACACATCCAGTTGAACCACCATCCCTCATCCGGGGCATCGACTAGACAGCGCCAAATAGCTGCGAGCTGAATATGTGGGGCAGGAGTCCACAATCTTCAATTTGTCCGTCAACCATATCTGGAAAGGGATGAAAAGTGAGAGATTAAAGAATAGAGAGGTGTACGTTGAGAGAAAAGTAAGAAAAAGGGTTTTGAGAGAAAAACTGAGTTTGAGGCCCGGGTGATGTGAGAAACATATGCAAGATGGGGTGGGAAACATTAACTGCAATAGTAGTGGGCTCCCTGCCAATCTAGCCATCTCCCGGCGATGAAAAGCGTCCAAACCCATCAATGTCTCAGCAAGCGTCATGGCGATGCAGCTTTTGCCCTCCCTCAAGCCCTCAGCAACTTCAATCAAACGAGTGCTAAACCCACCGGAGCCTGGGGCAAGTAAGAGATGAGATAACATGCACAAGCAAAGCGCATGTCGCCGATAACCCTGCCAATGATGGTCGCCGCGGTCACCGGCATCAGAAAACCGACAAACCAAGCTCGGAATGTCTAACTCTCTATCATGAATCAATGATCGAGCATCATGCAAAGTGAGCCCACACATCCGCCCAATGCTTGGCGTGGCCGAAGCGGAATTGTGGCAAGATTTCTTCATCGCGCTCGGATTCCATAAGCTTGAAAGTCTTCGAAAGTGGGACACATCTCTTGCCCGCCAAAGCTAAAGACGTGTGTCACCGGATTCCAAAACCTTGCCGCGGCATGAAGAACGGAAACGCAGCGGGGTGTGACTCAACGTGAATAGTGCACTTATGCCAAAACCCGGAAATTAAGCTTTTCCGAGCCATCTAAGTTGGCAATCCAATTTGTGAGGTTTTGAGCAAGGAATGCTTCCATTTGGTGCAAATTTGAGCTGAAATGAAGAGAATCCCGAAGCTGGAACTCATATAGAAGATAAGGCAGTGAGTGGAGGACAGATGTCGCCATTTCGGAGATCTGCCATCGATGGCCGGCAGTGGCTCATCAGTGGCCGGCAGTGGCACACTGATGGCCGGCAGGCCCCATGTGGCCGGCATCACCTCCCTCATCTCACTGCCTTCTTGTTGAAAACCCAGTTGTTTGCTGCAGAGAAGTCCTGTTACTCGGTCTTTTAAGGTCTTGTTTTGTCCTGTTGGTGTCTTGTTCAAGACTTTGTTTGTTAGTCTTCTTTTTTTTTTTGTCGAGTTGTAATCATTTCCTTCACTTATCGAGTTTGTAATTTGCTTATCGAGTTGTAAACTTGTTAAGCTTTGTTTTGCTTATCGATTTTGTTGTTAGTCGGTTCACTACCTGATTAGTGCAATTCGAGTGTTTGGTTTTCAAAACAAAAGTTCGATCTCATTTACATTGTTGTGTAAAGTGATGCGATGCGATGCGATGCATAGAATGTACAAATGAAACACTTTTTCAACAAAATGCTGCTTTCATTCCATCATAGATTCTTTTTACAAAAGAGCATAGTTTTAAAAAGTAAATCTGCCTGACGCAGTACAATGTGCAAAACTACTAGTAAAAAGAAAAGAAAAAAAAAAAAAAAAGAGCGACGTTTGAATCAGCAAAATGTCTGGATCGGCGCCAGTCGCCTCAAAACTGAGAAGTCCTCCTCGTCCTCTTCCTCGACCGAGAGGATTCTGGAACATCGCCACCGTCAGCACCTGACTCCGAACTCGACCATCCCCAGCTATCTCCATCCTGAGACGACTCTGACCGCGGACTCACTGCCTCCTCGTCAGACTCATCATCATCTGGGGCAGGCCCCCGTGAACTAGTCCCTCGTCCGCTCCCCTGCTGCTCGGGAGGTGCTGAAGGACCCCCCCTGCTCTGCTGAGGTACCGGATGGGCCTGGCGTCAAGAAAGGAATCTGAAAAAGGGCAATCCACCAAAATGCATTAGTAATCAAGATGTATCAGATGCCAAGAATAATGTGCTGTGAGCAGTGAATGATTTGCAGTGAATGTGTACCGTGAGCGGTGTATGGGAGCAATGTATCAGATCAGTGTAGTGTGCAACTGTGCAAATGATGGCGTGTCGAGAAAAGACTGTGTGGCATGAAGTATGGTTTGAAAGAACTCACCGGAATACTGTAAATACTGAGCAAGTCCATGCTCGTCTGCAGCATCCCCATCACCGAAGCCGTCATCTCCAGAGACTGACGAGTGTACTCAATGGGAGCCTGCAAAAATGTTGAAGTCATTAGTATTCTGCGGGATATCAAATGAAATGAAATGACTGTGCAAAATGAAAAGTATAGCACATACCGGGGTCGAGCCGTAAACTCCGACAAGCTCATGACCAGCTGGAGGAGGAGCGAAGGGAATCTGATAAGTCTCTCCAGCCCGCCCTCGGCATGTCATAGTAGCAGGCAGTACGGGCCATGCAGTCCCCTGTCTCCCCTCAGGACCTCTCCTCCTACGAGACCTGGTCGCTCCGCCTCTCCCTCTCGCGGCTGGAGCCCTCGCTCCCTCTCCTCCTCGGACACCAGTCAAAGGTGCATCAGATGCGTCGAATAAAGGTCGCGTAGTCCCTCGGCGCGGAAGAAATCTGTCTCCAGCCCTACCATGAACTGAATCACCTGGTCGGCGGACAACATGTGTGTCTCCCTCATCGATGGTGGAGGTGCCATCGGTACAAATGGAGCAGGCAACCCCAAGGTCTGACGCACGAAGCGCTCACTCAAAAACCAGGCGCGACAGATCGGGCCCTCGAAGAGAATGTGGAACTGAGACATAGTCCGGGCAGTGTGGTACTGATCTCGGAGTCCTGACGGGATAGCATCCCATGGCTGCCACGTGATCTGAGAAAAGAGAATAAACAAGATGATCAGTTGTCAAATAACTAAGGTGGGTGCATCGAGTTAATTGAAATAATCTTATTGCAGACTTACCTCGTGCGCCATGACCGTGTCGAAATACTGCCGAAAGAACATGAAGCCCTCTCGGGTCCTACGACGGAGCGGACCATCGTATACATCAGAGAATGGGACTGTCGCTGGGGTCTCCTCCACAGGCACTGGAGCAAGTGTCGGGAAGTATGCGTATACCCACAGCTGTTAGAAAGATGTGATCAGTACAGTGTATGAACAGATTGTTGAACATGCAGAAAGCAGAACGCAGTACAGTGCATAACGGATGCAGGCCTAGAGGACATTAGATCCGTGTGTGCAGTGTATGGTATGTAGTGTGCAGCATGTATGGTGTACAGAAAATGCAAAGCAGAAAGCATACAGTGCAAGAGCAGATACAGAAAATACAGAAAGTACAAGTGTTGAACAAAGCAAAAGTACAAATGCTGAGTAAAGCAATGAAAAGGGGAAACTAGGTTGTGTACCTCCCAAGCTCGCCAGTAGCCGCCGATCAACCTCCCACACATCCGAGAGGTGGAGCTCATGTATCCATAAAGAGTGGTGAGGCCGGCCGCGCCCCAGTCGTAAAAACGGACCCACTGGAGTACCACCAGAGCGCCCAAGAAGTACAAACCCACAGTATTCCACGTGTTCGAAAACAAGGTGGTACCAAAAAGGAACAAGAGGAAGCCCCTGGCGTACTGCTCTGCCTCCTCATCAGTATCGGGATCCTCCCTTCTGTAGTGCTCCTCGAACCAAGTGTATCTAACCATGCCAGCTCGAAGAGTAGGTGGACGTGCTCCAAGCAATGTGTCCCAAGCAGCCACCCACTCTCCCATGTCGGGATCAAGGGGAATCGGATCACCTCCTACGCCCAGGCCAGTGATCATGAAGTCGAAGTCGAAAGGAGTCATGGTCATCTCTCCGCCGGGAAGTGGAGAAGTGGAGAGTTGGTGGTGTCCCACCACCTCTCCACAAGAGCCCCTAGGAGAGGGCGACTCGCTGTAACCCGTGTCAAGCTGCAGCAAAATACGCCAAAGCCGGTCCCGTCGATGATCCGGCGGACCCTCGCGGGAGAAGTACATCGTACCAATCCCGAGCGGTCGTAGCACCATAACCTGAAGGAGCGGGATCCATCCTATGGAAAATACATTCAAGACAGATCAGATGTATTGAAAATACAGTTCAAGTCAGATCAGCGATGTATTGAAAATACAGTTCAAGACAGATTAGCGATGTATTGAAAATGCAGTTCATATTAGATCAGTGATATATTGAAAATACAGTTGCATGCAAATCAGTGGTGTATCGAAGATATAGTTGAATTCAGAATAGTGACGCCTGAGGTGTGCTCGTATACAATACATATAGGGCAGTGATGCGCGAAGTACAGTTCAATGCAGAGCAATAATGTATGAAATACAGTCAGGTCAAAGCATGTGATGCGATCAGATCGAAACAGTGCAAGAAATGCAAATAGTTGAAAGTAATACTGCAGAAAAGCAGAGTTCGTACCTCCACAGCAATGGCCGACAAGTGAGACATCGGCTCCCTCAGCAAGAGGTCGTCTGGCACGTCCTCATCAAAATCAGTAAAAGTGTGGATGCCTCCTGCCACCGGTATAATGTAAGTCTCCGGATGATACCTTGCGGGGTCGAAGGGACGTGTGCTCAATGGTAAAGGCTGATGCTCAATCTCTGGCTCAGCCGCAAAGTCTGCCACCAACTCTACTGGAGGGAGTGCAGGGAAGCCCTCATCATGTGGGACATCGTCAGCCATCTAAGGTAGATGCAAAAATGAGCAAAAGTGAGCAAATGATGAAGTTTTGAACAAATCAAACCCTAAGAGAGAGAAAATTCAAGAAAAGTTGAAAACCCGGGGAAAGTGAACTAACCTCGAGAGAAGTTCGGGGGAAATGATCCTTGAATGCGGGAAATGATGAAAGAGGCCTCAGATGCAATTTCTGATCGGTTCAAATCAAAGAGAGCAAAGGAATTTTAACGATTCAAGGTTGTTTAGGGTGTTGGGAAACGCGTAGAACGCGCGAATCTAGAGAGAAGGCACACCTAGAGGGCAAGGGAAATGATTTCTATGCAAGGGTTTGTGAGGAAATGGGTTAATTTTGGGCCTATTTAAAGACCATGGCGAAAAGACCATTTTGCCCGAATCTACCACCGATGGCCGGCAGGGGCACATCGATGACCGGCACAACTCTATCGATGGGGCAGGGCCAATAATGGCCGGCAGCAGCCGGCGGCTCTCCCTGATGGCCAGCAGTCCTCCACCAGCTTCCTCTGCCTATTTTGTCTTGGTATGTGTCCCTGGGTTCCAACAATCCCGAGGAATGCTCAAAATTTGATTCAAAACGCCTCCGTGGAAACCTGGGAATCATGTCCTCAATGTGCGGTGGTTGTCGCCCATCAACGCGCACAAGGTGTATCCTTTTTGACGCATCACAAACCTTCCGGGAAGTAAACCGGAAGTCCCCTTTCAAGATGTCTTCATTAATCATGTTTTTTTTTTTTTTTGTTGTTGTCACCTAGCATTCGCTTATTAAATTAAACACCCATTCTTTATATTTGCATTGTCTTGTATCTAGTTTATATTTGCATTGTCTTGCATCTAATTTAATTCGCATTGTCTTGCATCTAATTTAATTTTCATTGTCTTGCATCTAGTTTAATTTGCATTGTCTTGCATCTAGTTTAATTTGCATTATTTTGCATCTAGTTCATATTTGCATTGTCTTGCATCTAGTTTATATTTGCATTGTTTTGCATCTAGTTCATATTTACATTGTCTTGCATCTAGTTTATAGTTTCATTGTCTTGCATCCAGTTTAAACCTGCATTGTTTTGCATCTCATTAAACCTACATTGTTTTGCATCTCATTAAACTTGCATTGTTTTGCATCTCATCAAATCTGCATTGTTTTGCATCTCATTAAACTCGTATTGTTTTGCATCTCATCAAATTTGCATTGTTTTGCATCTCATCAAATCTGCATTGTTTTGCATCTCGCATTACCTATTATCTTAACTTGCGCTGTTACGCAGGTTATGTGCGCTGTTACGCACTCATTTTCTCAACTTGCGCTGTTACGTAGGTTATGTGCGCTGTTACGCACTCATTATCTGAACTTACGCTGTTACACAGGTTATGTGCACTGTTATGCACTCATTATCTCAACTTGGCTGTTACGCAGGTTATGTGCGCTGTTACGCACTTATTATCTCAACTTGCGCTGTTATGCAGGTTATGTGCACTGTTACGCACTTATTATCTTAACTTGCGCTGTTACGCACTTATTATGTTAACTTGCGCTGTTACGTAGATTATATGCACTGTTACGCACTCATTTTCTCAACTTGCGCTGTTACACAGGTTATGTGCGCTATTACGCATTTATTTTCTCTACTTGCGCTGTTACACAGGTTGTATGCGCTGTTACGCACTTATTATCTTAAATTGCGCTGTTACGCAGGTTATGTGCGCTGCTGCGCATTTATTTTCTTTAACTTGCGCTGTCATGCAGGTTATGTGCGCTGTTACGCACTTATATTCTTTACTTGCGCTGTTACGCATGTTTTAACTTGCGCTGTTACGCATGCTCTTCTTCTTTTAACCTACGTTGTTACGCATATCTATCTCTTTAACCTGCGCTGTTACGCATGTTTTATCTCTTTTAACTTCCGCTGTTACGCATGTTTTACCTGCGCTGTTACGCATGTCTTACTTGTTTTACTTGTGCTGTTACGCATGTTTTACTTGCGCTGTTACGCATGTCTTACTTGTTCTATCTTGCGCTGTTACGCATATTTTCTTTGCGATGTTACGCATGTTTTACTATCTTTACTTGCGCTGTCATGCACACACCTCTATCCTGCGCTGTCACGCACTTCTCTTTAACTTGCGCTGTCATGCATACTCTACTGGCGTTGTCACGCACTTTTCACTTGCATTGCTATGCATGTTCCTAACGATATTGTACCTGTTGAGTCTCTTTCTTTTATAGGCACAATATTGTATGTACGGTTCATTTGAAGCTGACGCGACCAGACGAACCGGACGGTATTGTATTCACTCCGCGTGAGACGTGGTGAGAATTGCATAATTTTCTTACATCTTTTCTGTTGGAATATGTAGGACTGTTATTCACTTGCTTAAAACTGTTGCATTTATTGTATATAATTGCTCCGTTACAGCTCTCTTTGCATAATCATAAGTTATGCTATCGCATCTTGCAATCATTTGCATTTTTCCCCAGCCTACGGCCGCATCTCTGCATGCTCATATTGAATGTCTGCCTGAGTCTTCGGCCTTGTTAAAAATGGGTCGTCTCTGGGCTTTGACACTCACTCTCATCACTTTGTGACTTTCGAGTTCTGTCAAAGAGGGGCAACTGTAGACATTCGATTTTTGACCGTCCTCAAGACTCGGTTGTGCTTGCAGGTACATCCAGCCACAAGTTCGATTGCTCATCGGGTATTCGACTTTCGCGGTGGAACGTCACAGGTTTGAGCTTTCCAAACCCTGTATCCTTTTTGCCCCATTCTTGGACCATGACTTGGTCCTTTTAGAATGTGTTTCTTGGTGCACTGCTGGCCCCCTTTTGGGCCTGCCGGCCTTCACTTTGTTGCTGCCGGCCATTGATTAAGCCTGCCGTCCATCAATGAGCCACTGCTGGCCATCACTGATGGCCGGCAGAACCCCTGTCTCAGCAGGTTTCACTCCAGATCTTTTGAGCCAGCTGGAATCCTTTCATCTCCCCTCCATACACGTGTATGGAGGGATGAAGCTCTTGCCAAGCTTCTTGAAGAAGCTTTGCATTGTTTTCCCTCTATATAAGGGGAGAGCCTCTCTCCTTAGCAGGGGGTCAGCCATTTTGGAAGAGATATAGCTCTCTCTCTCTCTCTATATATTTCTTACTCTCTCTATATTGTTGTGGTTTAGTCCATTTTTCTTGCACTTTTACACTACAACACTTAGAGATACACCACCACCATTGGACTGAGGTTCTTGGGAAGGTTACTTGAGCTCTGAAAGTGAGTTTTTGGCCCCTGAGGTTGCTGGTTTCGAAGCTGGCCTTCAAGGGTGAGCTTCTTCCCCTTTATAGCACTTTTTTGTACCTCATTTTGGCCATCCTTGCATATTGTTTTAAGCCTTACTTTCAACTGAAAAAAGTCTTTTTTTTAAGTTCTTTTGAAGTTTGTTTAAGGTCTTTTGGCTGTTGAGGGTCTTCAACCCTCTCGTTGGCCTTGTTTTGAGCCATGCCTTAGGGCCTTCGAGCTAGGCCTTGTTTGGCCTTTTAGCCACTGAAATCCAGTGGATTTTCAGTGGTAGGAATGTGGTTTTGAGGCCTCAAATCAGAGGGGGGTGACCCCCTCTCTTTTGGTTTTGTTTGCTTGCATTTTTGGCCTTCCAAAGGAGCATGCCTCTCTGTACTTTTGAGGCTTGGTTCAGGCCCTTTTTTGTGACTTTTAGGACCTTCCTTGGCTCTGTCCATGGCTGGTTTGGTCACCTTTTGCATGCATCTTGCATGTGTAGTGTAATCCCATTTGTAGCTCGTCAAAGTAGCATGTTTGCCTAGCTTGTGTTGGGTCCATTTCAGTAGGCTTTTGGTGATGTTTTACCATGCCTTAGATCTGTTTTGGGTTGGTTTTGTCACCATGCATGTATAATACACTTGTAGTGTAAATCTCATAAACTAGCTTTATGTGCTTCTTGCTTTAGCATGTTATCCTAGCTTATGTTGAGTCCATTTCAGCATGTTTTTGGTGATGTTTTGCCATGTCATGACTCTGTCCATAGTTGGTTTGGTCATCATTTGCATGCTCCATATACTTGTAGAACAAATCTTGCTTACTAGCTTTATGTGCATGACGTTTTGATGTTTTGACTCATTATCCTAGCATATTTTGGCTTTGCTCCAGCATGATTTTATTCTTGTTTTGGACTGTTCTAGGACTTTTTTGGGTTGCCATGGCCATATCACTTATGTTTTGTATAGCTATAGTGTAAATGCTTAGGCCAGCCTTAGGTTTTGAGGCCCCTACCATGCCATACATGTGATGTTTGCATGCTTTGCTATCATTCTAAATGTTATTTCAGTCCGTGAAATGTAGTCATACACTTGCATTTGACATGCTTTTAATGCCTTGGAGCCTTGGCTGTTTATGCCTCAAGAATGAACTTTTGTGCATACCATTAAGCCTAAGCCTTTGGCTCATCATATCAGTGCATTTTTGGTCTTATTATACCATGATGCAACTCTATTTTATGTTGTCCAAGTCATGCCATGTTTAGTTTCAATAGGTGTAGTGCATTGCCTCTTTTGTAGCCTTGCATACTCCATGTTTTTGGCCTTGTGTTCTAGCTTGTGTTGGCTAGCTTCAAGCTTGTTTTTGGTCTTGTTTGGACCTGCCTTGGGACTGTTTTAGGTTCCCTTAGCCCTTTGGGGCTTGCTTTGTATGGCCATGGCTTAAGTCCCTTTGCT
The DNA here is from genome assembly GCA_030407325.1 of Camellia japonica. Taxonomy (NCBI): domain Eukaryota; kingdom Viridiplantae; phylum Streptophyta; class Magnoliopsida; order Ericales; family Theaceae; genus Camellia; species Camellia japonica. The sequence continues at coordinate 125,619,667 of JAPPVO010000002.1, read as the reverse complement.
AGTGTAACAAGCCCGCGAGGGACCTCGCTACAGTTCGGACTCGATTTGTGTCACGATTCTTTATCTTGAACCAAAGAGTCCAAATCCGGCAAATCGTTTTGGAAAACAGATTTTTGAAAGAGTGCCAAACATGGACTGCTTTGCCAGATACAGAGTCGCCACCTAAATATTTTTTAAATGGGGAAATTTAGGAAACCCTGACTCGGTGCCAAAGGCCACGTGTCCGTCATCACCAAAGTTGCCTCGGCTCGGGAACTTGGGTACGATTGGGGAAGGTCAGCTATGAGCACCCCCTCTCGCCCGATCAAAGATCGGCCTCTACTAACCGTGATATCCAATTTTGAAAACATTATGCGTTCTTATTCCGGTTATTAGCCTAGAATTACTATGTTATGCGCACAGCAAACAAGTATAGACCAAATCGCCTAAATTGGAACAAAACATTTCATGTTTGTTTTGAAAATGGTTTGCTACTCGCAAGTAGGCTAAAATACAGATTTTTGCCACCCTCAAATGGGCTTTGGAAAAGGTGGTTTTGCCACTATCCAGTGGGCTTTAAAACTTGCAGTTTTAATGCATTATTCCAATTTAGGTAATTCAACCTCCATCCACGGGCATTCAAGCAGTTATATCACATAAGCAACTAGCCTCATGGTAATCATGCTATTGTGGCAACACTCACACGCATGCGGTATGCTAAAGCATAAAGGCTTACCTAGTACTCCAAGCCAAAACAGGAACTAGTTAGTAATCATATGCATGATCCTAGTTCATGTTTAGAATGGCTAATGCAACACATGCAAAGATGCAATCTAGACAGGCTCGGCTATTCTAAACATGGCATGTGAAATGCTACAACTAACATGTATTCAATTTGGAATTGAAATACAAATGCGGTTAGAATGATGTGCCGAGCCCGATGCATGCAAAACAGATGAATGAGTGCAAACATGCTATCATACTGTATGCTAATTTAAACATGCCCTAGTCTACCATTATAAGCAGGTAAATAAAAGGGAAGAAAGACGTGGGATTGGAAGACATACACGCACTCTCACACACTTATTACACAATTGCCCTCACTCGGAGGGTCCAAATAAATATTACAGTCCGAATAAATAATACTGAATTAATTATTACAAATTAAATATTACGAAACTCCTAATTACTTATCAAAATAAATGCAGGAGGGGAAAGGCCACAGCCTCGCCTTGGAATGCGCGAATGATGCATGCTTGAATCCGTTTCGCCCGGAAAACCCGTACCATGCCACCGCTGCCTCTGTTTACACTGCCCTGTTCTTCTGAAACTGCCAAAGCCTTGGGACATGATCTATGGGTGCTGAGGAATGCCACCGGCCAGACACAAAGGCCACCGGCCAAAGGGGAAGACCACCGGCCACCTTTTCATATTATCGGCCAAAATAAATGGCCGGCCGGCACTGTATTCAGCCGACCGGCCAAAACTCCCTGCAGAATCTGGTTTTTGACAGCAACAAAGGACAGACAGTGCATGGCATGGAATTTCAAGCAAATGTAAGCATGGTCACACTCCCTATCATATAGTGGACTCAAGGGAGCATGACCCTCGATCCTCGGGCCATCAATTGTGCATTTTGATGCATGATGGCCTAAGAGGCCAAGGTTGCAATTCAATGAGAATGCATGCAACGCACAAATGAATACCAAGACCCTATCATACCAAAGTCAAGGGCCTCGGTGACTGAGGGTTGAGACGTGTTTTGTCACTTGAAGTACAAACACCTTTCAATCCTCACACTTGGTTTGACACCCCAAACCAAGCAATGTAATGCAAACCAAACATGCAAAGGTGATGTATTAAGCATGCAAAATGCAACACAATGCAACCTAAAATGAGATGCAAACATGGCACGATGCAAGCATATAACTAGATGTAACAAGTCAAGCATGTAACCATGAACAAGAGTGGACTTAGGCTGAAATGAGAGGCCTCGGCCACACCCCAAAACAGTGGCCGAAGATGCCAAAATAATGAACAATCAAGCATGGAAGCATACACACTAATAGGCCCATAGTTAAGGCATAGCAAAGGAGCATCCTACTACCACTACCCCAAGCCAACATGGTATGAGCTATACAACCAAAACAGAGTTTGAATGCACTGAAATCAGCCCTAAAACCCAATGATATGGCAGCCTTGAAGGCTCAAATACTTAGGCCTACACAATGTTCATTTCAAAGCATAAAAGGGCACACCTTCAAAGCATGAAAAGAGTAATGGATGCAAGCATACTAGCATGATTTGGGGACTGAAATGACATGGCAAATAGCTTCAACTCTTAAAGTAGGCCAACTAAAGCATGTTTATGACTCATATCCTTAGGGCTCACAAGCCAAAATACAAAGCAACTATGTCAAACATGCTAAATAAGATCAAATCAGTGGCCAACAGACCTTAAGCATGATAAAACATGACCAAGTACTTCACAAAGCAAGGCCAAGATATGATAGCATTGTGGGCTACATGCATGATGCATTTTAGGCATAAACAAGGGAATACAAAGCAAGTATGCTAAGCATGCAAAGGGCCACAAATCCGACCAAAAACAGAGACAACATAGGACCTAAATAGCACCAAAAACATCTGATATGGAGCCAAAAACAAACCAAGCATGCATGTTGCCTTTTAAGCCAAAACAAGGATCAAAGAGGGACAAGGGGGAGAGGGGTGTCCCTCCCCTATACAAGACTTCAAACCCTCTTCTTTACCACTGAAAATCCACTGGATTTCAGTGGTGAAAAGAACAAAACACTCAAGCAAATAAAGCCTAACAATGGAAGCACCAAAAGGGCCAAATAAGGCCTAAGAGGGTGAGTTCGACCCCAAATCACAAAATGCCCTTAATGAAGTATTTAAAGCATGCAAAATATCAGACTTTTTCTAGTTATACACGAAGCTCAAATCATCATGCAAGACAGGTAAAAAGTTGTTGCAAAAATGGGAATCTAAAGCAAAGTGATTACCCTTGAAGAACACCTCAAGAACAGCAGGTCCAGCCACTCTCTTCTGATCAAAACAAGTCCAAAAACTCAAGAAAAGACCCTCCAAGTCCCTCAAAGTCGAAGTAAGTAAGGTGTGGTAGTGTGTGTGTTAGTGCAAAACTAAGGTAAAACTACACTTTTAGGCCACAAAACACACACAAAAGGAGGAGAGAGAGGGAATATTGAGAGAGAGAGAGTATATGACAGATGTGTATCTATATATCTCTGGTTTTTTTTATCAAAATTTCTAACCCTAGACAAAGGAGGAAGAAGGGCCTTATATAGGCAAAGAAATGGCTCCAAAGCTTCTCCAAGAAGCTATATTGAAAGGGTCAAAAGGGGCAAATGGTTGATGGCTTCTTGAAGAAGCTAAAACAGCTGGCCAAGCTTCCCCAAGAAGCTTGGCCAAAGGGGTCATCCTTCTAGAAGGAAAAAAGGGGTCAAGGGCTCAAAACAGCCATCCCCGTGCATGGGGAGTGGTGTTGGTGTATTCCAGCTGGCCCAGCTGGCATGCACCAAGCCTGAAGGGGTGCAGAAGGGTCACCGGCTGGTCAAATAGATCATCAGCCAAAAAGGGTGCTGGCCGGCCACACAGAGTGCCGACCGGCCATTTATAACAAGCAACAATGGCCGGTGGCAATAAGGAAAGGCCGGTGATGTAAATAGAGGGCCGGTGGAGTGTGGGGATGACCAAAAAGCCATTCCCTGCCTTCCAAGGCAAAAACACAAGTGTTTGGTGCAAAACCAAACACTAAACGAACGAGTTAAGAGATCTGAGGCAAGGCGCACAGCCGAGGCTCCGGGAACTCAAAACGAACACAAACAAGGTGATCACTGAGTGTTCAATCAGTGACGTCCAAGTCTTGGGACGGTCAAAAATGGGTGTCTACAGTTGCCCCTCTTTGACAGAACTCGAAAGTCATAACAATGACGGGAGTGAATGTCAAAGCCCAGAGACGACCCATTTTTGACAAGGCCGAAGACTTAGACAAAGCATGCAAGACAAACAAGATATGTACCCGGAGGCAGGGGCAAAATGCAAGACAATGCACAGAGCCGGGCATGACTAATGATCATGCAAAGAAAGCTATAACGAAGCACGCATGCAACAGTTTTAAGCTAGTATACACCAAACTATACTACAATGCAGAAAGGATGTAAGAGAATCATGCGATTCTCGATACGTCTCACGCGGAGGATACAATACCTGTCCGGTTCGTCTGGTCCCACCAGTCGCAAATGAACCGTACATACAATATCGTGCCTGCAAAGAAAACAAACTTAACAAGTACAATGTGATTAGCAACATACATATTAATGTACTTGAAAATGCGTGACAACGCGAAGCAAGTGGGAAGCATAACAATGCTGTGAAGGCATAGACATGTAAGTGGAGCATGCGGTCTACGCAGTCAACGAAATTGAACACGAGCATGCGGTCTACGCAAGCAATGAAATTGAACATAAGAATGCGGTCCACGCAAGCAATGAAATTGATTACAAACATGCGGTCTACGCAAGTAGTATAATTAATTAAACATGCGGTTTACGCAAGTAATGAATTTGAACATGAGAATGCGATCCACGCAAGCAAAACATGCGGTCTACGCAAGTAACGGAATCGTTCATAAACATGGTCTACGCAAGCAAAACATGCGGTCTACGCAAGTAAAACATGCGGTCTACGCAAACAAAACATGCGGTCTACGCAAGTAAAACATGCGGTCTACGCAAACAAGACATGCGGTCTACGCAAGTAAATCATGCGGTCTACGCAAGTAAAACATGCGGTCTACGCAAACAAGACATGCGGTCTACGCAAGTAAAACATGCGGTCTACGCAAGTAAACCATGCGGTCTACGCAAACATGACATGAGGTCTACGCAAGTAAAACATGCAGTCTACGCAAGTAAAACATGCGGTCTACGCAAACAAGACATGCGGTCTACGCAAACAAGACATGCGGTCTACGCAAGTAAAACATGCGGTCTACGCAAACAATGTGTATAAAAAGAACTTGAAGCATGTAAGTAAAGCATTGCAACACAGTATAATCGAAGCGTGTTGTGGAGCTCACAAGATGCAAAAGGATACGGGAAGGGATGTTCCTCGCTCGTACAGAGCGTTGCTTAAAAAGATTCGGCCTGAGGTCAACTCGAAAGCCTACTAATGTTTCAAAAGCGCGCTTTCTTGCGATATCTTGAATAATGAAGGTGCCAAATCATATAGTTGACCCTGAACAAGGGCGCAGTTGGTGCATCGACCTCAAAAAAAGGAGGGAGGTTATCATTAGCAATCCTGATACTTTGCTGCCCTACTTTCCTTTTGCTTTACTTTCCTTTTTTACTGGTAGTTCAAGCACATTGCACTGCCTCAGGCAGGTTTGTTATCATTTTTCAAAACCGTGTATTTTCTTGCAAAACACATGACGGAAATGAAACTGCTATTTGGTTCAAAAGATGCTACATTTGTATATTTTCTATGCATCGCATCGCAAGACATCACATAACAATGTGAGCGAGATTGAAACTGTGTTTGAAAACGGAGCATTCGCATCGTAATAATCAGATAGTGAACCAATTACAACTCGATAAGCAAAACACAGAGGCTCGATATAACCAACGAAGCGTGAGTACAACTCGATAAGCTAATTAGAGACTTGAAAGGAGTGACATACAACTCAATAAGCAAATGTACAACAACTCGATAAGCAAATATGCGTGACTTCGCAAGAATTGATCACTGGAGGGTATTTGAAATGGTGGGATTTCCAGACTTCTGAGCATAAACAACTCAGGGAACCAGGGGGAAGACCACCGGCCCCAGGGAAAAGCCACCGGCCATGAGAATACTCTACCGGCCAAAAGTAATGGCCGGTCGGCACCATACTTGGCCGGCCGGCCAAAAGTGGAAGAAACCAGCAGAATGCTGACACCTGTCCTTTATTCAACCTTATCTCCTACAAAAGGCCCCAGCTTCGTAGTTTTTCTCATTTCCGCACTGATTTGCTCCAAATGGAAGAATTTCTTGCCCAAAATCTCACAACTTGGATTAACAACTTGGATGGCTCAGAAAAGCTGAATTTCCGAGGCTTTGATATAAATGCACTATTCACTCTGCGTCGTACCCCGCTGCATTTTCCATTTCTTCACGCCGCGGCAAGGTTTTGGAATCCGGTGACACATGTTTTTAGCTTCGGCGGGCAAGAGGTATGTCCCACCTTTGAAGATTTTCAAGCTTTAATGGAGTCTGAGCGCAGTGAAGAGATCCTGCCCCAACTCCGTTTTGGCCATGCCCAAGCCCTAGGGCAAATGTGCGGGTTCTCCATACCTGATGCTCGATCTCTGATTTGTGATGGAATGCTGGATATTCCGAGTTTGGTTTGCCGTTTTTCTGACACCGGTGACTGTGGTGACCGCTATTGGCAAGGTTTTCGGCAACACGCACTTTGTTTGTGTATGCTATCTCATTTCTTACTCGCCTCGGTTCTGGGGGATCTAGCGTCCGATTGATTGAGGTTACCCAAGGTTTGAGGGAGGGTAAGAGTTGCATTGTTATGACTTTGGCTGAGACGTTGACGGGCTTGGATTCTTTCTATCGTCGCGAAGCAACCAAATTTGCAGGGAGTCACTACTACTGCAGGTAAAGTTTCCCACCCAATCTCTCACATGTATTTCTCACGTCATTCGGCTCTCAAGCTCGGTTTTCTCACAAAACCCTTTTCTTACTTTTCTCTCATCGTACACCTCTCTATTCTTTATTCTCTCATTTTTCATCCCTTCCCAGGTGTGGTTGATGGACAAATTACAGGTTGTGGATTCTTGCCCAACATACTCAGCCCGTGGTTACTTCTTCAGGCAACGCCTAGTTGACGCCCTCGATGAGGGTTGGTGGTTTGACTGGATGTGTAGCTTGTCCGCGGATCGCATTGCTTGGCGATGTCCTTGGCTCAACCTACCGGCAATGAGCTACAGTATGACTCGCCAACCTGGGATTCAGCTGATTGGCTTGACTCACTGCGTCTTCTATTTTCTGTTCCGGATCCGACGTCAATTCGGTCATGACCAGACTTGTCCACCAGAAGAGATAGAATACCCAGCTGCATTCCCAATCCGAGGCACACAGCTTGCCCGGTATGCTACAGCATGGAGAACTAGAGGGCTCCTGGCCCCCGCCCATTTTAATTGCACTTTGTCTGATGAGTGTTGGGATTGGCTCAATGAAGAGGCACAGAATGGGCCTAGATTGGCATCAGAGACTTCGACCAGCTCTGGGAGGGGGCGCAGGGGCACCTGACTTGACCATGCCCCGGGTTTATTGCTTTATTAGAACTTTCAAGTTTTCTTTATGAATGTAATAAAAAGCAACTTCAATTGTATGCAAGAGCAGGAGAACTCTGTATTGAAATCAATGAAATTGAAGGTTGTGGGTACTGAAAATTTTCCGCTTTGGTCCAAAAATGGTCTTAGTTGTAAAAAGATTAATTTGAACATAGTCAACCTTTACTAAAACTTTTCAAAACCATTTTCGATATGAATCAGAACAGGACACGCCTGAGATCTGTCACTGAGATGCACAACCCCGGATCCCTGCAACTGGAAAGTTGCCCCTAGTCTGCATAGCACCGCGGCACTGCACAGCAACGGAAAGTTGCCCCTAGTCTGAAAAGCACTACACCGGAGATCACGATGAATGCTGATGGACGAAGATGGCCGAGATGATCAAATGGACAAAGTTGATAGGGGAAAATGTTTATGGCTGAACTTCAGGATGAAGTTGCCTACGTATCCCAAAGATGGGAATCAAGCCTTACGTAGTTCAGGCTTGGGTTCACTCGGGTATTTTCACTCTCCTTTTACGCTCTAACTTTTGCCAAGGCCGCCCTTTGCGGGTTTTCAACCTTGCGAGCTCAGTTTTTCTATTTTCTAATTTTCTGTGCTCTAACTTTTGCCTAGGTCGCCCTTTCGGGTTTTCGGCCTAGCGAGCCTCTCAAGGGTAATATTTCTTCAACTTGTCCATGTTGATCGGTTGTGAGAACTCCAGGCCATCTAGGTCCATCAGAACCACAGCTCCACCCGACCAGATAGCTTTGATGATGTAGGGACCAGTCCAATTGGGTTTGAACTTGCCCCTTGGATCATGGATGGGAGCTCGGTTGTCTTTGAGCACCAAATCTCCTTCCTTCAAATTCCTGGACTTAACTCTCTTGTTGAAAGCCCGGGCAATTCTGCGCTGATAACCCTGAACATGGTACAGTGCTTTCAGTCTTCTCTCATCGAAGAGCATGAGTTCCTCAAACCTGCTCTGCTGCCAATCTGCTTCGGCTATTTGGCACTCAGCCAATACTCGTAATGATGGAACCTCGATCTCGATAGGTAGGACGACCTCCATCCCATAGACTAATGAATACGGAGTCGCCCCAGTAGAAGTTCTAATCGAAGTCCGGTAGCCCCACAGAGCAAATGGCAACTTATCTGGCCAATCCCGGTAGGTTTCCACCATCTTTTGCAGTATGTGTTTGATATTTTTGTTGGCGGCCTCAACCGCTCCATTGGTCTGTGGCCGGTATGTGGATGACTTATGAAAAGCCACATTGTATTTCTCCAACAAATCAATCACCTCTTTCTTGAAGTGGGAACCATTGTCTGAAATAATCTCGTTTGGGACTCCGTAGCGACAGATGATGTTGTTTCTGATGAACTTTGCGACATGCGAAGCCTTCAACACTGCATAAGATTGGGCCTCGACCCACTTCGTAAAGTAATCTATCGCGACCAGGATGAACTCATGCCCATTCGATCCCTTCGGAGTAACAGCCCCGATCACATCGATTCCCCATACTGAAAATGGCCATGGCGAAGTCATGTTGTATAGCTTCGACGGCGGGATGTTCATGCGGTTTGCATAGATCTGGCATTTGTGGCATCGTCGAACAAAGCCAATACAATCCTCCTCCATGGTGGACCAATAGTAACCCTGTCTGAGGATCTTCCGTGCTAGCATGACTCCATTCATATGTGCGCCACATTCTCCTCCATGGATGGCCTCCATCAGGCGCTTCGACTCCTCAACTTCTACACACAGCTTATGCATTTCCAGATGACCTCTCTTGTACAGCTTACCCCCACAGATGATGAACTGAACAGCCATTCTTCTGATGGCCCTTTTATCTTTGGCATTTGCTCCTGGTGGATATGTCTCTTTCTCCAAGAAATTCCAAATATCGTAATACCAGGGGTTCTCATCCTGAACCTCATCTATGGCAGAAATTGACTCATATGCTGGCACAAACTTCTGGTCAATGATAACTGGACGCATCCGGACTCCGGACGGGATGTCCATCATGGAAGATAGAGTTGCTAGTGAATCTGCGAACTTGTTGTTCTCTCTTACTAGATGAGTGAAGTTTAGCTTTTCAAACCGAGGAATTAACAAATCCAAGGTCTGGTGGTAAATTATCATCTTTCTTCTTTGACCTTCCAATCTCCTTTTGCTTGAGACACAACAAGGTTCGAGTCCCCAATGACGTCCAACCGTTTTGCCCCTAGTTCTAGAGCCGCTTCTAAACCGGCAATACATGCCTCGTATTCCGCTTCGTTGTTCGAGACTTTGAACCGGAGCTTGAATGCTAACGGGATACGGGAATTGTCGGGCGCTATCAGCAACACCCCTATCCCATACCCGTATTGGTTTGACGCTCGTCAAAGTACATCGTCCAAGTTTCATCTTCGACGTGCAAAATGGCTTCATCTGGGAATAGGTACTCAACTGCTTCATCCCCTTCAACCGGGTGGTCGGCAAGGAACTCCGCTACTGCTCTCCCTTTTACGGACTTGCGCGTCACATACTTTAGATCAAATTCGGAAAGCAATAGCAGCCAACGAGCTAGCCTACCCGTAAGTGCCGGTTTCTCGAAAAGATATTTGATGGGATCGAGTCGTGAAACCAACATTACAGAGTGAGCTAACAGGTAGTGCCGCAGCTTCCTGGTAGCCCATACCAAGGCCAAACAAGCCTTCTCCAGCGGAGTATAGCGGGTCTCGTAATCCAACCTCTTCTTGCTCAGATAGTAGATGTCCCTTTCCACTTTGCCCTCTGACTCTTGTGCGAGCATACAGCCCATTGTAGTTTCGAATCTACACATACCCGAATTCTGCCATCCTTCTTCGACACTGGAACAATGTTGGCCAACCAAGTCAGGTATTCGGATACCAGCAAGAAGCCTGCGTCGATTTGCTTAGTGACCTCTTCCTTGATCTTAATGGCCCAATCAGGGCGGATCCTCCTGAGTTTCTGTTTGATAGGTCGGGCCTCGAGGTCAAGAGGGATCCGGTGCTGTACGATCTCAGGATCGATTCCAGGCATGTCTTCGTAGGACCACGCGAAAACATTTCGAAATCTTTTAATAAAGCGACTAAGCGCTCGCGTTCCTCTGAAGACAACGTGGACCCGATCTGGACCAGCCGCGGGTCCTTCTCAGTACCAACATTCACAGTAATGATTTCATCAACTAAAGGTTTGACAAACCTCTCCTGCTCTTATTCAATTAAACGTCGTAAAACCGGAGGAATTTCGTCCTCGTCGTTTTCATCAAAATTTTGAAAGTCCTAATTTAAGCAATAAATCAAAGGCACAGAAAAGTACTCGGAAACCACATTCATATCATTCTCATTATGTACTTCCAAACCATCCGATTCTTCTGTTACAACAGACACAAAAGAGAAAGAAAAAGACGACCTGGACAGGACTGTGGCATCCGGGTTATCACCCCCAAGAATACCGGACTCAGACTCAGTCGAGCTGGAACCTGATTCCGACTCAACAGATTCGGAGGAATCAGATTCCAGCTCACTACCTGACCCGGTGCTGCTCGACAGAAATCCCTCTTCGTACTGCCAAACGAGAGGGGGTGCGATGGATGCATCCAAAATAGTTGACGGTAGGCCCGCAGCCGTTTCATTCCGGATCATGGACACTGAGGAGTTATCCCCCAAGCACAGCTGGTCGATCGAAGGATCTAAAAGTAGACATGCCAGTGCTACCCCCATTTCAAGTTCGGTGTCCTCAGACTCCACTTTCCTGTTCTGTTCAACCTCAACTGTTGGGTCTGTCTACTTTTCAGCAACATCATCCCCAGGTAACTGTAGGTCAAAGAAAATCTCGAACCCTGGTACGCGCTTCTTCTCCGCGTTCAGCCACGGCTCCGGAAAACCACAAAATGGAAAGTCTTCCCCCTCCCGGACAAAGCGTCCGTTTAGGGTACCCTGAATGGGCCGGTGCATTAAGTCGAAAGGTCTCCCCATTTGTTTCGCTCTGGCTCTCCCAGCCATCTCCTTTCCTTTCCTTGCCCAATCCTCCTTGGTGGGCAGATAACCCAAGCCAAAGGTATGGGGGTTGTGTGGCACTTCGGCCAATGCTGCGACGCCTTTGCGGCCGCTCTTTCCTAATCCCATCCCGGGGATATGTTGGAGCTTGTTCATGAGATACACTGTTTGGGCACTGACATATATCCCCTCGTTAGCAGCCATGATGTTCTGTACAACCTGAGCCTCAGCTAGGGTAAAACCTGATATGAACACATCTTCCATGCCATGCTCGATTTCTAGAACAGGCGTGGATACCTCCGGTGGCGGATGGATTGATGAATTTCCGAAAACAATGGCTACTCCCTTCCCATAGGGGTATTTCACCATTTGATGCAGAGTGGATGACACCGCCTTCACCTGATGCAGCCACGGCCGTCCCAAAAGCATATTAAAAGTTGCGGGGACTTCTAGGACATGGAAATCTATCTCGTGCTGTCCCGGCCCAACTTTAGTCTGAACTTTAACTGTTCCCATCACTTCTCGGCTTGTATTGTCATACGCCCGGATGACCTAGGCTGTTGGTATAAAATCCGCGGTTTTCAAGCGACCGCATACACTGTCCTTGCTGGGCAGACATTAATGGCGGATCCGGTATCAACAAGAACCACCGGTATCCATTTATTTCTACACTCCACAGAAATGTAGAGAGGCTTGTTATGGTCTGCCCCCTCGGGTGGCAATTCCTTGTCGGAAAAAGTCAGCGTCGGGGTAGCTCCTCCCGGAAAGACTAATCCCACCAGCTGCTCTAGTGTGGTTTCTATTGAAAGCTTCGCTTTGTCCATGGCTGATAAGACAGCCTGTCTATGCACCGTGATGCCATAGAAGTCCCCAGATGGAGATGTCTGCTTATATCTTTTTAGCTGCTTGAGTATAGCTTTCTCCTCAAGTTGCTTTTCCTTTTGCTTCTCAGCCTCTCTATCCTTCCCGAGGCCTCTGGTTGATCTAGGTGCGGGGGTTTGAAGTACCGCCCACTCCGCGTCATATGGTTGACCTCTCCAAGGTACCAGGTGTCATCGGGTTGGTGTTCCCCCAATCTTCATCTGTGTGGGCAAGACACAAGTCCTCATCTTCCCACCACATTCCATCAGCAGCTGACAAACATCTGTCCGGCTCTGGTATGACTGTTCTTGTACTCGCAGCACCTTCCATCCATATGTTCGCAGCATTCTCAGTTCCTGTGCACACAACAGTTTCAGTCCCCATATGGGCCTTTGCCTTCCTGATTCGCTCGGAATCTTCGAATCTTTCCTGTTCTGGGTGTGTCGATACAACCGACTGTTCAATAATCCCCGTACTCGAAATGCTCCAATCCCGAGCGAAATTCTTGACACCGGCGCTCTCCGGCGATACATTCTGTTCTTCGACCTTTCCGGCTGTCACTGACATTCTTGCCCCTGCCGGGCCCTGTTCTAACTGAAACTCTTCTACCATATCTGGTTGATCGTCTAACCATCCCGTAGCCTCTGTCGACTCCTCATAATCATACCAGCTAACTGCCACGTCCCCTGGGTCTTGGTCACTGTAAAACTGGAGATTAGCAAGGTCCTCTCCCACAGCCGTTAAATCGTCTGTTCCTTGTCCCAGACTGTCCCCTTGGATCACACACAGCTCTCCCTCTGTTGGTAGTTTCATATATGGCCTATCCTGGCCTATTGGTGAAATGTAGTCACCCGGACTATATGTCTTCTTAACACAACTTCCAGATTCAGCAGACTCTGGCTCAACAATCCTCTTCTCCTTCGGGACCTCCTCTCTCCTGTCTTCGACAGTCACCACCGCTGGCTTGGGTTGAGTTACGGAGATGTCCATCATGCACAAGTCGGTGCAATCGGGAAGGAGAACCTCCGACTTAGGCAGGTGGGAAGGTGTGATATAGATACTAGGATCGTAGGACACGACCCCAGTATGGATGAAATTGAGTCTTTTGGGTGGTGGAGCTTGGTTATGTGCGGGGAGAGGATTTGTAGTAACATTGGGCTTCTCGGGTGGTAGAATCACCCCGTTATCGATGAGATCTTGAATCTCATGACGTAATCGGAAGCACAGATCGGTGTCATGACCGTGCTATTGGTGAAATGCGCAATACTTGGCTGGGTTATGGGTGGAGGGAAGTCTTTCTGGTAGGGGCCGCGGCTCTAGGGGCTTCAAGTGCCCTTTTCTGATTAAAACCCCCAGAGCTTTGGACAGGGGCATATAAAGTGGAGCGAAGGTTCTGGTGTTTTTGGGTGGGTATTTGGCTGTTGGTGGGTTACTTCCGGACGCACCGGAGAATGGTGCAGCTGCCGTGGTTCTCGGAGGGGGGTTGGTGGTGACCATGCTCACTTCGGAGGCTCTTGTAGTTGTAGTGCCGCTCGGGCCCGCATTAGTGTTGCGTGTTGAAAGTTTTCGGGTTGCTCCCGGTCATTATCAATTAAGCCTTGCTTCAAGGCATCCTCAATTTGCACCCCCATTTCACAGGTCAGAAAAAGTAGGAAAGGGGAGTACAATCATCTTTTGCATCAACTTCGGCTGAAGATTGCACACAATCATCCGAATCTGGTCTTTGTCTGTAGGTCTTAAGGTCATCATCGAAGCTTTGGCCCTCCATCTGGTCACAAATTCTGAAAAGCTCTCTTTGGGCTCTTGCCTTGTTATCTTGAGATCACGAGTTGTAATCTCAATTTGTGTATTGTATGAGTACTGCGCAATGAAGGCCTCAGCCATCTCGTCCCAGTTTCTCTTGACATCATCTTCTAATTTGGCGTACCATATGGCCGCCACACCCGACAGGGTCCGGCCGAACAAAGACATCTTCTGCAGTCTACTGAGGCCCATCGGCCTTAAGATATCTGAAAACAGTCTTAGGTGCACCATGGGTCCCCGGACCCGTCAAATCGATCAATATGGGGCATCTTAAATCTGTCAGGCAGCGTCACAGCTGTGTCGGTATACCCGTCTTCAATATCGGGGATGGTCTTGTTTCCCTGGGATCTCTTGAACAGCTTTTCAAGCTTGTTCAACTTTAGTCGGTGGGATCAGTTTCAAACTCAAAGGGAGAGTCTGTAGGTTGGTGGGTGTCTTTGATAGTTGAGGTTGGATTTGGGGTAGGATCGGGGGTGGAGGTGGTCCTGTGGGAAGTTCTGTATCATTCTGAGCATTGGCGTCTCCCCGAGGTTTGGAACTCCTGGTGGGGAGGAACTTGTTGCGAAGCAGAGGCTCCGGCTTGCTGCTGTAACCTTACAATTAACTCTGCTTGTTCATTCATAACCGTGGCCTGCGCTTAGCGAACTCTGCCTGTCGGACTGCATCTGTTGCTCATTTTCATGCTCTCTTGAGCTGGCGCACCATCTCCTTAAGCTAGCCATACTTTCTGCTCTGTTGAATTATCGGTGTATATGTTCCCTTTCTTGTAGGTGAAACAGACCCTGATCTCTACTGAACTCAGGTGGGTAGATAAGGCCCTCTGAACTGACTGCTGTACTGATGCCCTCTGCCTAACGGTCCTCCGTCTAGTAACGGGGGTAGAGAGTGGTACACTGGTTGTCCGTCTACCAGATCCCAGATCGATGGAGTCGACGACCTCTAGTCCAGAGTGCTTGGGGAATATCTACTGGGTCAGAAGCAATTGTGCTCAACTACCTAGCAAAAAGATAAATAAAGCGTATAAATAAACAGACAATCGGACGGACACGTAACAGCGTAAAATAAACATACAACACGGTTGGGGTATCATAATATGCTGCCAATAAGCTGAATACACTGTTCCTCAAACACTGATTACTGTTTCTGAATCGTTGCCCCTAAGTCTGAATCCGTATCCACGATAACTGATTCCCAAAAACACTGATGCCCGCGGCCTGATACTCAAACTCACAGCCAGTACGCGTGTCCCTGTAGAGATACATTCTGAAAAACACATAGCAAGTAAATGAGAGCCAATACACCCCTATGTTGGGGTAGGACTTCCCTGTCCTATTTTGTCAGGAGCTAGGGTTTCACTACGCACGCAGCGGTTTCAAACAACCTATATCGGGTAAGCAACCTGTCCTAGCTTGGAATGGTCACTATGGATTCTAAACATGCACTAGGTCGAATGGTCGAAAAGGGTGCCCCGGTAGAACCGGGATTTGTGTTCCCATACTGGCAGAGCCCACAACCGGTCAGCCTTATGGTCATGCTTGACAAGACAAGCCTCCGGCAAACCGCTCGAATAGCATGGCCAACACGGTGTCCTAGGCGCACCAATGCACATACAATGCAAAGAGACACATAAATGAAATCAAAACAGGATATCACGAGTTCGAGTCAAGCTCTCTAAACTCCCCAGCAGAGTCGCCAGAAACTGTAACAAGCCCGCAGGGGGAACCTCGCTACAGTTCGGACTCGATTTGTGTCACGGTTCTAAATCTGAACCAAAGAGTCCAAATCCGGCAAATCGTTTTGAGAAACAGATTTTTGAAAAGAAGTGCCAAACATGGACTGCTTTGCCAGATACAGAGTCGCCACCTAAATTTTTTAATGGGGAATTTAGGAAACCCTGACTCGGTGCCAAAGGCCACGTGTCCGTCATCACCAAAGTTGCCTCGGCTCGGGAACTTGGGTACGATTGGGGAAGGTCAGCTATGAGCACCCCCTCTCGCCCGATCGAAGATCGGCCTCTACTAACCGTGATATCAATTTTGAAAACATTATGCGTTCTTATTCCGGTTATTAGCCTAGAATTACTATGTTATGCGCACAGCAAACAAGTATAGACCAAATCGCCTAAATTGGAACAAAACATTTCATGTTTGTTTTGAAAATGGTTTGCTACTCGCAAGTAGGCTAAAATACAGATTTTTGCCACCCTCAATGGGCTTTGGAAAAGTGGTTTTGCCACTATCTAGTGGGCTTAAAACTTCAGTTTTAATGCATTATTCCAATTTAGGTAATTCAACCTCCATCCACAGGCATTCAAGCAGTTATATCACATAAGCACTAGCCTCATGGTAATCATATATGGCAACACTCACACGCATGCGGTATGCTAAAGCATAAAAGCTTACCTAGTACTCCAAGCCAAAACAGAACTAGTTAGTAATCATATGCATGATCCTAGTTCATGTTTAAATGGCTAATGCAACACATGCAAAGATGCAATCTAGACAGGCTCGGCTATCTAAACATGGCATGTGAAATGCTACAACTAACATGTATTCAATTTGGAATTGAAATACAAATGCAGTTAGAATGATGTGCCGAGCCCGATGCATGCAAAACAGATGAATGAGTGCAAACATGCTATCATACTGTATGCTAATTTAAACATGCCCTAGTCTACCATCATAAGCAGGTAAATAAAAGGGAAGAAAGACGTGGGTTGGAAGACATACACGCACTCACACACACTTATTACACAATTGCCCTCACTCGGAGGGTCCAAATAAATATTACAGTCCGAATAAATAATACTGAATTAATTATTACAAATTAAATATTACGAAACTCCTAATTACTTATCAAAATAAATGCAGGAGGGGAAAGGCCACAGCCTCCTTGGAATGCGCGAATGATGCATGCTTGAATCCGTTTCGCCCGGAAAACCCGTACCATGCCACCGCTGCCTCTGTTTACACTGCCCTGTTCTTCTGAAAACTGCCAAAGCCTTGGGACATGATCTATGGGTGCTGAGGAATGCCACCGGCCAGACACAAAGGCCACCGGCCAAAGGGGAAGACCACCGGCCACCTTTTCATATTATCGGCCAAAATAAATGGCCGGCCGGCACTGTATTCAGCCGACCGGCCAAAACTCCCTGCAGAATCTGGTTTTTGACAGCAACAAAGGACAGACAGTGCATGGCATGGAATTTCAAGCAAATGTAAGCATGGTCACACTCCCTATCAATAGTGGACTCAAGGGAGCGGCCCTCGATCCTCGGGCCATCAATTGTGCATTTTGATGCATGATGGCCTAAGAGGCCAAGGTTGCAATTCAATGAGAATGCATGCAACACACAAATGAATACCAAGACCCTATCATGTCAAAGTCAAGGGCCTCGGTGACTGAGGGTTGAGACGTGTTTTGTCACTTGAAGTACAAACACCTTTCAATCCTCACACTTGGTTTGACACCCCAAACCAAGCAATGTAATGCAAACCAAACATGCAAAGTGATGTATTAAGCATGCAAAATGCAACACAATGCAACCTAAAATGAGATGCAAACATGGCACAATGCAAGCATATAACTAGATGTAACAAGTCAAGCATGTAACCATGAACAAGAGTGGACTTAGGCTGAAATGAGAGGCCTCGGCCACACCCCAAAACAGTGGCCGAAGATGCCAAAATAATGAACAATCAAGCATGGAAGCATACACACTAATAGGCCCATAGTTAAGGCATAGCAAAGGAGCATCCTACTACCACTACCCCAAGCCAACATGGTATGAGCTATACAACCAAAACAGAGTTTGAATGCACTGAAATCAGCCCTAAAACCCAATGATATGGCAGCCTTGAAGGCTCAAATACTTAGGCCTACACAATGTTCATTTCAAAGCATAAAAGGGCACACCTTCAAAGCATGAAAAGAGTAATGGATGCAAGCATACTAGCATGATTTGGGGACTGAAATGACATGGCAAATAGCTTCAACTCTTAAAGTAGGCCAACTAAAGCATGTTTATGACTCATATCCTTAGGGCTCACAAGCCAAAATACAAAGCAACTATGTCAAACATGCTAAATAAGATCAAATCAGTGGCCAACAGACCTTAAGCATGATAAAACATGACCAAGTACTTCACAAAGCAAGGCCAAGATATGATAGCATTGTGGGCTACATGCATGATGCATTTTAGGCATAAACAAGGGAATACAAAGCAAGTATGCTAAGCATGCAAAGGGCCACAAATCCGACCAAAAACAGAGACAACATAGGACCTAAATAGCACCAAAAACATCTGATATGGAGCCAAAAACAAACCAAGCATGCATGTTGCCTTTTAAGCCAAAACAAGGATCAAAGAGGGACAAGGGGGAGAGGGGTGTCCCTCCCCTATACAAGACTTCAAACCCTCTTCTTTACCACTGAAAATCCACTGGATTTCAGTGGTGAAAAGAACAAAACACTCAAGCAAATAAAGCCTAACAATGGAAGCACCAAAAGGGCCAAATAAGGCCTAAGAGGGTGAGTTCGACCCCAAATCACAAAATGCCCTTAATGAAGTATTTAAAGCATGCAAAAATCAGACTTTTTCTAGTTATACACGAAGCTCAAATCATCATGCAAGACAGGTAAAAAGTTGTTGCAAAAATGGGGAATCTAAAGCAAAGTGATTACCCTTGAAGAACACCTCAAGAACAGCAGGTCCAGCCACTCTCTTCTGATCAAAACAAGTCCAAAAACTCAAGAAAAGACCCTCCAAGTCCCTCAAAGTCGAAGTAAGGTGTGGTAGTGTGTGTTAGTGCAAAACTAAGGTAAAACTACACTTTTAGGCCACAAAACACACACAAAAGGAGGAGAGAGAGGGGAATATATAGAGAGAGAGAGAGTATATGACAGATGTGTATCTATATATCTCTGGTTTTTTTATCAAAATTTCTAACCCTAGACAAAGGAGGAAGAAGGGCCTTATATAGGCAAAGAAATGGCTCCAAAGCTTCTCCAAGAAGCTATATTAAAAGGGTCAAAAGGGGCAAATGGTTGATGGCTTCTTGAAGAAGCTAAAACAGCTGGCCAAGCTTCCCCAAGAAGCTTGGCCAAAGGGGTCATCTTTCTAGAAGGAAAAAGGGATCAAGGGCTCAAAACAGCCATCCCCGTGCATGGGGAGTGGTGTTGGTGTATTCTAGCTGGCCCAGCTGGTATGCACCAAGCCTGAAGGGGTGCAGAAGGGTCACCAGCCGGCCAAATAGATCACGGCCAAAAAGTGCCGGCCGGCCACACAGAGTGCCGACCGGCCATTGATACAAGCAACCATGGCCGGTAGCAATAAGGAATGGCCGGTGATGTAAAAGAGGGCCGGTGGAGTGTGGGGATGACCAAAAGCCATTCCCTGCCTTCCAAGGCAAAAACACAAGTGTTTGGTGCAAAACCAAACACTAAACGAACGAGTTAAGAGATCCTGAGGCAAGGCGCGCAGCCGAGGCTTCCGGGAACTCAAAACGAACACAAACAAGGGTGATCACTGAGTGTTCAATCAGAGACATCCAAGACTTGGGGACGGTCAAAAATGGGGTGTCTACAGCTAGTTCTTAGCTTTTGAGCTTCATGCATGCCATGCTTGTGTTATGTGTGTAATTTGGCATCATTCCTAACATTATTTCAGAGCATGTAGTATTGTCATACTTGCACAATTTTCACTCCTCAAGTGTGCTTAAGAGTTGTATCTTTAGGCCTTAATTCTTGGGCCATTGGCATGCATGCTTGTCTACTATTTGTTACCATCAATTCAGCACCTTTTGGCCACTGATTTGGGCATATCTGAGGTCTGCCCACATGGTTTAAGTCCATCTTTTGCATGTTGTGCATGCCGTCACTTGCATGTGTTGCATGCTTGCATGTTTGCAAGTTGTTACATGCTTAGCCATTTTGCATGTTGTTTGCATGCTTGTTATATCACATGTTGTTGCATGCCATTAGCCTTTGTTAGGTTGTTCATATTGCATACATGTTTGCTTGCTTAAGTCGCATTGTGTGATACCCCTGTTCCGTAGTACGCTAATTGGTCCTTAATTTGAGTATGATTATGTGTTTGGCATGATTTTTATGTGTCATTATGTGAATATATGTGATTTTGAAATTCTATCGTTCACCGTAGGAATATCTGTCTGAATAACCGCTTCCGGAATTAAAATTGAGGGCCTTATCGGCCACAGAACCCGAAATTGATTACGCCATCGTGATGGCATTAAGTTTAGAGCCTACGGTGAAATTTAATTAGGAAATTGATTCAGGTCGGATTTAAATTGATTAAATTAGTGAATTAGTGCTCTATTCTTTATATTATAATAATATTGTAAGAAAGGGGCTTTTAATATGAGCACTCAATCAAACTCCCTCTTTAATTCTCACTTGGCTGATATACACTCTAAAGGAGAGGAGAGGGCTGGCCATTAGGAGAGAGAGAAGAGAGAAAAATCTGTGTTTGATCTTGAGGGCTTGGAATTTTGAAGTCCAACTCTAATTGGACCATAGATTGAAGAATTGGACTTTTAGATAAGCCATTGACTCTTGAATTCATGAATTGAACTTGTAACCTTGTGAGCTCAAAGTATTTTTGTGATCAAGAGCATGATTTAAATTGGTTTTGATGAGACATGATCATGCATCCATAAGATTGCTTTTGAATTGCCATAAGTTGCATAATCTAGCATGTATCATGTCAATTAAGCAAGATTTAAAGTTTGATCATGCATGCAAGCTTGGTTTTGTTGAGCTTTATGGAAATAGGCACCACTTGCATCTTTTGAAATAGAAATGAAGTCAAGATGGGCATGCATGTTTGAATAATTGAAGATGAGAGCTTGAAATGCATAAATATGTATGATAGAATTGAACTTGGTGTCAATTTGAGACATACAAGTGTGTAATCCTTGAAATTGAGCTCCATAATAATATGTTTTGGTGTTTGTACCTTGTTAGCATGATTATATTTGAGATTTGAGCCATAACATGCATGTTTTGTTGGTTGAAATTCGAATTGGAGCTCAAGAACTCAATCTGGAAAACCCAGATTTTTTATGTCCGCTCGAGCGGGGGAAGAGCCGCTCGAGCGGGAAAATCGTGCTCCCAGCACTTTTTGCAGAGTTGGATGTCCGCTCGAGCGGGCTATCTCACGCTCGAGTGGGGAGTTTTGTAGACAGGCCTTCCGCTCGAGCGCTCTATTCCACGCTCGAGCGTATTTTTCATGCAACCAGTACTTTTGCAGGCCTTAAGGGTCCGCTCGAGCAGGGAAGTCCACGCTCGAGCGGGGACCTTATTTTCCGAAATTCTGAAAATGCGTTATGTGTTCCGTTTTCCATTCTCTTTCACTTGTAAGCACTCTTAGGCGTATGTTAAGCATTGTAAATGAGTTAATGAGATAATAATAAAGCCTAATGAGGAATATGTGACTTAAAGAACGGACTGAACCGTTAGTGACCCTTTTGTGTTCATGAAATGTGTAGGGTCAAGCTCCAGGGCATATCCACAAGCTGATCACTGTGAGTAATATCGATATTTGAATGCTTGTAAATGTCCAATTGTTTATTCCCTTATAAGCTCTATGAGTTGCTAATTGGGATTGTGGACAGAAGTCTGACATGAATAAGTGAATGGACCAAAGGTCGTTTGATAAACACAAATGGACCAAAGGTTGTTTTGATAGACATAAATGGACCAAAGGTCATTTTGATGAACACAAATGGACCAAAGGTCGTTTTGATAGACATAAATGGACCAAAGGTCATTTTGATAAACACAAATGGACCAAGGTCGTTTTCATAGAACTTAATGGACCGAAAGTCGTTTTAATATAAATGAGCGGGCCGAAGGCCGTTTTGACATGAATGAGTGGGCTGAAGCCCGTTTGACATGAGAGTGGGCCAAAGGCCGTTTTGACATGAAATAGTGGGCCGAAGGCCGTTTTGATATAAATGAATGGGCCGAAGGCCATTTTGACAGAAATGCACGGGCCGAAGGCCACTTCGACATAAACGAATGGGCCGAAGGCCGTTTTGACATGAATGGAAATTTGAAGGGGCCAAGGGCCAGAACGTTTGAAACTACAGTCACTTGATCTGAATTCCGTATAGTTATATATATCTGTTAAATGGAAATGTGGATTGGGCCCAAGGCCGTTTGGAATATGTTATTCTACATTGTTATGTAATTTCTGTATTTGATATTATTCACTGGGCTATCGCTCACGCTCATTCATATGTATGTAGGTGAGCCAAGAGAAGCCCAAACCCAGCCCCAGTGAAGTCTGCCAGGAATAACAAGAGTTTTGGGAGAGTCAGCCTTGTGTCTCACGCACGAGACCCATCCTCGCCATTTTGTTATGTATTTATACTTTGTCCTGTTGGCAAGGTCTTTGTGTATATCTGTATAGTTTTGTTATGGGTTGACTCAGTTGGACGATCCTGTCTGTAAAGGATTTTATGGTACTGTATTTTGTTGGGGTTATTAACATATATGTGCATGGTTTGTTTAAAGTGCATATAAGCACGGCTCTACGGACAAAGTTTTAATTATTGCTTCCGTTTGGCCCCTTTACTCTGTTGAGTTATGTCTGTTTTGTTTGAGGCTGTAGGTAATCTCAGGATTACTGGCCGTTATGTCCTTAACCCATAGGGGCGGGTTCGGGTCATGACAGAGTGGTATCAGAGCACGAGTTAATAACTCACACACTTGTCCAAAAGAGCAATAAGCGTCTAGATAAGATCTAGGATGCATTCATGTGATAATATGAATTTGGAAGCATTGATTATGTTCTTAAATGTTTGATATGAACAATTATATGTTATAAGTTGTGAACTACTTGCATTGCAAATTATCTGAATGTATGTGCTTCTTAGTATATGCACACTTGTGTATCTTTTGTGTAAAATATAATGCAAGTTTAATCAGATGGTAAGAACCAGAGGTGATGAGATAGAGGAGTCCTCTACTGCCAGAATAGACAGGATGGAAAGACTGATCCAAGAAATGGCGGAAGCTTTGAGACAGTAACAGGAGTGGCAACAACAGTGGCAGCAACCACACCCGCCACCTCCACCTCCGGCGCCACCCGTGCCAAACAATCAAAATGATGATCGGATAATAGCTCTCACCAAGGAATTCAAGAAAATGAAACCACCACAGTTTCACGGGGGATTAGATCCGTTGAAAGCCGAAGCGTGGGTCCTTGGCATTGAGAAATTATTTGAAGTATTCCCCTGTTTAGAGACTCAGAAAGTGCTTCTAGCCACTTTTATGCTAGAAGACAAAGCAAGAAGATGGTGGATGTTGATGCGAGAAAATCATAACGATGTGGATTGGGTAAAATTTCTGGAGATCTTTTATGACAAGTACTTCCCGCAATGTGTTCGGGATAGGAAAGTAGCCGAGTTCATGGAACTCAAGCAAGACAGTATGACTGCGGAGTATGAGGCCAAATTCACTGAGTTGGCCAGGTTTGCACCACATGTAATTGACACTGGTTATAAGAAGGCAAGACATTTTAGGTGGGCTCCGAAGTGACATCCTAAGAGAGGAATGTCCTGAAGTTGGAAACCTATTGGGGTGCTCGACAGAGCCATCATATCAGAGGCCAACATAGCTAGACAAGCTAAGCCAGTAACAGAATGGAAAGGCAACAAAAGACAAGGCTTCTTCTCGAAGAAGAAATTTTTGAAAAAGCAAAACACGGGCTCCTCAACTACTTCAAGTTCTTCCCGAGACACAGCTCCCATGTGCAACATTTGTAGCAAAAGGCACCGTGGAGTCTGTTACTGTGCATCAGGAGCCTGTTTCAAATGTGGGAAGCAAGGGCACATAGCCCGAGAATGTAATCAGAACAGTGGGAAACTCGCAGCTAGTTCAACTGCATCAGTTCCAAAGGCCGGGAAACACTTTGAGTCTGCTACTACTGGGGATACAGTGAGACAGGGAGAGTTTTTACGCTTATTCCGGGCGATACACGAAATGCCAATGCCGTTGTCTCAGGTACTATTTCAATATGTAATCAGGATGCCTTTGTATTAATTGATACTGGATCAACGCACTCATTCGTGACATATACATTTGCATCTAGACTGAAAAGACCCCTAGAGTTGTTACCATATTTGTTGTGTGTGTCTGCTCCATCGGGGGAATCTGTGTTATGTGACACTATATATCGGTTTTGTGACATGCATATTGAGGATGCTATCTTATATGTAGATTTATTGCCCTTGAACTTTAGACATTTTGATGTAATTTTGGGCATGGATTGGTTGACCAAGTATTGTGCCACCATAGATTGTGTGACAAAAAGGGTTGTATTTAAACCACCAGAACAAAAAAAATTGTGTTTGTGGGTAATGGGGTAGTGCCTCCACCTTATTTGATATCTGCAATGAAAGCATGTAAATTGATCAGGAAGGGGTGCCAGGGTTACTGTGCTATGTGTTGACTGGACAATTGTGAATGTTGAATTGAATGATATTCCTATTGTTAGAGAATTCCCAGATGTGTTCCCAAATGAATTACCAGGGAATTGGTAGACAGGGATAGAGTTTACTATTGAGACTGTGCCAGGCACCCAGCCTATTTCTAAGACTCCCTACAGAATGGCTACTGCTGAAATGAAGGAATTGAAAGAATAGTTGTAAGACCTGCTTGATAAGGGGTTTATCCGACCTAGCACTTCGCCTTGGGTGCACCGTACTGTTTTGAAAAGAAGGATGGTACTTTGCACCTGTGCATCGATTATCGGGAATTGAATAAGGTAACAGTAAAGAACAAATACCCCTACCCCGTATTGATGATTTATTTGACCAGTTGCAGGGATCACAGTGTTCTCTAAGATTGATTTGAGATCCGGGTATCATCAGCTGAAGTTAGGCAGAGGATGTTGAGAAAACCGCATTCAGAATGAGGTATGGTCATTTTGGAGTTTCTTGTTATGCCATTTGGAGTGACTAATGCTCCGGCAGCATTTATGGACTTAATGAATAGAATTTTTAAAACCTACTTGATGAGTTTGTTGTAGTCTTCATCGATGATATTTTGATATACTCTAAAGATAGACTTGAACATGAACATCACTTGAGGACTGTTTTACAAATACTTCGGGAAAGAAATTATTTGCTAAACTAAAGAAATGTGAGTTTTGGTTGGATGAGGTTGTTTTCTTAGGGCATGTGATCAACAAGAAAGGAATTTCAGTGGACCCGCAGAAAATAGAGGCAATTGTGAATTGGCCTACACCAACTAATGTGACAGAAGTCCGTAGCTTCATGGGCTTAGTTGGGTACTACAGGAGGTTTGTGAAGGATTTTCGAAATTAGCTGTGCCTTTACCCAATTGACACGTAAAGGGCAACCATTTGAGTGGAACATGAAAGAGAATCAGCCTTTCATGAATTGAAGACAGATTGACTACTGCACCAATTTTGACATTCCTTCAGGTACGGAAAATTTTGTGATTTCAGTGATGCATCTTATAAGGGTTTGGGTTGTGTGTTAATGCAGAACGGAAAGGTTATTGCTTACGCCCTCGACAATTGAGGCCACATGAGAAAATTATCCAACATGACCTAGAATTGGCCGCAGTTGTTTTTGCTTTGAAATCTGGCGGCATTATTTGTATGGGCAAAGTGTGAAGTCTACACGATCATAAGAGCCTGAAATACTTCTTAACGCAGAAAGAGTTGAATATGCGTCAGAGAAGATGGCTGAACTGATAAAGACTACGATCTAGAGATTCAGTATCACCCCGAAAAGCTAATACAGTTGGCTGATGCTTGAGCAGAAAATCAACAGGGAGTATGGCTTGTTTGCTTACTGAACAGAGGGAGATTTTGCAAGACTTGGAGAAGTCTGAAATTGAAGTAGTAGTAGTGAACGGGCGGATTGATAGCCGCTATTACAGCCGAGCCGGCAGTTGTTGATGAATCAAGCAGAAACAGAAAGATGATGAGTTCCTCAGAAAGGTGATTGATGAATTTGAGACAAGTCCAAAGCAGAATTTAGCATTGGAAATGAAAGTTGAAATTCCGGAACCGAATATGTGTCCCTGACATCCCGGAACTAAAGAAGAGGGTCTTAGATGAAGCCCACAGATCCGTATTTGCTATGCATCCGGGCAACAATAAAATGTACCGGGATTTGAAACAGACCTATTGGTGGCCTAAAATGAAAATGAAGAGATTGCAGAATTGTGTCCAAGTGCCTTCAGTGTCAGCAGTTAAGGCGAACATCAAAACCAGGCGGTCTACTTCAACCTCTCCCTATTCCTGAATGGAAGTGGGACACGTGACTATGATTTCGTTGTTGGCCTACCTCAGGACTTCTCGAGGTATGGATTCTGTTTGGGTTGTAGTTGATAGACTGACTAAATCTGCACATTTTCTGCCTGTCAAAACTACATTTACTGCTTATAGATTGGCTACTATTTATGTTGATGAAATTGTTCGTTTACACGGAGTTCCGGTATCTATTGTGTCGGATAGAGATCCGAAATTTGTGTCTAGATTGTGGAAGAGTTTGCAGGAAGCTTTGGGAACAGAACTAAGATTCAGTACTGCATTCCACCCACAGACAGATGGGCAGTCAGAACGAACGATACAAACTTTGGAAGATATGCTTCGCATGTGTGCTTTGGATTTTCAGGGGAGTTGGGAAGATATTTGCCACTTGCAGAATTTGCTTATAATAACAGCTTCCACTCCAGCATCGGTATGGCACCATACGAGGCTTTGTATGGTAGGAGGTATAGATCACCTATGTTGGACAGAGGTCGGGATAGAGCTTGCTTGGGCCAGAAATTGTACAAGACACTTCTAAGAAAATCAAGACTTCGTCAAAGGCTCAAAACAGCTCAGGACCGACAAAAGAATTATGCAGACGTTCGGAGAAGACCTCTTGAGTATGAGGTTGGTGACCATGTGTTCATCCGTGTTTCTCGATGAAAGGCCAAGTCAGATTGGGAAAAAGGGCAAGTTGTCGCCCCGTTACATTGGGCCGTTTCAGATTCTAGAGAGGCTTGGTCCAGTTGCTTATAGAGTTGCTTGCCACCGGGATTTGACAAATTCATAATGTGTTTCACGTGTCGATGTTAGAGGTTACCTCCGAGACCCGTTCCATGTGATGATATCACCGGGTAGCTATTGATGAGACTATTGAATATGTTGAATGGCCGGAACAGATTGTTGATCGGCAAGTGAAACAATTGAGAAGCAAGTCCATCCTGATGGTGAAAGTGGAATGGAAAGAGCACTATGGGACGGATGCCACATGGGAAAAAGAGGAGGAGATGCGACTACGCTATCCGCATTTGTTTCCCGACAAAGGTAACTTAAGTTTGGAGGACCAAACTTCCTAAAGGGGGGAAGACTGTGATACCCCTGTTCCGTAGTACGCTAATTGGTCCTTAATTTGAGTATGATTATGTGTTTGGCATGATTTTATGTGTCATTATGTGAATATATGTGATTTTGAAATTCTATCTGTTCACCGTAGGAATATCTGTCTGAATAATTCGCTTCAGAAATTAAATTGAGGGCCTTATCGGCCACAAAATCCGAAATTGATTACGCCATCGTGATTGGCATAATTTTTAGAGCCTACGGTGAAATTTAATTAGAAATTGATTCAGGTCGGATTAAATTGATTAAATTAGTGAATTAGTGCTCTATTCTTTGATATTATAATAATATTGTAAGAAAGGGGCTTTTAATATGAGCACCACTCAATCAAACTCCCTCTTTAATTCTCACTTGGCTGATATACACTCTAAGGAGAGGAGAGGGCCGGCCATTAGAGAGAGAGAAGAGAGAAAATTTTGTGTTTGATCTTGAGGGCTTGGAATTTTGAAGTCCAACTCTAATTGGACCATAGATTGAAGAATTGGACTTTTAGGTAAGCCATTGACTCTTGAATTCATGAATTGAACTTGTGATCTTGTGAGCTCAAAGTATTTTTGCGATCAAGAGCGTGATTTAAATTGGTTTTGATGAGACATGATCATGCATGCATAAGATTGCTTTTGAATTGCCATAAGTTGCATAATCTAGCATGTATTATGTCAATTAAGCAAGATTTAAAGTTTGATCATGCATGCAAGCTTGGTTTTGTTAAGCTTTATGGGAATTGGCACCACTTGCATCTTTTGAAATAGAAATGAAGTCAAGATGGGCATGCATGTTTGAATAATTGAAGATTGGAGCTTGAAATGCATAAATATGTATGATAGAATTGAACTTGGTGTCAATTTGAGACATGCAAGTGTGTAATCCTTGAAATTGAGCTCCATAATAATGTGTTTTGGTGTTTATACCTTGTTAGCATGATTATATTTGAGATTTGAGCCATAACATGCATGTTTTGTTGGTTGAAATTAGAATTGGAGCTTAAGAACTCAATCTGGAAAACCCAGATTTTTTATGTCCGCTCGAGCGGGGGAAGAGTCGCTCGAGCAGGAAAATCGTGCTCCCAGCACTTTTTGCAGAGTTGGATGTCCGCTCGAGCGGGCTATCTCACGCTTGAGCGGGGAGTTTTGTAGATAGGCCTTCCGCTCGAGTGCTCTATTCCATGCTCAAGCGTATTTTTCATGCAACCAGTACTTTTGCAGGCCTTAAGGGTCCGCTCGAGCAGGAAAGTCCACGCTCGAGCGGGGACCTTATTTTCCGAAATTCTGAAAATGCATTATGTGTTCTGTTTTCCGTTTTCTTTCACTTGTAAGCACTCTTGGGCGTGTGTTAAGCATTGTAAATGAGTTAATGAGATAAGAATAAAGCCTAATGAGGAATATGTGAATTAAATAACGGACTGAACTGTTTGTGACCCTTTTGTGTTCATGAAATGTGTAGGGTCAAGCTCCAGGGCAAATCCACAAGCCGATCACTGTGAGTAATATATTTGAATGCTTGTAAATGTCCAATTGTTTATTCCCTTATAAGCTCTATGAGTTGCTAATTGGGATTGCGAACAGAAGTCTGACATGAATAAGTGAATGGACCAAAGGTCGTTTGATAAACACAAATGGACCAAAGGTTGTTTTGATAGACATAAATGGACCAAAGGTCGTTTTGATGAACACAAATGGACCAAAGGTCGTTTTGATAAACACAAATGAACCAAAGGTCGTTTTGATAGAACTGAATGGACCGAAGGTCGTTTTGATAGAAATGAGCCGTCTGAAGGCCGTTTTGACATGAATGAGTAGGCCGAAGGCCGTTTTGACATGAAATAGTGGGCCGAAGGCCATTTTGATATAAATGAATGGGCCGAAGGCCATTTTGACAGAAATGCACGGGCCGACGGCCGTTTCGACATAAACGAACGGGCCGAAGGCCGTTTTGACATGAATGGAAATTTGAAGGGGCCAAGGGCCAGAATGTTTGAAACTACAGTCACTTGATCTGAATTCCGTATAGTTATATATATCTGTTAAATGGAAATGTGGATTAGACCCAACGCTATTTGGAATATGTTATTCTACATTGTTATGTAATTTCTGTATTTGATATTATTCACTGGGCTGTCGCTCACGCTTATTCATATGTATGTAGGTGAGCCAAGAGAAGCCCAAAACCAGCCCTAGTGAAGTCTGCCAGGAATAACAAGAGTTTTGGGAGAATCAGCCTTGTGTCTCACGCACGAGACCCATCCTCGCCATTTTGTTATGTATTTATACTTTGTCTTGTTGGCAAGGTCTTTGTGTATATCTGTACATAGTTTTGTTATGGGTTGACTCAGTTGGGACGATCCTGTCTGTAAAGGATTTTATGGTACTGTATTTTGTTGTGGGTTATTAACATATATGTGCATGGTTTGTTTAAAAGTGCATATAAGCACGGCTCTACAGACAAAGTTTTTAATTATTGCTTCAGTTTGGCCCCTTTACTCTGTTGAGTTATGTCTGTTTTGTTTCGAGGCCGTAGGTAATCTCAGGATTACTGGTCGGTTATGTCCTTAACCCATAGGGGCGGGTTCGGGTCATGACACATTGTGTTTGCCATGCTTGTGTTGCATTGTTGTTTGGATTAAGTGTTAATCCAAGCACGAGGAACGAGGGGCATTTCATAGTTCAAGTGATGAAACGTGTCTTAATTCTTGGTCGCCGAGCTCTTGATTATCCGTGATAGAGTTTTAGGCTTTATGTGTTTATTTGTGCATTCATTTCACATTAATTTGCACAAGTTGGATCTTTGGCCATCATGCATCGGGATGCGTGATTGATGGTCATGGATCCGATTATGCCTCTCCCTTGATATTTTGAGGTGACATGGGGTGGCATAGTGCGTACATACCCTTGGGAGACCCTCCATTTTCTCTATTTTGTGCTCTGCTGCAGCTTGGTGTCCCAGCACATCAGTGGCCGGCAGTGCCTTGCAGATGGCCGGCAGTCCTTCATTCTTGGCCGGCAGTGCACCATCTTTGATCGGCAGGTGGTCGGCGGCATCTCTCCATGGCCGGCGGGCCACTGATGCACTCCCCAGACTGGTTTTGGTAAGTTCCAGCAGCAAAGTCTCAAGGACACCCTGTAGACAGAGCCTCTAAAGAGCAACCGGAGAGCTTACCGGGACGGGAACCGAGCATGCATACTCTCCTTCTTCAAACAGAGCTAGAACAGCATTATTTACTGTTTTGCTTACTTGTTAGTTAGCATTTTGAATTTGTAATTTAATTAGTTAATTTGTCGATTAATTAGGTTTTGTAATAATTAGTTGTAGCTAGTTATTCAATTTGGCTGTGTAATAATTAATTAGCTTGTTAGTTAGTTAGTTAGTTAGTTCATATGTATTATTTATTCGGACCCTCCGTCGAGAGGGCGAATTTTGTAATAAGTGTGCGTGCGTGTGTGCATGTCTTCCAACGCCACGTCTTTCTCTCCTTTGCTTACCTGCTTTTGTTGGTTAGTTTTAGGTCATGTTTCAATAGCATACTTATGCTCGCATGTTTGCATCCATTCATCTATCTAGCATCCTTATGCTTTGCATGTTTGCATATATTCATCTATCTTGCATGCACCGGGCTCGGCGCATCATACTAACTGCATTGTATTTCAATTCCAATTTGAATACATGTATCAATTGTTGCACCTCATATGCCATTTTAGAATAAGCCGAGCCTATTTCTAATTGCATCTTGTATGTGTTGCATTAGACATTTCAAACATGAACTAGGATCATGCATTTGATTACTAACTAGCTTCTGTTTTGGCTCGGAGTACTAGGTAAGCTTTTATGCTTTAACATACTACATGTGTGTCATTGATTACCATGATAGCATGCTTGCTATGAGGCTAACTGCTTATGTGATATAACTGCCTGAATACCTGTGGGTGAAGGTTGGATTACTTGAGTTGGAACAATTCATCAAAATCCTCAATTTAGCCTACTTACGAGTAGCAAACTTCAAACCATTTTCCAAAAAATGGATATGCAATGCTTTGTTCCAAATTAGGCGATCTAGTCTATACTTGTTTTTGCTGTGCGCATCACATAGTAATTCTAGCTAATTAACCGGAATAAGAACACATGTGTTTTCAAAAACGAGATATCATGTTTAGTACAAGCCGATCTTTGATCGGGCGAGCGGGGGGGCTCATAGCTGACCTTTCGCAATCGTACCCAAGTTCCCGAGCCGAGGCAACTTTGGTAATGACGGACACGTGGCCTTAGGCACGAGTTAAGGTTTCCTAAATTTTCCCCAAAATAAAATATTTAGGTGGCGACTCTGTATCTGGCAAAGCAGTCCATGTTTGGCACTTCTTTCTTAAAAATTAGTTTTCTAAAACGATTTGCCAGATTTGGCCTCTTTGGTGATTTATTAATCTCACATTGCACATTGTGAGATCAGATTAAGAACCGTGACAATTTGAGTCTGAACTGTAGCATGAGGCCCTCGGGGCGCGTCTACAGTGCTACATTGTCTTCAGAAGAGCACGAGCAATTAGTCACTTTATTAAAAGGTTTCAAAAAAATGTTTTTGCATGATCCTATAAAGAAATTTGGAATTAATCTTGAGATTGTACAACATAGGATCCTTCCCGACCTGCGGCCCGACCACCCTAGTTTTCAAACCTTGATTCAAAGTGTTCATAGAAAACTGAAGCAGAATATGAGGCATGTATAGCTGGATTGGAAACAACCCTAGAACAAGGAACAATAATGTTGGATGTGAGCGAAGATTCAAACTGGATCATTTCCCAAGCCAATGGAGATCGAAAAAAAAGTCAAATCCCAGAATTTAAGAAAAGAAGGTTTATTTCTAAAGGACAATTGAATTCCTATCTATGACCCTAGAGGCAAATTCAAACCCAATTAGATGGGTCCCTATAGAATCATGCCTATTTGGTCAAGAGTTGCAGTCATTCTCATGGATTTAAATGGCCTAGAGATCTCACAACCAATCAACATGGACAAATTGAAAAGGTACTACCATTGAGAGGCTCGCTAGGCCGAAAACCCGAAAGGGCAATTATAAGACTTTTGGCGACCAATTATTTTGGTCCCTAAAACTATTATTTTGGTCTCTAAATGGTTTTTTGACAAAATTAATTTCGTAACTAAAAAAGTCACTAAAAGTGTGTCTAGAAAAGTCTTTAGCTAACAATTTTTGAAAATGTCGCTGAAAATGACAATTAGCGACTAATTTTATATTGTCACAAAATGTTTGATTTTACAAGACTAAACATTTGGTTGCTAATACTTCGTCATAAAATGTCCCAATTTGGTCGCAAAAAACAAAATAGTGACATTTTTAATGATAATGATATTTGCTCGCTAAAAGACATATAACTTTCTCTACAACACATTTCCATCGCTAAAAATCAAAGTTGAAATTTTGTAATCATTTAATCTCATAGCTAAAATTGCACAAAATTAAATGTCATCCAATCATATTAAAAAAAATTGACATCCACATATCAAAGGCACTCTATTCTCAAACCATAATGAGTATATAGAGAGTAAAATTTTACAAAAATTAAAACTGGAAGTTTCCAAATTCAAATCAAAGTAGTCACTGTTCAAATGAACAATAGCAACAGTTTCTTCAAAGGGAATCTCTAAAAAAACATTTTCTCAACATCAATGTCAGGCTTTATATCAGACAGCCTTGGCACAAGAGGCTTCAAGCTGTACTTGGGTGTGACACCTTTTGGACATCCCTACAATCCAAAATTCAAAAAGAAGAATCAAATAATAAGAATCAACACAACATAACCTCATTAAATAATCAATAGTCATTCATAATCAAATAAGTTACAAATAATGAAAAAACACGTTATCTCAGTGTACTTCGAGTAGTAGTGAGCTATAATAAGAATCAACAGAACAAGAAAGTGAGTCACCTAGAATCAACACAATAAGGTTATCATAATCCAAGCACGTTATCATAATCAAATGTTCTAAATAAAAAACACACTAAATTTATAAATATGACAGATCAATCTAAAGCAAAAGGTACTTACTATGATGGTAAATCAAAAGTAAAACCTCCCCACTAATCTGTTGCAGCACCAAATCAATCTTGGCATTGACCACCACGCTATTAGACTCCAAGTTGTGCATTGTTGCATTCAGTTCCTCATTGATTCTTCGTTGCACTTCGAGCTCCCTTCTAGTTTCCTCATTTTCTATCTCAAGAGTAGCACGAGTATGTCGACCAAATGCTGTTATACTAGGCTTAGGACCACATCCTAAACCACTTATGTAGCCAGACTTATGCACAAACACCTCAATGGAAAGCTACTCATCAGATAGTGGGCCAGATCCATCTTCTATAGCTTCATTCTCCCGCTCTTTAAGTCTTTTCTACAATTGTTCATGAAATTAAATATAGTCATTTTATATATACATTGTAACGGAGCAACTGAAGACATTGATTTTCCTATGTACTTATTCTAGAGAGAACATAATAACTGGTAGAGAAAGCACCATAAATATCAACTAATGAGGTTTTGGATCAATACTTGCAGCCTATTGTGCAACATTTCGTCCTTTAGAGAATCATCACAA
This sequence comes from Camellia japonica, assembly GCA_030407325.1. Classification (NCBI taxonomy): domain Eukaryota; kingdom Viridiplantae; phylum Streptophyta; class Magnoliopsida; order Ericales; family Theaceae; genus Camellia; species Camellia japonica. The sequence goes on along the minus strand of JAPPVO010000002.1, from coordinate 125,585,623 downwards.
CTTGGTAATGCATATGTAACTATGTTTAATGTATTTTTCTCACATGTGTCTTCTTATTAGCATGCACAGTCTTCATGTTGAGAGAATGATGTGAATCTTGCCTAGCGAAGTTGTTGTATGCACTCACGAAAATATGCATTCCTCTTCCAGCATTTCCTTGCAAAGATTTATGTACTCTTCGTCACATAAAACAAAAATGTCACATGTTCTTCCCTTTAGGTACATATTAAAGGATCAGAATCAACAACCTGTTGATCCCACTTAATATATCAAAGTTGCATAAAAAGACAGTATTTCACATGGGTGAGCAAGAGAGGATAAAAAGGCAGGGATTATGATGCGTCCAGTCCATTATTGGGTGGAGCAAGCAATTTCTCTAACACAAAAAGATCCCTAATTTAAATTAATGAGTAATCTTTTTTTGCTTACCTCATCCCAGATAAAAATCAGTTTTTATTTTAAATTATTTGTATTTATTTTTCTAGGTCTCAAATGCAAATCAATTTCACCATTGGCAACACTTGATCAAGAACTTCACAAACATCCAATGCATTTCTAATACCCCTAGCCCTGGGTCAAACTTACAAAACCAAATCTGATAAGTCAATCATGTATCAGTCTAAAATTAACACCAAAGCCGACACCTGATTCCAAAGATTTACTAAAAACAACTCCACAGTGAGGGGAATCGAGAAGAATAAAATATAAATGGGAAAAATCTATACACAATTCATGATAATCTACACCAACACAATTCGCTACTTGATGTGATATGTAAGTATTCTATATCAGAATAAATTATAAATAAAAAGCCAAAGTCACATGCTCTCTATGGAGTACCAAATGGCTGACCTTAATTCTCAAACCATTTCCTAAAAAGGAAGCTACTTGTCCATTATATATAGCATTTGTTTTTTTTATGTTCACTACTAATGCCTTAGACAAGTAATCATTAACAGGAAAATATTATATTTAACATTAAAAAATTCTTACATGTCTAATTTCAGCTTCATTATGAACCCATGCTTGCCTTTTCTGACTAAAGGGTGTCTTGTGATACAAATCAACAAGTCCAAGCTCCTTTCCATCCTTGTCTCGCTATCAAAACCTTTATAGTTAGTATCCTACGGAGTACATACATCACCAAATAAAAGAAATAAAAAAAGTGCCATATAGACCCTATGATTTAAAGGTCAGTTGTTTACCTCATTGTATTACACCTTTCTAAATGCCTTTGAGCTAGCAGTATGGAGGACTTTAAGCTCAAATCGATTTTCCTTGTTTTTCTGACATTTCTCCTACATGAAGTGTAAAAATATATTCAAAAGAATTCAAGCCCATGTGCCCAAATGCTTAGTAACAGCAGCAGCCACAAGTGTGTGCAAGTGCATTACAAGTGTGTTCAACAATTACCTGGTACGTCTCATCATCCCATAATTGACACGGGTATCACCACACCTCTTTTTCGATATCTTCATGTGGGTTTGCAAGGGCTGATTCCATCATAGGGAAACTTCTAAAATGTTGGCGTAGATTAAAGCGGTAGTTCTTATACCGGAGTTTCATTATTCCAAGGATAAAAGTAATAGCATAAGGTTCATTACTAAAAATGAAACCTTCCTACCATACCAATAAAATTAAACACTTCAAAATATTAAGCAACATAATTCATAAACTAAAAGGGAATATTAAACTGGACTAAAAAAAAAAACTATCTTACTCGAAGGTATGCAATTAGCATTTGTTTATCCTTGGGGCTAATAAAACTCCACTTAGGCACATTTTGTGGGGCAAATTGCCTAGTGACGATCCCCAACTCGGTGGTGAATTTATCAGACCACAGTCCCAATGGATTCCTAGTAATCCTACAAATTTCAACATCCAATCGCTTCCCTTGACTTTTTATCTTGAGTAATGCAAGGCTTCGTGACTTCCCACGTCCTTCAGCTCGATTGCATCTACTAAAAACAACATATAGAAAAAAACACATCAATGTCTAACATATGAATTGGATGAAAAGAATAAACAACCAACCAAAAAAGAATATAAAACTAAAATATTTACAAACCTACCAACAATACAACAATTCATGCTAAAAGTATCCAAGTATGAAGATTGTGATGTAACTTCATGCATAGATGCTGATGCTGATGCAGCTGCAGATGTTGTTGGGGGCACAAACTTTGACATAGATGAAGGAATTGATTGAGTAGATGTGGACGCAAAAGATGTAGCTGCTAATTTGTTGGGCACATGGCCTCCCCGTCCTCTACCTCTAAAAATCAATATGAAGAACAATAAAAGTGATAAAAAAAAAAAAAAAGTCAATTTGCTGCTCGCAAACTAATGAAAACTGCTACTATATTGGCTCATTTTGTCAGACAATGAAATGAAACACATTTAGGTCCATGCCAAACAATGTAATAAGCATTTAAAAGTTTTATTCAAATTCAATTGAAATGCATAAGAACTTCTCTTGCTAGTTTACTGCCTAAAACTCCTTAGTAAAGATGATAAACTTAATAAGCTAATCAAAACTACAGATGAAACAGATTGTTTAGCGGAAAAAAAAAATAGACCTCCTAACTTATTAAATTTCAAACTGTAGTTATGCACTTCGAGATGGAAATGTCATAAGTTTTCGAATGTGAAGCAAAAGAATTGAGGCATTTTTTTTTTTCTGCCATACCTTTCTTGGTGAAGTTTTTCTGCCATAGGATCTAGTGGCACTTCCTTCACTACGTCAAGAATTTTTTCCTTCTCTGCACTCGCTTTTGCACTTGTCTTCTTGAGGTCCTTTTCTCCAATAGTTGCAAGTGCAGGTGCAGGTGCCTGATCATATCACATGAAAAACAACAAATTATGCACCAACAGAAATAAATAAAACCACTGCTTATGTATAAACATTCGTAAGAAAATTTAAATAAAATAGATAAATAAAATCATCTGTGGTTCGGATCCAACATTCAAATGGTGCATGCATAGCAACATACATTTTAGTCACCCTCTTTAGATTGTTAGATATGTTGAGATTTGTGGACCTTACCATATCTACTGTAGAGAGAAGTGAATGTATACATAATATATGTTGATCAGATGAATATAGAATCAGGAATTGCATTAGAATTACCAAATTAAGTAATTTCTTGGATATTTTTAGATAAAAAAATTCCATGTATTTCTTAGGTGTCTTCCATATATTGTCAGGTTCTAATATTTTCATATATGTAATGCAGGAGGTGTATATATTAGCCTGATTTCATATACCCAAAAGCTTTTTTAAATAGAAACTCAGTTGCATGAAGCCCCAAGTCACAACTAAGGTACCACTCAAATCATTTGCGAGGGACAATATATAAATTGAACCTAAGGAGAATTTATAAATCATTAATAGATCAATTGGACTAGATGAAACTGAATATCTTCATTACAAACACATATTTATGTTTGGATCTTGAATTTGTGGAGAGAAAAGAAATGTGATGGGAAAAGTAAAAGAGTTTAGCTTATATTTTATTCATTTTTCCCTTTTCATTTCTTTTCCCTCCACAAATCCAAACACAGTGCTAATGGTAAACATTTGAATTGTGTGGAATTTGGGAATTCCATGGTAGGTCATAATTGGCATCATATGATGGCCTATTTGAACCTGCCAGTTTAATACCTAAATAGTACAATATAATACATTTTGGATAACCCTTTCATGAGAGGTGGCTCAAAAAAAAAATAGTTGTGTACAGGTGCCCAGATTTCTCATCAACCACATACTTTTCCTAACAGAGAGGTTGATCTCCATCTGCCATCTGCCATCTGTTTTGTTTTGTTTTTTTTTTTTGTTTTTTTTATTTATTTATTTTTTTTAAGTTCTCAGAATGTCTCCCCATAGGATACTTTTCAAATATATATATAATAATGTCTCTCCATAGGAGAGAAGCAACTAACTTGAGCTTTTTTATTTTTTTTCTCTATGTGTGTGTGTGTGTGTGTGGCATTAGGGAGTGGTTGCTGGTGAAGAAAGTCTGCCTTATCTACAAGGCTCCTGCTCTTACAGATTCTTTAAAGGAGGAATAAATCCACATAGACTTACTTTTGATTCAAGTCCTTTCTCTTTTTATTTTTGTATATATATATATGGAAGCATTTTCTCCAAATAGGAATGTGCAAATTATATATATATATATATATTAATGAACTCTGTTAATATCATTACAATGCTTTCTTATAGCATTCAAATTGAGTGTCTTCTTATTGCCTTCTTATCATCTTTTAGGGTTTCAATAAATTGTGCACCATAGAAGCTACCATCAGGCATTGGTTGGGTCAAAATTTGAATAAATTGTGCACCATAGAAGGCCCTCTATGAATTCTATTTATTGTTGCCACACTTTCACAGCACAAAGTGATGTTTCACATTAGTGTTACAACCTACAGGGTAAGAAATGCCATCAAAAGTATTTCTTACTCTACATAGTTTTGTGTTGGCCAATTCAAATAGGTTGTCACTCCGTCAGTATTTCTTTTAAGTTATATTTCTTGTTAAATTTCCTAGGAACAAAAACTCAAGCAATAATAATAGATAATATGGAATGATGCTTATTGTACCGTTGCACCAATAGATTTCGTTGCACGCTTCTTCCATAGATCAGCTTTCCCGAGCTTCAAATTCCTCTCTGCTCATGATGGGGGGGGGGGGTCCAGGATTGATGCCCGTCTTAAAATCCACAAGATCCCTATGATTGGTAGAAATTTACAAGATGAACGTCAAACACAACATCTTAAAGGATAAATATGATACTAAAAACAAACAACAAAACAAAGCATACATCCTCAAAATAAGGTAGTTAGAAACGGAAGCACACAGTATCTTTTCTCAAGCTTTTCCATCTTAAAGGATGAATATGATGATGTTGGGTTATAATTACAAACACACTTTTTTGACAAGAAAACTTGAAATGGATATCACCTTCATCATCATCAATTGTATCGATAGAAAAGAAGAAAACAAGACAAAAATATACATCAATAGATATCATCTTCATCAACTTCATCTTCGAATCACTATCATCATCAGCTTGATCATCCATGTTAGTGTCATCATCATCCGCATTATTATCATTAATGAGCAATTCATCATCAACTTCAAGTTCCTCCTCATGAAATTCACCAGTAATATCAACACATATCATTTCCATGTCTTCTTTACATAATTCTATGGATTGATCATCAATGTGCACCGCATCCCCAAGTTCATTCGACTCAAATTGCTGGTATGGTTCATCTTTGTCTTTATCTTCCTCTTCCTCTTCATCCTCTTTCACTAAGATGTCATAGATAGCCCTTGGTAATACTTTTTGTACAACTCGATAATTATTGCCCCACTTCGTGTCTTTCGAATAAAACACTTGTTTAGCTTGGCATGCTAACACAAATGGTCATCTTTGTACCAAGTTTCGTAACATTTACACTAATATAGTTAAACTCATCAACTTTTATTCCAATTTTTCGTTGCCAACATCCCACCAATCACACTTAAAAGAAAACACACTATTCCCACTAGATATTTCAACTCAGTTATCTCTCTAATAACACCATAAAAATCAATAGGTTTCCCTTTATGATCTCCCTTTACAACTACGCCACTATTTTGAGTTTTTCAGTACATGTCACAATCTTGAGTGCGAAATCGAATCCCATTGATGATACAACCATCGTAGCATGTCACTCGGTTATCGGGACCTTGAGATAAGTTCATAAGTTGATTGGAAGCATCCATTGTCCCTTCAACTTGCATCTTTGTGACCTAATTCCATTATTGATATGAAATGCATTAGAATACACTTAAATTCATTATTTAAATACACAAATAATGCTAAAAAATTATAACTCTTACGGATTTTAGAAACCATGTATGGAACTCTGATTCTAGCCTCTCTTGCCTATAAATTATAACAACATTATTCAACACAAATGGTTGTGAAAATAGTATAATTCAAAAAGTAAAATATTCTACTGAATATAATCATATGGTAGTTTACTTACCACATATATGGTTGAACTTCATCACAATTATTCAACACGTACCATTGAACTTTCTTCAAATCCGCTAAATTCAACACATCATTAATTCTTAATCCACGAACTTTTTGCCTAAATACAAACAAGTTTCCATCTTGTGCCGCCTCAATAGGCCCATCATAGTTTCGTTCAGGTCTATTAAATCTTGTCTCACATTCATGGAAGTACATAGAGCAAAAAGTGAGAGCCTCATTGTCAATGTAACCTTCAGCAATAGATCCTTCTAGACAAGTTTTGTTACACACATAACCCTTAAGAATATGCACGTACCTTTCAAATCCATACATCCACTGGTATTGCATTGGTCCTGCAAGGATTGCTTCACGCGATAAGTGAATGGATAAGTGAATCATAATATCAAAAAAAGATGGTGGAAATATCTTCTCGAGCTTGCACAAAATTAAAACAATATCTTTCTCAAGTTGTTCTAAGACATCAACTCTCAATGTCTTTGACGATAACTCCTTAAAGAACAAGCTGCAGACGTCCCGAACGTCCCGGGAGGGAATCCCGTTTTGTTCATTAGGGCTCACTACAGTTCGGACTCAAGTTGTCACGGTTTTAATCTGAACCAAAGAGTCCAATTCTGGCAAATCGTTTTGAAAAACAGATTATATAAAAGAAGTGCCAAACATGGACTGTTTTGCCAGATACAGAGTCGCCACCTAATATTTATTTTAGGAATTTAGGAAACCCTGACTCGTTGCCTAAGGCCACGTGTCTGTCATCACCAAAGTTGCCTCGGCGGGAATTGGGTACGATTAGGGAAGGTCACTTCGTGAGCACCCCCGCTCGCCCGATCAAAGATCGGCCTCTACAACCATGATATCGAGTTTTTGAAAACATTATGCGTTCTTATTCCGGTTATTGGCCTAGATTTACTACGTGATGCGCACAGCATACAAGTATAGACTGGATCGCCTGAGTTGGAACGAAACATTTCATGTTTGTTTTGAAACGGTTTGTTACTCGCAAGTAGGCTAAAATGTGGATTTGCCACCCTCAGGTGGGTTTTTAGAAAACACGATGATTTGCCACTCTCAAGTGGGCTTAAAACTCGCAATCAATGAATTGTTCCAATCCAAATAACCCAACCTTCACCCACAGGCATTCAGGCAGTTATATCACATAAGCAATTAGCCTCATGGCAAGCATGCTATCATGGCAACATTCACACGCATGCAAGGATGCTAAAGCATAAACACGTACCGAGTACTCCAAGCCAAAGAAAGAAGCTAATTAGAAGACATGCATAGATCCTAACTATGCTGAGATGCCTAATGCAACACATGCAAAAATGCAACTATAATAGGCTCGGCTATTTTAAGAATGGCATATGAAATGCTACAGCTAACACGTATTCAACTTGGAATTGAAATACAATGCAGTTAGTATGATGCGCCGAGCCCGGTGCATGCAATACAGATGAATGGATGCAAAACATGCGAGCATAAGGATGCTAATTTGAACATGCCCTAATCTAACTATTGAAAGCAGATAAATAAAAGGGAGAAAGACGTGGGGTTGGAAGACATACACACACCCACGCACACTTATTACACAATTGCCCTCACTCGGAGGGTCCGAATAAATATTACACAACAAGATGAATACTATTAAATTAATTATTACAGAACTTCTAATTAATTAACGAATTAAATGCAGAAGGAAGGTAGCCGCAGCCCTGCCTCAGAATGCGTGGATGATGCATGCTTGACTCGCCTTGCTCGGGAACCCATACCATGCCACTGTTGCCTCTGTTTACACTGCCTTGCTCCTTTGAAAATTATGAAAGTTTCCAGAACTGCTTTGAGTTTCCTTCTGAATGCTGTGGAGTGCCACCGGCCAAAACAAAAGGCCACCGGCCATGTGAATGGGACTGATAGCGGATCGGCACTAAAGGCCGGTCGGCCATTTATTCCTGCAGAATCCTGCAGTTGACAGCAGCAGAGGGCAAGCAGTGTATGGCATGGAATTTTCAAGCAAATGTATGCATGGCCACTCTCCCAATCATGCTATAGACTCAAAGGAGTATGGGCCCTCAGTACTCGGGCCATCAATCGCGTATTTCGATGCGTGATGGCCAAAGACACCAAGTTTGCAACTCAATGTAAATGCATGTAACAAAACAAATGAGTGCTAACGCTCTATCATGTTGAGATCAAGGGCATCGGTGACCGAGAGTTGAGAAGTGTTTCGTCACTTTGAGTACGAACACTCCTCAACCCTCATGCTTGGTTTGACACCCCAAACCAAGCAAAATGCTATGCATGTGTGCCATATACAATGCAAAGTAATGCGGCTAATGCAACGTAATGTGAGCATGCTAACTTTATGCAATGCAATGCTACCTATTCATGCAAACTAAACAAATGCAGTATGAACATGTCAAGCATACAACAAGACCATGTAATGCAACTAGCTAAACAACATGCAAACATGCGAACATGATACAATGTAAGCATGCAACCAATGCAATGCAACATGTCAAACATGCAAAGTATGCAAAGATGGACTTATACTGAAATGAGAAGGCTCAGCCCACCCCAAAACAGTGGCCAAAGTGCATGGAAGTGATGGACTAAACACCTTCAAATGTGCACATATGGAAGTCTAACACTTAGGCATGCAAGAAGTCAACTCTCAAGCGCATTAAGAAGAGACAAACATAGACAAATCACCAGCATAACGAGCTCTGAAAACATGTAAAAGACAATGCCAAATCCACTATGTTATGCAAGCAAGGCATGCAACAATGACTAAAACTTGAAGCCAGCAAAAGGGTCCAAACCATGGCTATGTCAACCAAACCCCAAAGGATCAAAATGACCTAGAATAGTCCTAGGGCACTCCAAAACAAGACTAAATCATGCATGGACTATGGTTAAAACATGCCAAGAAAAGGGCCCAAAACAAAGGGGATTCAAAGCCGCAAAATGGAGTATTACTCTATACCTACCCCAACCACTCATGGCATGGATTATACAACCCAAAAAAGAGTTTTAATGCATCAAAATACACCCCAAAACCCTCTGATATGGCAGCCCAAATGACTTAAACAAAAGGCATGCACTATGACTCAAACATGGAGCATAAGGTCACATTTCTTCAAGGCATTGAAAGGATAACAAATGCAAGCATGTAAGCATAAAACATGGACTGAAATGACATAATAAATGATTTCAAATCACTGAAATAGCCAAGGTAATGCATGCTAATGACTCACACACCCAATGCCAACATGCTAGAATGCAAAGGGACTATACAAATCATGAAAGGTGTGATCAAATCAACACCCAACAAACCTCAAGCATGATGAAACATGACCAAAAGCTTCACAAAGCTAGGCAAAAAATATGCAAGCATGGTGGTCTAATGGCAAGATGCATTTCTAGGCAAAATGGAGGAATACAAGGCAAGTATAATGCATGAAAGGGGCCATTAATCCGACCAAAAATAGAGGCATATTATGACCTAATAACACACCCAAAAACCTCTGAAATGGAGCCAAAGAAAACTAAACATACATGCTACCCTTATGAGCCAAAAATGCAAACAAAAGAGAGACAAAGGGAGAGGGGTATCCCTTCCCTATGCAAGACCTCAAAACCCCTTCTTCACCACTGAAAATCCTCTGGATTTCAGTGGTGAGAAGGCCAATGCACAAAGGTATTCAAAGCTTAACAAGAAGAGCACAAAAGGGCCAAACAAGGCCTAAGAGGGGGAGGCGACCCCCAACACCAAATGATCTCAATGAAGTATCTTAAGCATGCAAATACAAGACTTTTTTCAGTATACACAAAGCTTAAATCAGTATGCAAGATAGGTTAAAGACTAGTGCAAGATTGGGGAAAATAAAGCAAAAGTGTTACCCTTGAAGAACACTTCAAGAACAGCAAGTGTAGCCACCTTCTTCTGATCAAAACCAGCTCAAAACTTGAAGAACAAACCCCCCAACACCTCCAAAGTCGAAATATGGTGTAATACTATGTGTTCTAGTGCAAAACTAAGAACAAACTACACTTTTAGGCCCTCAAACACACACAAATCAAGAGAGATAGGGAGATATAGAGAGAGAGGGTGATATATATCAGAGATATATGTAATTAGGTCTGGTTTTTCTCAACCTCCTCAAAGGAGAGGGAGGGTCTCCTTATATAGACAAGGCAAAGTGTTAAGCTCCAAGAGAAGCTAATCTAAAGGATCAAGGCTCTTAAAGAAGCTAAGGCAAATGGGCCAAGGCTTCCTGAGGAAGTTGAGACAGGGTTCAAGCTTCTTGAGGAAGCTAAGACAAAGGTCCAAGCTTCTCAAGAAGCTAGACCAAAAGGGTTGCAAAAGGTGCAAGTTCCTCCATACAGCTGTATAGTAAGAGAACAAGTCCGTGCACTCCATGGAACAGTTGGCATGCACTATGCTTGAAAGAGGCAAAAAGGTGGTATCGGCCAGAAAAGGAGTCCATTGGCCAAATAAATGGTCGGCCGACCACACAAAGAGCCGACCGACCATCACCAATGGCCGGTGGAAAGAAAACAAGGACGGTGGCCCTAAGCCATGGCCGGTGGGTTTAAGGGATAGCTGACAAGCCACCTCCTACCCTCAGGAGCACAAAACACAAGCCCTTGGTGCAAAACCAAGCACAGAACAGACAAGTTAAGAGATCCTGAGGCAAGGCGCGTAGTCGAGACCTCCGAGAACTCAAACGAACACAAACATGGATGATCACCGAGTGTTCAAACGGTGATGTCTAAGTCTTGAGGACGGTCAAAAATAGGGTGTCTACATAAGCTAAACTCAATTAATGCCTTGCTCACATCCTTTTTTAGACATCCACGTAGAGCAATAGGAAGCAATCTTTGCAAGATAACATGGCAATCATGGCTTTTCAACCCCGTAATTTGACAGTCACTAGTGTTCACACAATGTGATATGTTTGATGCATAGCCATCTGGCAATTTAATTAAACTCAAGAATTCACAAAAATTCCTCTTTTTAGTTGAAGACAACATGAAGCAAGGAAGAGGTAGGAATGTTTGGCCATGTACTTCTCCTGGATGCAATTTAGGCCTTATACCCATATCCATTAGATCAAGACGAGCCTTGTATGTGTCCTTGGTTTTCCATCAATGTTCCTAGAACATTATCACATACATTTTTTTCAATGTGCATAACATCAAGGTTGTGACAAACTTTGAGGGTTTTCCAATAAGGTAAATCAAAGAAAATGTTCCTCCTTGTCCAATTTAAATATCGAGGAGAACATTTTCGCTTCTTCCCACGTTGATCTATTTCCCAAATAATGATGGGTCTATATGCCCCAATTGTCCCAAACTCCTCTCCTGACAATAACTTTGGGTTCTAACCTAAGCTCTGGCTCACCTTGAATGCTTGCTTGGTTGCAAAACTGATCATGAGGGAAAAAACGACGGTGTCCCATGTAACAAGTTTTTCTACAATGATGCAAGTATTGGTGAGATGCATTCTCATTGCATGACGGACAAGCCAATTTGCCTTTGGTGCTCCAACCAGATAAATTACCATACGCAGGGAAGTCATTGATACTACATAATAATGCCGCACGCAATTGAAAATTAAAGCTACTTGATGCATCGTAGGTCTCTACTCCTACGTCCCATAATTCATTTAGCTCATCTATTAGTGGTTGGAAAAACATATCAATGTCAAATCCAGGAGCTCTACGCCCAGGAATAAACAAAGGCATCATAAAAAATGGATCTTTCATGCATTTCTAGGGTGGCAAATTGAATGGGACAATAAAAACTGGCCATATGCTATATGAGGTATTCATTTTCCCAAATGGATTGAAGCCCTCACTTGCTAATCCGAGCCTAACATTTCGAGGATCTTTGGCGAATGACTCATGCTTTTTGTCAAAGTCTTTCCATGCTTCAGAGTCCATCGGATGGCACATTACATTTTTCTCCTCTACGCGTTTATCTTCGTGCCACCTCATATCAGTAGTTGTCTTCCTTCATATAAATAACCTTTGTAGCCTTGGTTTTAAAGAAAAGTACCGCAGAACCTTGTGAGGGATCTTTTTACCTTTACCTTTATGAAATTTGTATCTAGGCTTCTTAAAAGTTGGGAATTTATCTTCATTTTCATAGTCCTTCCAAAAAAGTACACAATCATTCTTGCATACAAGTATTTTTTGATAATCAAGGCCCAAATCTCGAATTATTTGTTTAACTTCATTGTATGAGCATGTGAGTGTTTCACCGGTGGGAAGTGCATCCTTCAATAGTTCTAGCATCATCGTGAGTGATTTGTTGCTCCATTTATTGAGAATCTTTATATGTAGCAGCTTAACAATGAATGATAATTTTGAATATCGTTGGCAATTCGAATACAATTCCTATTCTACATCCCTCGTTAATCTTGCAAATGTATTTGTTTCACTACCATGAGCACCAGACAAGTCAGGATTACAGCTACTAGATGCTTCCCCAATATAGGCAAATGTGGATGGTCCACTATGTATGTCATGGACAATTTCTCGCACCTCGGTATTGGGAGAATTTGATTTCTCTGTCACATCATTGAAAGATTCATTATTTTCACTTTCCTAGGGATCACTATCATTCAACTCAAAGTCTTCCCCATGATACACCCACCTAGTGTAAGTTGTGACAACCCCATATGCAAACAAATGAATTTCAACTTCATCTATGGTTTTTTGGATACGGTTGTTGCATCTATTACACGTACACCAAATCTTGCATGTCCCTGATTTCATATGATCACGAGCAAACATGATAATTTTTTTTACCCCATCAATGTATTGATGTAACCTTCTATTATGAAGTTGCATCCAACTCCTATCCATCCCGAAATCCCTATTACAAAGTACACAAAGACATTATCCTTAAATTCCAATATCTTGTAACTTTCTATATGTGGTCTTAAAGGAGGAACATAACTAAATTCTTGAAGAAGTTTCTCTAATATGTATATATATTTTTGACTCTGTAATTCATATCTATCTTTTGACAAACAGAAATTCAGGGATGTATTGCCAAGGCACACCACATAAAACAAAAGCAAGAACAAAAGCAAAACATCAGAACACATAATAACATTGAAACAATCATCCCCACTTTAAAAAAAAAAAATAAATGAATAAATAATGGTAATGTTAAGTCAAATAAGGTCAAACCCTATAAAGAGAAGAAAGGTTTGGCAATGTTAAGTCCAAGTTAACATACCCCTTTCCTTTTTAAAAATTTCTTTACTTTTTTTTTCCCTTCTTTCCTTTTTTAAAAATTTTCCTTCCTGTTTTCTTTTCTTTTTTAAAATCCAAGGTCCAAATTAACATAAAGTGCGCTAAAAAGTGATGAGCACAACACTTCAAACTTTTCTTATCACTTTACTAATGCAATAATGCACACACCCCTTTACATATAATCAACATAAAATTATGAAGTCAGGCCTACGAGGATAATATTGATGCATAGAAACTGCCAAAGATGTGATCCATAACAGTTTGGAAAATCAATGCCATGCCTGACTGAGATTGTATAGCCAACACCACAATCCTAACAAGTAGCACATGTATAGCAAATATGAGTTGGCATTGACAAAACAAAACAAATACACTTAATAATTTTGATTTTTTTTATTTATTTCTTTTCACAAGTATTTTGAAAGTAGGGCTAACCTAGTTGTCCAAAACCCTAAACCTCCCTAGAAAGGGTTTAAGTTTTGTCATAACTCAGATATACCCAAAAGAAAAAAGAAAATAATATTTCACTTGGCTGGAAAGCAAAAGTGACACTTTCACAAAAAAGAAAGAAAAAAGCCCTCTTGCATGAGCATGCATGTTATTCTAAGTAGATCGATGCATTAATTTCAAGATAGTCCACTGACAAGGCCTTTGAAGATAGTCTCAAATTGTTGTAATTTTAGACCTTTAGGGAATGTTATGCAATTGTCACTGTGAGTCTTGAGAAAATAGAGAGGCACCCAAATAAACACGTAGAGACTAGGCTAGTACTACTTCCTCAAAAAGAATAAAATTTGGGAAGAAAACAAAGAAGCATCATTCTAGACTTAAAAAAAGAAAAAAAAAGACAAATAACTGTATGGCAATTTGTGAAAAGGGCCAAAACCCCTTCCTCATCTTTTTCACCATTTCAAAATGACAAACATTCATTCTTACATCCTTCTTGCAACTTTGTGAAAGTCATTCTTACTTTCATGCGCTCCATTTTTTTTTTTTTTGGAAAAATTATAAATAAGTGAAAACAAGTAAAAATAATTATAAAAATATAAAGATCCAAGTGGATCTATGCTCTAGTGCAAGCAGAGCAAGTTCTTTACTTGAACCTTTATATTTTTCAACTATTTTCACTTCTTTCTAATAGATTTGCAATCCCTCCACACCACACCACACCACTTACAAAAAGCAATAGAGGAGGTTATTTGGTGGTCTTACCACATTGCTAGGTTCAAAAAACTAACAAAAATAAAAGTGATAGGGTTAAACTATTTATTTTGAACCAATAAAAATCCCAAGTTAGAGTGCCACATGCCCATAGCCTTGCCCTAAGAGCTCTAAATAATTTTCCCTTAAAAAATGCAGTGAACTACTCTCTTTAACCCTGTAACACAACCAAATCACTCACACAAAAATATCAGGAATATCTACCTAGACAAAATGACAAATTCCATATATTATGTATATCATCATGACCACAAAAAGAATATTTTCCATATTACTTCAATAATGTCTGAGGCAATCATACTTTCTATGCATCAGAGCAATAACAAAGAAAGGAAACATGATAGTTTAAGGTTCTCATATTAAGGTTTTTAGCCAAAAAGCCACTACAAATTAACATGGAAAATTAACTAGGTAACAAAATATTGTAAAGGTCCTGCGTGATCCTGTTACCAAAGGGATGCAACCTATAAAATTCGCACAAGGAGAGGCAATTATCAATCATGTTAGAAGGTTTAGGATTTAGTGTGTTGACAATTTCCATAGACATCAATGTGCATATTCAGGTTTATTATCAATTATCCTAAATTTTTCAATAAAATTGAAAAATTTAGAAATCCCCTAGATGTTGATTTGTGATTATGTATCAATTTTAAGCAGTATATAACAATCCCAATCAAGACAAATCGACACAACGATTTTACGTGGAAAACCACAATTGGACACCTCCAATTGTGATAAAAAAAAAACCACGGGCAAAAGCCACAAAACAATCCACTAAAAAGACATAAAGGAATTACACAGGTATACTCTCAATTACCTAGCGAATCCACGCCCGAATTGAACCAACCCCTATGTGCCTCTTCCAACCCCATCTTCACCTCGGAATTATCTTGACGATGAGCCACTCTAGAATACACCAAAGCTTCAGGCTCGAATTCTTCAAAATCCACCGAAGAACAACTCTCTCTTTTGTGTAGAACAAACAAATAATCCTTTGATGTATACTCTTTAAACCATGAGTTGAATACTCAATCAAAACGTCAAAGAAAACTAGCAAAATATCCCCAGATATAAACCCTAGAACCCAAGAAGAAGATCTGGAGAAGTAATCTTAGATTTTGAGCAACTTGTCAATATATAGAATCCGAAATCGCGAGGTCCGCTCGAGAGTGGGAATTGACGCTCGAGCGGGGACTCTATATGACGTGTTCCGCATTAGGGTGTACGCTCGAGCGGGGAAATGGACGCTCGAGCATGAAAACACAGATCACAGTATATTTGCAGACTCACCAAACTTCTGAAACTCAGCATTCTCCGCTCAAGCGGGGGAATGTCCGCTCGAGCGGACAGGCAACTTTGAATGCATTTTTGCATTTTACTTCGGGGGCGCTGCCCCTCGACCCCGCGAGCTGACCGGGCAGCTCGACCCCCATCATAATCAGCGAAGTGGCAATCTTCAAAGCATTAACATCACAAACTTCTCTGCAATGCTCGATTTGGGTTGGATTCGCATCTAATAAACTCATAGCCTCACTGAAATAAAAGTGAGAAAACAAATACAACTGAAAGGAGTTTTGTCAAACGGGGTTGCCAAGAATAAAAACCTAACAATCTCCCCCTTTGGCAATGCTGTGACAAAACACACCTAACAAATAAAATCCTAATCACCCCAACCCATTATAGCCAACAAACGCAAACTTCTTTCTCAAGGTCATGATCTGCAAAACAACTATCAGTGCCACAATCTCCAAAACAACTATTAGTCCCACAAGAGTATATGAAAAAAGCAATAAACATATGACAAGATTATCTTGAAGCATGAGATGGAAAACATGAATAGATGCGACTTGGAGATTTTAAGAACATGTGGTATGAATAGATGAAAACTAAGACACATGCACTTGACACATGACATGAATAAAACCTAACAATCTCCTGTAAAGATAAATCAAACTCCCTCTCACTAATAGCAACCACAAATTGAAAAAAATGAACAAGAAGAAAATGACAAAAATAATATGGTGGAGCAAGCAGGGAATTTCAGATTTGTACCTTAAAACACACAAGACTATCCAAGAAGCACAATTACTTGAAAACACAATGTGCAACACCTCTAGAAAATTCCTCATAAAAGAAAGTGATGCATTATGTAAAAAGCATAGATCCCATGATAAAAGTGTGCGTGTGACTCTTGGAGTTCGACAAATCCTAGATTCAAGCCTCTAGAAAATTCCTCATAAAAGAAAGTGATGCATTATGTGAAAAGCATAGATCCCATGATAAAATTGTGTTTGTGACTCTTGGAGTTCGACAAATCCTAGATTCAAATCCTAGTAGTGATATGAAAGCCGGACCTCCGACAAGAGAATCTAAGCACAACTAAGGAAAGTCAAACCACTAGGAATCAAGGGGTATTTGTTAAGTAAAAGCGGAGGCTCCCCCTCAATCAATGAACCTATTCCTTTTTTTTTCACATTTTTTTCTTTTCTTTCTTTTGCACATTTTTTCTGCTTCTTTTTCTTCTTTTATTCTTCTTCTTTTGCACACTCATTGGCGGCTGACACGCTCAAGAGTATGGAAACCGAACCAGAGAAGCATGGATATAATAATGATAGCCTGGTTGGTGACTCTGAGGTAGCCTTTTCCTCATGGTTGGACTGCAAAGAATAGAGGGGAAAAGCATGAAGATGCAAAAAGATAGAAGATGGTTAAGAGACTCAACATCACCCATGATATGCTAGTATAGGTCAATTCCGCTAGAAAAGCAAAAGATACAATGCCAGAAGTCCATAGAGAAAAAAAAAATCACTAAGGCGGAAGACTCCAATATTTGCTAATCCAAGAGTGTGTATAGAATGAGACATACTAATCAAAGAACACACACTCCGAAATGAGTAATGACCACAGAAAGCACACACATATTAACATGTAATGGATATTCTCATCAATTCGAATATGCACCAAGGACCACTCAAAAATTTCAAGCTTGCAAAACCATACTAAGAAAATCTTTTTGGGATTTTTTTTCTTTTTTTTTTTTTTTTAAACAAAGCAAAACAGAGAACGAACACGCACACACAAAATGACTCAAAAAAAAAAATACAGAAACCCAAAAACTAAAACGACTAAACAAATTAACACAAGTCAAGTTTTCTCACCCAAACTGCTTTAGTATGAACAAAGTTGTGAGAATGGTGGTTCTTGGGTGGTGTCTTGACGTTGTGGTTCCTTTCCCCTGCAATAGGAACCCGTCTCGATGTGGTTTCCAACTTCTTATTCCTAGGTCTAGGCAAATGCAAACTCGCTCCTTGTTTGGTCTCAAGCACATTTAAATAACGAGATCTATTATGACCCTTAACCTCATTACCACAAATGAAGTGTCTCCTACCCCATGAGATGTTGGAATTTCTTCCATCTCTATGAGACACTCTCCCATGCAACTTATAACAATAAGGGGGAATATGACCATGCATACCACAATGATGACAAATAAAAACAGAGTGTACATTCTTTTCTTTGGCCTTTCCAACTCTAGGAAGTTTGAGAAGTCTATCCTCATGTTGAATTTTTTGTTCTCCCTTTCCTTGAGTTCTTGTATCATGAGATGTAGATGCACTCTGTTGTTGCTCTTTCTTACCACCAAAGCCAATGCCACTCTTGTCAGAACAAATTTGTTGAGACCCAATGATATTGTCCAAAGTCTTTGATCCTTTGTTCCAAAGACCAATGGTAGCCATAGCACACTTGAGTTCTTCCTCTTTCTTGATCATTAGTTCTTCTAAAGCAACTTGAGACATCTCGAGAATTTCAATCTTTTCTTCATATGTTGCATAGATTTGCTGTAGCTCATTCCTTCTTCTGTCTCACAAGTCAAGAGTTTTGCACAAAGAGTTTGTTGATCATTAGAAATCTTAAGGGCATCATTCCTAGCCTCGAAAATCTCTTTTTTTAATTTGACATTCTCACTTTCACATGCTTTGAGTTTTATAGTGAGATTGTCATTCAATTTGGATAAGCTAAGAGACTCCTTATACAACTTTTCATAAGCTTGCTTAAGCTCTTCATCATCACTCTCCGAAGATTCATCATCAACGGTATTCTTAACCGACCTCTTCGGATACTCTGATCGTCCTTCAGTTTCGGAAGCTGCCATGAAAGCAAGGAATTGTTTATGTCTCCCTTCGCCTTGATCTTCGTTGTCACTTTCATCTTTATCAGATTATGATTCATCATCCCAAGTGATAGCAAGGGCTTTCTTCTTCCTCAAACAAGTAGGGCATTCTTGAGCAAAGTGGCCAAATCCTTGGCATTCATAGCATTGGACTCTTTTAGAGTTCCCTTGTATCTTTCCTTTCTCCTTTTTGGCTATAGAATTAATTTTGAGTTTATCTTTGCCTTTAGTTTTATGAGTATGAGTAGATTTCAAAAGTTTAGGATTCTTTTTCAAAAAAGATTTTTTTAAATTGTTTTACAAAAACATCCGTAATCTTGGAATCTATCTCACAATCCTCATCAGAATCCTCTCCAACTCTATGAGCACTACTAAAAGCAATAGCATCTTTTTGTTTCTTTTTGAAATTCCTATGTGCCTCATAAGTTTGGAGATTTCCAACCAAGTGATCCAGCTTGAGATTGTCAACATCTTGAGCCTTCTCAATAGCCGTAACTTTTGGTTGGAACCGATCGGGCAAGGATCTCAAAATTTTTCCCACAACTTTGGATTCTGGTATTTTTTTACCTAAATTGAAGCTGGAATTTACAATGTCACTCAACTTCGCATAAAATTCATCAAAGGTCTCATTATCTTTCATTGAAAGGTTTTCGAAACTAGACATGAGCCTTTGAAGTTTTGAGCGTTTAACAGAAGGAGTGCCCTCATGAATAGTTTGTAAGATATCCCAAGCCTCTTTTGCGACTTCACAATTGCAAATTCGACTAAACTCTTCAGGTGTGACAGTGCAAAAGAGAGAATTGATAGCTTTACTATTCTAGCTACTATTTTGGTAATCAATTGTATCCCACTTATCAATTGGTTTGGAGAAAGTTACTCCATCAACGGTAATTGTCGGTTCAGTCCACCCATACATGACAGATTGCCAAACTTTTTCATCAATAGATTTTAAAAACGATCTCATCCGAGCTTTCCAAAACGAATAATTGGATCCATCAAGTAGGGGTGGTCGAACCATAGAATTTTCCTCACATATTGAATCCATTATCACAAATCAAACAAGATCTCGCTCAAAAGTTTTAAAAAACAAAAGAGCGACCTGCTCTGATACCAATTGAAAAATCTAGAAATCCCCTAGATGTTGATTTGTGATTATGTATCAATTTTAAGCAGTATATAACAATCCCAATCAAACAATCAAGACAAATCGACACAACGATTTTACGTAGAAAAACCACAATTGGACACCTCCAATTGTGATTAAAAAAAATCACGGGCAAAAGCCACAAAACAATCCACTAAAAAGACATAAAGGAATTACACAGGTATACTCTCAATTACCTAACGAATCCACGCCCGAATTGAACCAACCCCTATGTGCCTCTTCCAACCCCGTCTTCACCTTGGAATTATCTTGACGATGAGCTACTCTAGAATCCCCCAAAGCTTCAGGCTCGAATTCTTCAATAATCCACCGAAAAACAACTCTCTCTTTGTGTAGAACAAACAAATAATCCTTTGATGTATACTCTTTTAAACCATGAGTTGAACTCAATCAAAACGTCAAAGAAAACTAGCAAAATATCCCCAGAATAAACCCTAGAACCAAGAAGAATCTGGAGAAGTAATCCTAGATTGGAGCAACTTGTCAATTTATAGAATCTGAAATGTGAGGTCTGCTCGAGCGTGGGAATTGACGCTCGAGCGGGGACTCTATATGACGGTTCCGCACTAGTGTGTACCGAGCGATGAAATGGACGCTCGAGCGTGAAAACACAGATCACCAGTATATTTGCAGACTCACCAAACTTCTGAAACTCAGCATTCTCCGCTCGAGCGGGGAATGTCCGCTCGAGCGGACAGGCAACTTTGAATGCATTTTTGCATTTTGCTTCGGGGGCGCTGCCCCTCGACCCCGCGAGCAGCGAAGTGGCAATCTTCGAAGCATTAACATCACAAACTTCCCTGTAAGGCTCGATTTGGGTTGGATTCGCATCTAATAAAATCATAGCATCACTGAAATAAAAGTGCGAAAACAAATAGAACTGAAAGGAGTTTTGTCAAACGGGGTTGCCAAGAATAAAAACCTAACAAAAATCTTCTTCCATTTTGTTGGTAAACAGTTTTGACAATATTTATGCTAGGACAGTTTTGCAGTAGAGACTATAAGAGTAAGTAAATAAAATAAATGTCATATATATTATTCATTATATACATGTCTAATATTCTTCCAACTAAGAACCAATCAGTATTGCCTAATAATAGGGTGAATTAGAAATACATCCCTTGGAATGTGCACCGCATCTCCAATTCTTCATCTCCAACATGCATTAGATTAGACATACATATATACCCACACAAGTTCAATCTATGTAAAGAATTCTTCAATTCCAACACACATTAAGATAAGAAACAACAAATTGAAACACGCATTAGTTTGCTTTGTTTTTTTGGTTTGCTTTGTGGATGCAAAACATAGATTGAAACACAAACAAGTTCAATCTATGTAACGCATTAGTTTGCTTTGTGGATGCAAAACACAGATTGAAACACAAACAAGTTCAATCTATCTAAAGAATTGGAGCTCTTATAGGCCGATTACGGAGATCGATTACGATGAGAAATTGAAAGCTCAAATTGGAACTCTTACAGGTCGATTACAGAGATCGATTACGGAGAGAGAGAGAGAGAGAGAGAGAGAGAGAGAGAGAGAGATGCACCAAAATTTGAAGAAGATTGAGTTCCCAATCTACCTTGGAGCTCCTGACTTTAGGGCTGAAGATTGAGTTAACCCGTTGAAAGAGAGAATGAGAGGGCTGAAGTGAAGTGAGGTCCCGACTTTTCAATTGTTAAAATGATGAAAATAATTGGTCTCAGATTGTTTTTAATTGATAATGACGAAAATATTTGGTCCCTAAAGATGTTAATAATTTATTAGGAACCAAATTTATTGGTCTAAAAAAATTATGTAAATATTAAGTGAGAATATTAATAGTCATTTTTACAATCTTATAAGTAAATTAACATATGTTTAAATTTGTCCCTAAAAGATTATTTTTAGTGACCAAATTTAATTAGTCCCTAAATATTAGTCTCTAAAAGACTAATTTCTTGTAGTGCAACGAATAGATGAGCTTGGCTTCAATAGATTTGCAAGGATGAACATAGTCGGCGCCACCCAACCGGGATTGCCGGCCGGTGACACGCCAATGATAAAATTAGCCACTGGAATCAGAGAAAGAAGATGAAGAAAATCAAGAGTATTTGTGTGTCGTGTGGCAAAGAGATAAGGCATACCTATATTCATGGGGTGGTCTTCTTTTATAGATGGGTGTGATATTTGTCCCATAGGCTTCCTTGTTTGGAATGGGCCCATTGCCAAGCCTTGTTTGAGTTGATATATTTTTTTTTCTAGCTATACATATTTGATATCGTTGATACATACATAATGTGTGAGTGATTTTCTGATCACACTGCCTATCTTAGTGATTCAGCGGTAAAAACACAAGCAGAATAGATGGCACAGATAATAACACAAAGACACATAGGATTTTACGTGGTTCGGCAATAGTGCCTACGTCCACGGGAGGCCGAGGTAATTTTCTTATTGAATGACAGAAATTACAATTAACTCTCTGTAACTTTCCCACTCACAAAGTAGGTAATTACAAATGCTACTATTAACTTGTAGCTGTATATGCTCTGCCCCGAGTGAATTCCCCCTCCCTTCGTCCATTGACCTCTCCATATATATACTAGTGAAGTTAGTGCAGAAGCCACTAACTTTTGAGCTGTCTTGCCAGCCCACCAATGCACTTTCGGCAGCTTTTCCAGGCAAAAGCTCTTTATCCCTTCACATGGCCTCAAATGGCCTCATGATCAACTCTTATGGCCTCGAGGCCACTTAGTTAGTGAAATGATGGCTTACTCCACATAGTTGGACATCCACCTACCAAGATAATATTTTATATTGGCTGATATGGTCAGTCTGACAGTTACCTCGGCTCCAGTTTTCTGCGGGTAGTTCGGCCATTGCAGGTGGAGCCGAGGTTGCAGGCCTTCATCCGGATTAAGATGTCTTCAGAAATAACCTCGGCAAATACTAGGATACCAGGGCAAAACTTTATTGTGACACGTAGCTTTCTTGATGACACGCCGACGTCATCTTGCCACGTTTGATACTCAGAAATATAACCCACAACTGCCCCTAAGTTCTATTTCCTCGGCATACTGAGGTGATGGAACTTATATTGAACTTCTTTCTCGTACCTCGGCTTAAGAACTTCTGGCCGAGATCATCTACTTCAGGCTGACATCTCTTCTTTAAATTCAAATCAACTCCCATATGCGCATGAGCTGTCATGCACCGTTTTACAACTGTTCCATCGACGTGTTTTATCCTTATTGGCCCGTGCTGGTGACGCGCCTGTTGGTCGCCTTTCCTTTGTCCGCGCCGTCTGACGCGTGCGATACCCTAGGCAAAATAATTGCCTTTGCCGCCGTTTCAATTTTTGACAAAACAATTGCCTTTCTCTCTCTCCTCTTCACTTTTGCATTCCGATTTCTTTGCTTTCTCTCACTCTAAAGCTCCCTCTTCTTTGAATCCGCCATTGCCGGAAGCTCTAAGCTCTGCAACTGCCTCCATCTGCCATTTTTGTGAAGTTCTGAAGATCTTTCAGTTCGGCGCCAGTCATCTCGGCTTCAACTCTTCTGGTAAGCCGTTGCTCCTTTCTCTTCCCAATTCTTGCTTGGTTTTCTGAAATTTCTTGTCACTTGATTGTTCTGCATTTGATTTGTGAATCATGTATCTCATCTCACGATTTCGTTTATGTTGCAAACACCTGCACTGTTTCATTTCTATTTTTGGCTTTCCACTCCTTCGTGTTCTGAGACTTCTTTTTGCTTCTCTGTTTTTTCCAGATTTTCTGCCCTTCATACTGATTCTTTCTAGATTTAGGTTTGGGATTTGCTGTAGCACCTTCAGTCCTTAGGAAAAATTAAAACAATTTGTACCTAGGTTTAAGCCGAGGTCCTTAAAATCCTGTAGATCTCCATTTTTTCGTTACCCAATTCTTTTACATCAAGACCATGGGTGTGTGGAGAGATAGAGTCAATACCCCAACCAAACTGCAAAACTTTAGGCAAGAGTTCTCAATCCCAGACGATGTCCAACTCAGACTAGCTGGGGAAAAGACTCCATTATGCCCGAGGATAATACCATGCCTTTTCCTGTTGTAGCCTTTGTCCAGTGTGGACTTCGGCTCCCTCTTAACCCCCTCTTCCGTGAAGTCCTTCATTACTACTCTTTAAACCCCATGCTACTCTCCATAAACGCTTATAGGACGCTGAATGGAATAATAGCCTTAGCTCAGCATGAGAATGTTAGAATCACTCTTGCCGACATCCAGTATTGCTATACCATGTGTCCCTTGAACCTTAAGGAAAAAGGTTATGTTTACTACCTTAAGCCGAGGTCCACCGCCTTTAAGATCGTAGCCGACCTCCCAGACTCCAACAAAGGGGCTGGAGATGATTACCTCATCGCATCTGGGAACTGGGAATTTGGCCCAGATGAAGAAGTTCATCTATTCCCTCTTTCTCGAACGGTGAAGGAGGGCAAGGGTAAGATCCCTGTGTTAACTTCTTAACTGTTGTTTTCTTCAGATTTTTCGGCCAATTTTATCTGTTTCTGATATTGTGTTTTTTGTTGCAGACATTCGCCAGCCTCATAAGGATTTCCGCCAATCCTATTATCCTGGGAAAGGCCTGAAGAAGCTCTTAGATCTTCCTCTTGAGAAGCGCAAGGCCCCGCTCCTGCTGAACTTTATTCCAACATACAAGTCCAAATTGGCCGATGTTCCAAAGAAGAGCACTTCTTCATCAACTGCTTCTACAGAACAGACTGCCTCCACTTCTGAGCCAACTGATCAGCCATCAACCTCGGCTCCAAAGAAACGCCGACGAAGGATTGTTAAACAGCCGAGATGGAAAAACCAAAGAAAGTAGTGCGTGATCTGTTGGCCAATCTTCCAGATGACATGGAAGCTGGACCAGCTCAACCTCCGCCACCAACGAAGCCAAAGAGAGTCAAAAAGGCCCAACCAAAGTCCAAGGTTGCTGAGGCTGATGCAGAGGCTGAAGATGCCCTGCCAATCTCCAAACTGGCCGAGAAGATCACTTCGGCCCCCGCAAAGAGACCTGCTGAAGCCCAGCCATCAGGGGCCACTCAGCAAAAGAAGCCAAGGTCTACATCTACCTCAACTTCGGGTTCCAGGGTTCCCAAAGTTCCCTGGGAACCCAAAGTTACTCTTGAACACAGGCCGGTTTACACCAACGAAAGCGCTACTGATGTCAACATCGGCGTGGCGCTCAGCACAGCAGTCCTTCTTGACGGCGATATGGAGCGCAACGAAAAGATGAACTGCTATGAGAATTACGCCCTCATGATGCAGCATTCAGTCCAAGTAAGTCTTTGATTTTGATAATTTTTCTTTCATACTTATAAAATTTTGAAATGTTTATAATAACTTTTACCTTGTATTCTTCCAGGCCATCCAACAGCCCATACCTTCTCCATGCAGGCTTTTGAAACAGCAAAGAAGTTAGCCGACATGGAGAAGGAGTTTTCTTTTATCCATAAACAAAACAGGTCCCTTCAGCTCAAGATGAAAAAATTGGAGGATCAGGCCGAGGAGGCTAATAAGCAAAAACGAATAGCCGAAGAAAAAACTGAAGCTGCTGAAGCTATTAAGACAGTCGCTTTGTCTCAGCAGAAGGAAGCCGAGGAGAAAACAGCCCAGGCCGAAAAAGAGCTGCAAGAAACCTTGGCCACCAAAAAGGCTGAAGTAAATGCCGCCTATAATGAAGGCATGGCCGACGTCGCTGAAGACTATATGCTTCAGGTCAAGCAGGCGTGCAACAGGGGATATTCCCTAGGTTGGAATGCTTTGGCCAAAGAGCTTAATCTTCCAGTCGACTCGCCATGGCGCAAGACCAAGGCCATGCGTCTTCCCTGTCCTCTTCCTCCTCCATCAAGCCAAGTTGAAGAAGAAGCTGATTCTGAATCCGAGGCTGAAGATGACGCTGAAGATGAAGATGAGGAAAGCAAGGATACTGAGGCCTTGGTGAGGAAGTCCAAATCTCCTCCAAAGGATGATCAATTTCTTGACTTGACCCAAGAGGAGGATGAGGAGGTGCCCAAGGAAGCTAACACTGGCGTGCTATCTTCTGACCTGCTTCTGGCTGAAAAAACTGTGGAGAAGACTTTGGCCGAAATTGACGCCGAGGTCGCGGCGGATAAGGAAACCGAGGTCGTGGTAGGAGAAGACGCGGAGGTTGTGAAGCAAAAAGATGCCGAGGTGGTTCTGCCAAAGCCCTCGGAGGTTTCAACCCAACCATCTGCTCAAGTTGAAGAAGTTTGATTCTTTTGTATTTTCTTTTTTTTTTTTCTTTTTTTTCGTTGAACTTTCTTTATGGCCGATGTGCCTTTCTTTGTATGCAACTGCTTCTTTCTGAATGTTATAGTCTTTTAATTCTTCTTACTGCTTCTGAATGTTTTCATACATGGGATATTCTGCATGTTGTATATAATTCTTCCTTTGCATAGTCTTCTCGGGGTTAGATACCTCGGGCATATCACCTGCAAATTTTACTTCGGCAAGGAACTGTCTTGTAAATTGCTACCAATTTCAACAAGGATTAGTATAAACACTAAACTTTTCGCAAGTTTTATCATGTATTAGACAATAATCTTAACCTTTACGTCGGCCTGTAAATTGCTACAAATTTCAACAGATGGTAACATGTCGGCTTAATTTTAACCTGTAATTTTCTGCAAATTTCAACAACTGTTTGAACATTATCTTTGTCCTGATCACCATGTGGATTACTCGGCCTGACTTCAACTTGTAAATTGCGACAAATTTCAACAAGCGAAGCCAAGGAATCTTCTCGGCTTGACTCCAACTTGTAAATTGCTACAAATTTCAACAAGTGAAGCCAAGGAATCTTCTCGGCTTGACTCCAACTTGTAAATTGCTACAAATTTCAACAAGTGAAGCCAAGGAATCTTCTCGGCTTAACCTCAACTTGTAAATTGCAACAAATTTCAACAAGTGAAGCTAAGCTTTGTATTCGGTCATACCAACTTGTAATTGCTACAAATTTCAACAAGTGATAGACTTTGTTATTCGGCCAGACCAACTTG
Organism: Camellia japonica; assembly: GCA_030407325.1. Classification (NCBI taxonomy): domain Eukaryota; kingdom Viridiplantae; phylum Streptophyta; class Magnoliopsida; order Ericales; family Theaceae; genus Camellia; species Camellia japonica. The sequence continues at coordinate 125,558,710 of JAPPVO010000002.1, read as the reverse complement.
TAAATTGCTACAAATTTCAACAAGTGGTAGGCTTTGTTATTCGGCCAGACCAACTTGTAAATTGCTACAAATTTCAACAAGTGGTAGGCTTTGTTTATTCGGCCAGACCATCTATTATGTGGTAGGCTTTGTTATTCGGCCAAACCAACTTGTAAATTGCAACAAATTTCAACAAGTGGTAGGCTTTGTATCTTCTCTGCCCCCAATGTGAACCTGAGTTCCACTTGGGTTCTCATTTACCATGTCTTCCAGCATCTCTACCAATGATATGGCGTCGGCCAAGAATAAGGATCTCTCAATGATAGAAAAATTTCAAGTTGCAAGTGTTCCAGGGTCTTGGCAGTGCTTTGCCTTCATTGTCTTCAAGCCGATATGCCCCGTTTCCTAATACCGAGGTAATTCTGTAAGGCCCTTCCCAGTTTGGGCCAAGCTTGCCCTCCCTGGGATCTTTCTTGTTGCCGACCACTTTTCTCAAGACTAGGTCGCCGACTTGAAAATCTCGTGGGTTGACCTCTTATTGTAAGCCCTGGCAAGCTGTTGCTGGTACACTGCAAGCTGAATTGCAGCCTTCTCTCTTCGTTCTTCCAAAAGATCCAGATCTCGGGCTAAGAGTATGTCATTAGTCCATCTTCAACTCCCTGGTTCGGATCCCTGGGATGCCGACCTCCAGTGGAATGACTGCTTTCTGTGCCATAGGCCATGGCAAAGGGAGATTCCCCCGTTGATCTTCTCGGTGTAGTCCGATATGCCCAAAGCACATTGGTAATTCATCTACCCATTTCCCTTTTGCTGCCTGCAACCTCTTCTTTATTCCATCCAGGATTACTTTGTTGGATGCTTCCGCTTGTCCGTTGCTTTGAGGGAAGCTGGTGTTGAAAAGTAATTCTTGATCTTGAATTTCGCACAGAAATTCTTGATCAGCTTGCTGTCGAACTGCGTTCCGTTGTCGGCTACATGGCTCTGGGAATTCCAAATCTGGTGATGATGTTCTTCCATATGAAATTCTTGACGTCCACATCTCGGATCTTAGCTAGAGGTTCTGCCTCTATCCACTTGTAAAGTAATCCGTTGCCACCAATAGGTACTTCCTCTGCCCCAGTTGCTTGGGGAAGTTGTCCGACCAGATCCATGCCCCACTGGGCAAACGGCCAGGGGCTGGATACTGGATTCAGTCGGCAGCTGGCTGATGATCAAGGGTGCAAACCGTTGACAGGGTTCGCACTTTTTCACATATGCTTCGGCATCTTTTTGCATATATGGCCACCAATACCCCTGGGTAATGGCCCTATGGCTAACGATCTGCCCCCAGTGTGGCTTCCACAAATCCCTTCATGAATTTCATACAAAAAAATCTTCAACTTGAAAGGGTGTACGCACCTTAATAGGGTCCGGTAAAGGACCTTCTGTAGAGATGTCCCTCCCGCAGATAGGCAAAATCTTGCCGACTTCAGTCTGACTTGTGGTGCCTCCTTGCGATCTTCTGGCAATTTTCCCTCTTTCAGGAATGCAACATTGCATCCATCAGCTCGGCCCCATGTCCACACACATTGCGTCTTGCTTCGCGTGCCGTGATTCTATGCTCGGACCCGACATATAGTCGATCATAATTGTTCTCGTCTTTCCAGTCTTCATTGAACTCGCCAGATTGGCCAACGCGTCGGCGTGGCTGTTATCATCTCGGTAAACTTGAAGAAGTCGGCAGTTCTGAAATAGCTCGGCTAATCTGATCACCTCTTTTGCATATGCCGACATTCTCTCCCTGCTGCAAATTCTCCTGTTGACTGGTTAACAATTAATTGTGAATCACAAAAAACTATTACTCATCGGCTTCAGCTGCAGCTGCAATTTTTAGTCCTGCAATCAATGCCTCGTATTCAGCCTCATTGTTGAGGCCTTGAACCCAAACGGATGGATTGTTCTATTATTTCTCCATCTGGGGAATCAGCAGTACTCTGCCCCCGCTCCCTCGGCGTTTGAACTTCCATCGACAAAGAGTCTAAAACGAATCGCCGATGTAAATGCTGCAGGGTCTGTGCTTCTCTTCCTTTGCTCTTTTGCTGTCGGTGGGATTCTTCTTGCCTGCTAGAGCTTTGTTCATCTCGGCTAATCGGAGGCCGACGTTCGATTGACTCTGGCGTAAATTCTGCCACAAAGTCGGCCAAAACTTGGCCCTTGATTGCTGTTCTGGGCCTGAATTCCAGGTCATATTGTCCCAGGGCTACTGCCCACCTTGCGATTCTTCCTGTCAAATCTCCTTGTTGTAACAGGGATTTCAATGGGTGTTCTGTTAGCACCAGAATCTTGTGTGCTTGGAAGTAGTGGTTCAATTTCTTTGAGGCCATGACTAGGGCCAGCATTAATTTCTCTAATGGCAAGTACCTTGTTTCAGCACTGGCTAAGGTCTTACTTACATAATAGACGGCCTTCTGGTCTCCCTTCTCTTCTCGGATTAGTACTGCACTCACAGCATGTTCGGACACGGCGCCAAGTACAAAAACAACTCCTCCTCGGGCTCCGGCGTTGAGAGGATTGGAGCCGTGGTCAGATACTTCTTTAGATTGTCCAAAGCTTCCTCACATTCCTCGGTCCACAGGAAGTCTGCAGTCTTCTTTACCAGGTTGAAGAAGGGTTTACACTTGTCTGAACTTCGGCTTATGAACCTGTTTAGGGCTGCGGCCCTGCCAGTGAGCATTTGAACCTGTTTTGCCGAGGTGGGGCTCTGTAGATCTAGGATGGCCTTGATCTGATCTGGGCTGGCTTCTATTCCCCTTCTGGTTACCAGGTACCCTAGGAACTTCCCAGACCCAACCCCAAATGCGCACTTTGATGCATTTAGTCGGAGCTGATATGTCTTGAGTATGTCAAATACCTCGGCTAGGTCCGCAAGATGATTCTTTGGCTCCTTGGTCTTTACAACCATGTCGTCGATGTAGACCTCCACTGTTTGGCCTATCTGTTGATTGAACATCTTGGTTACCAGCCTTTGATAGGTTGCTCCTGCATTTTTTAGTCCAAAAGGCATCACCCTGTAACAGTACAGGCCTTTTGGGGTGATGAATGCTGTTTTCCTCGTCTGGTGGGTACATGGCTATCTGGTGGTATCCCCTGTAAGCGTCTAGGAAGCTCATCCTTCCATGTCCCGATGTAGCATCCACCAGCTGGTCAATTTTTGGTAAAGGGAAGCTGTCTTTGGGGCAGGCTTTATTTAAGCTTGTAAAGTCTACGCAAACCCTCCATTTGCCATTTTTCTTCACCACCACGGTGTTTGATAACCATGTCGGGTAATTAACTTCTCTGATGGCCCTGGCCTCTAGAAGTTTGTCAACCTCTTCTTCCACTGCGTCGACGTGTACCAACGTCGGCCTCCTGGCTCGCTGCACCACTGGTTTAGCCGACCTGTCCACATTCAGTCTGTGACATGTGACCTCGGGGTCAATGCCAGGCATTTCATAAGGTGTCCAGGCGAACACTTCTATGTTTGCTCTTAAAAATGCCTCTATTTTCTTCCCTTCCTCTTTCCTTTCGCTAGCCTGAGAGCCTGAGACCGAGAGAAAGAAACGTTCTTCATCGCCCTCCTGGACGAAAATCTTCTTTAGTGATTCTTCACTCTTCTCGGCCGGCTCCTTGCCGACATCCTCTAGGACTTCTATGTCCTTGTCTTCAATCTCGGTCTTGGCTGGTTCTTGAATATTGCAGGTAGTCTTCATTGCTGCCATGGAGCAATTCTTTGCCTGCAGTTGATCTCCTCGATTTCTTCAATCCCATGTTCTGTGGGGAAGCGCAGTAGTTGGTGCAATGTTGAGGGGACTGCCCCCATTACATGCAACCACGGCCTGCCATGATGATGTTGTACGGCGATGGAGTATCAATCACAATGAACTCAGTCTTGATCATCTTTGTGCCTGCTTGTAATCCAAGGTGTGGCACCAAGGGGCCATGTCGGTGTTCCGTTGAAGCCGACCATCGGGCCGTCTGATGCTCCAGGTCATCAGGTGAAGGCCCAGCTCCTTGTAACATCTAACGTACATGATGTTGCATGAGCTGCCTTGATCTATAGGATGCGTTTTACTTGGCACTTCCCAACCTGGAGGGATACTACCAAGGCATCATTATGTGGATGCTGGACCATCTCTAGGTCGGCCTCGGTGAAGGTTATCATCGGACCTTGGCAATCTTCTGGCCGAGGTCTTTTCAGTCCGACCTGGTTCACATACTGCAGATGTTTTACTCGTTGGGTTTCTCCCAACGTCCACGTCATTTGCATTCTTTGGAATGAATCACATTTACCACCCGAGGTCTTTCCGCCCGGGGTTGCGGTGGTGGTGGGGCCGCTTCAGCCTGAGGCAGTCTGGTCTGTTCCTCTCTTGTTCTGGCTTCATCAACAAGGTCTCTTAAGTGGCCCTGCCTCACCAGATCTTCCAAGTGCGCTTTGAGGGCTCTGCAACCTTGTTGTATGTCCGTTTTCATCGTGGTATGAGCAATGTCTATCCGCGTTTCGTCCCATAAACTCCCCAGGTTGCCTCGCCGGTGTTCTGAAATAGGGTTCGCCCCGAATTTTTCCTAGGACCTTCTGAATCGGAATTCGGAACACGGTTATTACCGCTTGTTTAGCCCTCAGCTCTACCTGCCTTGCTGAATCCGTTGTTACTTCGGCTTCGCTTCGGCGAGGTGTTCCCTTGCTCCGGTTTGACTTGCTTTGATGCCGATGTATCTTCTTCGGCTCTGGCATACTTCTCGATCCTTGCCATGAGTTCCTCCATGTTCTTCGGCAATGTTTTCGCCAAAGATTTCCGAAGTGAACAATCTTCTTTTAGGCCGTTCTTGAAAGACACTACTGCTACCTCCTGGTTGCATTCGGGTATTCGGTTAAACACCTCGTAATATCTTTTTGCATAGGCCCTAAGGCCTTCATCCTTGCTGATCTTCAAAGCCATTAGTGCATCCACCCTTAATGGCTGTAGCTTGTTTGTCACGAACCTGGCCACAAACATCTCGGCCAGGCCTTCCCATGTCTTCACGCTTCCCTTTGGTAATGTGGAACCAATCCGATGCAATTTCCCCAAAGGACGATGGGAATACTTTGCAGAGCAAAGGCATTTCCACTATATAATGCCATTGAGTTTAAGAATAACCCAACATGGAAGTTAGGATCTGACTTTCCGTCATAGATTTGAAACCTCGGCATGCTGAACCTTTTCGGAGCTTCGAATTTGTCTAGTTCTACGAGAATGGCGTCCTTGGCTTGACGAATGAGGTTACCTCGGCCTCAGCATTCTGTTCCCTTCTCTTGAGGTAGTTTCTCAAATCTTCTTTGCTTCTCCTGGAGCTCGGCTATCTTTCGATTTGAGTCCCTTTGGCACGCTGCTCTCGGCCTCGTGTGTGCCCGTTTAGATTTTTCTCCCTGGGTAGTGTCGAAGCAGAGAGCCCGTCTTTGTATATGCCGAGGTTCTCTGGTTTCATGATCCTTTGTATGACATGTTTCTGGGACTTTTCTTGTCTGGATTCCTCTCGCCCGACCTCTCGGAGGGCGGGTGTGAATGCCTCTTGCTCTTCGAACGTTGTGATGCTTCTGGATTTATCTTTCGTCCTCCATTCTGATTCTGAACTGCTGGATCGGCGTATCCTGCAGTGGGTATGGTGGTTTCATGACATTATTTTGCATCATGAAGTTGACGACCGACTGCAGGTCGGCCAACTTGTTTGCTAGGTCCTTGACTTCTTCATCCCTTCGTATGCACCGTTCCCTCCATACTTGGAGGTCATCCTCCTTGTAGTATCTGTCCTCCTGGATGGCGTCTTTCCCTTCGTGCCCCTGGCCACGGACTTTGTTGTTGTGGTTGTCTATGTCAACATCAAGGTCAATAGACCTGTCACTCCCAGCGGGAGTGTTGCCCCCGACCTTCTCGTTTTGTGTATTACTAGCCATCTATTCGTCTTTCTTTCCCACAGACGGCGCCAAATTGTGTGAGTGATTTTCTGATCACACTGCCTATCTTAGTGATTCAGCGGAAAAACACAAGCAGAATAGATGGCACAGATAATAACACAAAGACACATAGGATTTTACGTGGTTCGGCAATAGTGCCTACGTCCACGGGAGGCCGAGGTAATTTTCTTATTGAATGACAGAAATTACAATTAACTCTCTGTAACTTTCCCACTCACAAAGTAGGTAATTACAAATGCTACTATTAACTTGTAGCTGTATATGCTCTGCCCCGAGTGAATTCCCCCTCCCCTTCGTCCATTGACCTCTCCATATATATACTAGTGAAGTTAGTGCAGAAGCCACTAACTTTTGAGCTGTCTTGCCAGCCCACCAATGCACTTTCGGCAGCTTTCCAGGCAAAAGCTCTTTATCCCTTCACATGGCCTCAAATGGCCTCATGATCAACTCTTATGGCCTCGAGGCCACTTAGTTAGTGAAATGATGGCTTACTCCACATAGTTGGACATCCACCTACCAAGATAATATTTTAATTGGCTGATATGGTAGTCTGACAGTTACCTCGGCTCCAGTTTTCTGCGGGTAGTTCGGCCATTGCAGGTGGAGCCGAGGTTGCAGGCCTTCATCCGGATTAAGATGTCTTCAGAAATAACCTCGGCAAATACTAGGATACCAGGGCAAAACTTTATTGTGACACGTAGCTTTCTTGATGACACGCCGACGTCATCTTGCCACGTGTTGATACTCAGAAATATAACCCCACACATAACCATTAAGACCTATATAATTATGTGTACGACTCCGTGTGGTACAATCTGCTAGTGTTATTAAATTATTTCTCAAATTGTGAAATAGAATTGAATAGTTTTTGATGAAGTGTATACATATGTACATGGGTTCTCTATGGGAGGAGGTGGTCAATGATGGTGCAGTAGGAATAGAAGGAGGAATGGTGGGCCTAACAGAAAAAGATGAGAGGTAAAAAAATAAAAAAAATAAAAAAAGATATTATTGGCATTTTCAATATTATTTTGCTAATGTTACGTTTTTCCATCCAATTCATAAACAGTAGATTAACGGTTAGAAGAGAGTATTACAAAAAAATTTAAAATAGGAGAGTGCAATGTGATTTCAGACCGTAGGAGTGACAAAGTGATTTTAAAATTATTAAGGGGTGTCAGTATAATTTACCCTCAAATCTATATTTATAACTACGTCACGTCATACCCACTTGCAATGTAAGGCCATGCGTTAAGGTGAAGAATTGCACGCACAACTTCTAAGTATTAAAAAGTGGTTACTCATTATATCATAATAATAAGATAGACAATTTTATTTATTTGTTTTTCTGTTATTTTTATTCTTTATTTTTTTTGGAGAAGTTTTTTGTGATGCACACAAGGCATAAGACTTGGTGTACTTGTCTTTATTTATTTTTTGTTAATTTTTTGTTTTTTGGAGAAGTTTTTTGAAAAAAATTGTTGAAAACTTCAATTTAATAATTCTCTAAAGCATTCGGTTCAGTGAATTTTTATTTTTATTTTTATTTTTATGAGAGGTCTATCATTTGTAAAATAATTTGGTAAGAAATCTATTTATTATTTCAAAACACATTTTGTTTCTAATTTTATCTCTTAATCTACCTATTTAATTTTTTTAATTATCTGTTCAAATATTTTATCTGTTTAATTTTTTAAGTATCTGTTTATATATTGTTTTATCTGTTTAGTATTATTATTTATTTTTATTTTTTTTTTACTATCCGTCAAATTGTATCTATCCGATGCACACAAGGCATAAGACTTGGTACTTATCATCAGGCTAAAGAAAGGACTTCTAGATAGATTTTTTTTTTTTTTTTTTTTTGGGAAGTTGAATTTTGTGAACATAAGTACTTATCATGTTACAGTCGTGCTAGGGGGCTCGAATTTGGAGCCCCCGAATCAACCAAGAAGAGAAGAAGAAGAAGAAGAGAAGAAAGAAGAAGAGAAGAAGAAGGAAGGAAGAGAGAGAGAAGAAGAAGAAGGACTGGAGAGGGCCAATCGGGCTGGAGGGGAGGCGGGGCCGGAGGGACGGCGGGGTCGGAGGCGGGGCTACGACGAGCTGCGGCGGGGCTACGACGATCGGCGGCGGCGGAGGCACAGGAGGGGCCCTTCTCTTCTCTCCTCCTCTCTCTTTCTCCCTCTCATCCTCTTCCCCGCTCTTCTCTTTCTCTCCCTCTCCCTCTTCCTCTCTGCGTTTCAGACTGGAAAATGAAGAAGAAAAAAAAAGGAAAATGCCCAAAACGACGTCGTTTTGGACATTAGGGGGATTCGGGGGGGAAAAGTTTCGAGCTACGAAACATTTTTCATCATGTTAAGTCCCCACTTCTAAGAACTAAATAATATTATCCGGAGGTGTTTCACCACGACTAATTTGTTGTCGTGATTGACTTTTTATTTTTAAATTTACATTAAAAAAATCACACTCTAGTCTAACCTAAAAAAAAATAAAAAAAAATAAAAATGAAGAAATGTATATTATCCACTTAAATAGCTGTAACATCAAAATTCGATTTCACTGACCTTACATTCACTGTTGGCAATGTGACAAAATTTTCATTTGATATAAAATCCCTTTTTGTTGTTTAATAAGTCAGGTTATTAATCAAAGTATAAATAAATATATTAACAAGATATAATGTGTAGAAATCCTATTTTTATTGACCATTAATACTTAGGCTCTTGAAATACTTTCCAATAATGAAAGGTATTATAATTTCAACCTTAGAGATGGTTGAAGTTGTTAGAGTGGCTGTTTTGCTATTTTCGTGCCCAAAACAATTTTTTTTGGTCAAAATTAGCATTTGTTGGTTCGTATTGAGGGCCTGTTTTCATCTCGAAAAAGTTGGAATTTAAAATTTTCTATTTCACGTAAAATTGTAATCCTTTGAATTACATTTCCAGCAACGCTTGATTCGCCTCAATCTTTTGACCCCCAAAGCTCCTCTTTGCCTATAAATACGCCCCATCTCCTCCCTTTTCAAAGGGTTGAACTTTTTTAGCAAAATTGTGAGTTTGTTTGAGTGAAATTCCTTGCCTCCTTTTCTCTTATACCCTAGGCTCCATAAATACACCCTCCCACAGCAACTCTAACAACTAAAAAATCATCTAAAGCTTGAAGAACTTGAACATAACAAGAACCTAAGCCTAAGGGAAGCAATCAAGCAAGTTTTACATATTTTCTCCCTGTTTTCTTCAGTTATTGCAAACCAGCAAGTAAGTTCTCTTTTCTTTCAATCTTCAGTAGTTTTTACTTTATTTTTCATCATGTAATCATGGCTAGGATGATAGGTTGCATGCATGTTCATCTACGTTAGCTATTTCGTTAGTTTTTCGCCTTATTTCACATATTTTATTTAGTTTATCAAAACAGTATGTTTAGGCTACATAAATCATGTAATATTCATGCAAATAACCCGGTTTAATCATTGTATAATATTCAACATATTTAGCTTTTATGTGTTTGTTGCTTTGTTTGCTTTAAATCTTATTAGCTGCCATTAAACTGGGCTTAGGTTTGCATTGTCGTGTGTTTAGTTGCATGTTTAGGATTATGTGTATTTTATTTAATCATGCTTTGCATGGTAAGACACTTGAAGTGGGAATCTGAGTAAGTCTTCTTGTCCATCATACCATGTATGCTTGTTTGGTTGTAATACTTGTCCATAATTCAAGTTTGTGTTTTTTTAAGCAAAATTATTTGTTTTGGATGTTTATAAGCATTGTTTATTTTCAGTAAGTTTATAGCCATGAATCATGAAATCAATTTTTGTTGGAAAGTTGATTATTTTCAAAAAGATGGCTGTACTATTTAATCAAAAATAAATGATGTTTATCTTTTATTCAAATCATCTAGTTGATTAGGGTTAACAAAGGATTAGAGTTAATAATTAATTTTCAGGAATAATTAATTATTTAATATTATAAAATAAAAGGTTAGTAGAAGCCAATTACTTGATTGGGTAAGAGGGAATTAATGACCTTACTTCTTGTACCTAAGTTCCCGAACCAAAAATATTTGGTTGTGACAGATTAGTGCCTTTATTTAGTTTTCATTGTTAAAGGTTTCTAGTTTCACTTAAAATTAATTGGCAACACTCTATATTGGTTAAAGCAAGTTAGCACAACATAGTGTGGAAACGGGTCTAATAACCAAAAAGGCACGGCATCCACAATTGGCGACTTTGCTAGGGACTAAGCGAACTTGACTTGAAAACTTTTATTTTATGAGATTAATTAGTTAATTATTCATTGCATTGCATCATTGTGGGTTCGGAAACCTAGCTTGGTTAATTAATATCACAACACTTTTCGTAGGCTATATTAATGTTAACAAGAAAGTGTCAAAATTTGTTATTAGTACTGTTTGATCATCCTATCGCACACTAAGGTGACATGAGAGGTATATTGATAGTCGTAAGTGATGTATCCTCTTGACTAAACCTACATTAGCATATGGAAAGTTTTAGTACCTTTCAAAATAAGACATGATACTTCCCTTTCTAGGATTGTCTTGTTGCTTTTTTGTGTGATTAGTGAATCCTATATCTTTTTTTAAAACTAGGGCAGGGCAACCTTAACCCAAATAGGCATAAATGCAAATTATGTACTTATATGGTATCTTGTCATGAATGGAAAGTAAGTGATCTGATTCTAAAAATCAGTGGTCAGAAAGGCATTGATTTGATTATGAAAATCCGGGATCTAATTAGGCAGTGATTGTGATTCTGGAAATTAGTGAATTTCCTAATCATTGAATTTGAGTTGAGTTAGCTTGTCAATCTTACCATAGTCATCAATTAGGAATGATTTCCTTCCCAAAATGGAATTTAAGTAGATTCCGTATTCCATAGGAAAGTATATGATCAAGGTATAACTTCCAAGAAACAAAGGGTGAAAATAAAAAAATAAAAAAAAAATCTATCTTAAGTAGAATCTTGGACATTATCGAAAGTTTTTGATTGAATGAAAATCTCTAAGTTGTTGACTTGGGGGAAATTTTGATTTTATGGAAACTTGTTAGATAAGGAAGTGATGACCAAGTCTTCCACTTTGAATAGAATTTTGAATTCTCTTAAAAGGCATTTGACTAGAAGATGATTGTTTGATTAATTTCTTGGAATAAAATCCATAATTCCTTGGAAAGATTTTAAAATGAAATTTGAGTAGAGTTTTGAAAATTATGGAAAATTTTAATTGAATAAAAATCTATGAGCTATAGACTTTGGGAGGAATCTCCATTTTATGGAAAAATGTTAGACCTTTAAATGGTGACCAAATCTTTCATTTTGAATAAAATTTTGATTCTCCTGAATGATATTTAGATAAGAGATGATTATTCGATTGATTTCTTAAAATAAAATCTGAACTCCTCGAAAATATTTTGAAAAGAAAAAGATTTTAAAAGAAAGATTTTGAAAATAAAAAATAAAAAAATTGGAAGGTGTAATTTGATTATGTACTTTTGAACATAATCAAGATTCCTTAAATAAATGATAATGAATGGGATGTTTGATTGCTCACTTTGGTAAGAACCTTAATTCATCGAATGATGTTTGACTAGGAGACGGTAACTTATTCATCCACTTTGAGTAAGATTCTAATCATCATGTAGAAAAGGGGAAAGACTTTAGAGAGTCAAATCAAAATATTAGGGGAAATCTATTTTAAAATACAAAATCATATCAGAATCATAATTTGAGTCAAAATCGGGGGATCATGAAATTTGATAGAAAATTAGAAGTTAGGGACTGTGTTCGATTTGGTGGGGAGATCTAACTTTTAGCGATTGTGGGTGGAGGAATCAGAACTTCAAAATTGTGTTTGAATGGGCCCCCCAAGTTGTAATCAAAATTGGGCCCAAAAACTATGTCTCCCCCCGTTTTGACAAATGCCGTGATCTGATGAGATGCATTCTTGATTCCAAGATTACCAAGTCAAGTGGGTCAGTCTAGAATACTTTTGTGCATCCCTTAAAAAAAACATAATAATAATAGAAAACAAAAAGAGCCTAGTCCATCCAACCTAGCAAAAGTCCAGCCTAAAAGAATAAAATAAATAAATAAATAAATAAACCTAATCTATCCAACCTAGAAAAAGCCCAGTCAACTCAGAAAAAATCCAAGCTAGAAAAAATAAAAAGTCCATCCAACACAAAAAAAGCTTAGCCCATCCAACTTAGAAAAGCTTGATCTGAATCGAAAAAAAGCCAAGTCCAACAGATTAGGAAAAAGCCAGTCCAATTCTATTCACCAAGCCAAGTCAAAAAGGCCCAACTTAGTTAACCCACACAACCTAATTCAGTCCAAATGTACAAAGTTTATCCATGGTCGAACCCACATCTACTCAGATGATGAAAAATATTCATGGCTGACTTGACCTTTAGGATTTGCACTAAGGAGTCATTTGAATTAGGGGCAATTGCTGGATGCACCCTGGAGGGACTTTTCAAACAAGCAATAACATGGAAGAGGTTTGAAGAAGAACACCTTGGACCAATGGATGCTTTTCTCAGATTTGTATGTGGACAGGAAAAATAGAACCCTCTTGTGTTTGAGAAAATGACAATGCTATTTTGTTAAAATTTGAGTCGTGTCGTGTCAATAGTAGAGTCACGTGTCATAGTTAGGTTTTGCTTCTTTATCTTTTCTTAAGTCTTTGAGTCGTTTATTCTTTGTCGATTCGCATTCGTATACTCTCTGGCCTTCATCATATTAATAAGAGAGAGAGTTGGGTTTCGATCATTTAATTGTGCCTATAGCAATCCATGTGTGACCTAATAAAAACAAGAAAAGTTTTAATAATTCAATTGAGCAAGAGAATGGTGTAAATTGTCTAATGGGCTAATAAGAATGAAATTCTACTAATAAGCTCGAGTCCAAACGAATTCTGAATTCTCCTCACAAGACGATTTGTGAGCTTTCAAACAAAATTTCGAAAAAGATGTTTCTACACACTTACAAGGATAAATTCACAATTGGGCATGATATTCAACACTGTTTTGGCAGTTCTCCTCACATTTGAGTGACCACTTTGAGAAACACAAGCTATTTTCAAGCCTCTCAGTACATTCAAACCTCACAAGGACGGATTTCATCTCCATGGCATTTCTGGTTTAAATAACAAGAGAGAGAGAGAGAGAGAGAGAGAGAGAGAGAGAGAGAGAGGAGAAAAAAATTCACCATTAAGTTAGGAGCATCAATGGAATGAAATGTAGTCAATTATGAGGAATGAGAGTTTTGCCATCAACATTTGAAGGAGCCAATGTGAGATATCATTGCCATACAAAGAAACAAGAATGACCAACCGTTCAGAAAGCTACCATGTTCAAGTGCACAATTCAAGAAAACGCTTAAGCTCAAACCAAGGGAAAAGAAGTTAGGCTGCTAGGGTAAAGGACAATTGTTCATCACACCTATTGACATTGTAGTAACACTACACATGAGAGGCCCGCGGGGCTAAAAATCCCAAAGGGCGACTCAGGAAAAACTTAGGGTAGAAAAAAATAAAAATGAAAGAATGAGAGCTTGCAAGGCCCAAACTCGAAAATAGAGACCTTGGCAAAAGTTAGAGCCAAAAGGGAAAGTGTCAATAACCGAGTAAACCCTAATCGAAACTACATTCAACCTGATTCTCACCTTGAGATACGTAGGCAACCTCTCATCGAGGTTCAGCCCTATGTCCTTACACGATTCACATTCTTAGTTTCGCAGCCATTTATCAGCTACAATCACCAACATGCATAACATGTTTTGTGCGGGATTATAGAAGAAATAGTTTTGATCAACAGGTGAAGCAATTTTTAGCACTTGAACATATCAATGGAATTTCTAACTTAAGGTCGAAGAGCAATGAAACCTTTTTTTTTTTTTTTGCAAAATTGTACTCCAAAAGCAATTCTTGAATAAAAAAGAAGCATAAGGAAAGCTAGGGGCACAACGAATGATCATTCACTTTGATTTTGTCTATTTTATTTGGCATTTGGTTTATTGCTAGTTGTGTTGTTTCGTGTCGTGTGGAGGTGTCTTGTTGTTTTGTATCGTGGGTGCGTTGCTTTATTGTTTCGTGTCGTAGGCACGTCTCCATCTTGTTGCTTTGTATCATGGGTCTATCATCTAGCTATTTTGCATCATGGGTGCATCGTAGTTTACATTCTCTTCAATTGCCTACATCAAGTCTTTGTCATGTCTCTCAAATTGCACTTAGCTTTAACCATCATACAACTTGTCAGTTGTTGTGATGCCAAACTTTTGCTAAATTTCTGCCAATAACACATTCTTTCTTGGAAAACTATTCAATGTAAAATCCCAAAATGAGGGTATGTGCACAAAAGAAAAGAGAGACAAAAGAAAAGAGAGGTGTGAGGCAAGTGAAAAGTAAGGAATTTGCATCAGACCAAGAAAAGAGTAGAAGTGAAGGTAAAAGTACCACATTACAAGATCACCGGGGTGATGACCATTTTGAAGGCATGATATCAACAAATGCAAACCATTTGCAAGTCCATGATCATTAAAAATACATCATTGCTCTAGGAATTAGATAAGTTCTTGACACTCTAGTGTATAGCAGACGTATGAGTTTCACTGGCTGGTGTCCATAGTAGCGTGTCCTTCATTGTCGATCTATGACGTGTTGATTCACATCGCATGAGCTTGCAGAATGTTGAAAATTAGGGATAGTGTGAACAAGCATTGAACACAAAGGGCATGAGTATCTCTAAATCAGCTAGTAATTAAACAAGGGGCACAAGCCATATATTTCCCCCCAATATGCTGAAGCCTTTTCCCAAATCTAAACAAGTTCACTCCTATGATGAGTCTGATATGATTAGGCTTTGAATGTTTCCCAGAATGATGCTAAGATTCTCTTTAGTTGTTTTCCCCCATCTGCTTGATTTCATTTGGACTCTGATTGGTTGCATTAATTTTCTCTATTTGGTTATAATTCTCTCGCATTGTAGTATGTGTATTGTAATTGCTTTAATAGCTATTTGCATCGTAGTCAATCCGATAATTTTGTCGTGGAACAAAAAAAACTTGTTGTTAACCTTATGCATCATAGAACGTGTCTGGTCTTATCACTGTAGTAACCTTATGCATTGTAAAACGTGTGTAATAATTGTGTCCTGTACTGCGTTAATTAATCATGATTATGTTTGTAATTATGTGCTTAATTTGAATTTGGGTGTTAATTGCATGATTATATGTGATTTTGACTTTGTATCTGTTCACCGTAGGAAAATCTGTTAGAATTTGTGCTTTGAACTGAAAATTGAAGGCCTTATCGGCCACAGAAACCAAAATTGATTACGACATTCTGATTAGCGTAATTTTTAGAGCCTATGGTGAAATTTAATTGAAAATTGATTTGGATCAAAATAATTAGATTCAGAATGGTTAATTAGAGTGCCATTACTTAAACTTAATCAATGTGATTAAGCAAGCCTATAAATAGGCCAATATACACTTAAGTCCCTCATTTTGTGAACTCAAAATCTGAATTTGCTCTCTAGAGAGAGACTGTGTCAATTCTTGAGAGAGAAAGAGGGAGAATTGTGCATTTTGACTCAAGGATTGTGGATTGGGAAGTTACACTCAAGAATTAACAAAAATTTTTGAAGATTAAAGCTCCTAGGTGAGTAAATTCACGAGTTTAAGTTGTGATTTTGTGAATTCATGTTAGATGATGATCAAGAACTTGAATTGAGTTAATTATGATGAAATTGAAGTTTATATGCACATACATGCATAGAATTGCCATGAAATTGCATAATCAAGCATGTAAGAAGTTGAATCATACATGCAAGAATAGTTTTGTTGAGTTTCATGGTTATAAGCACCATTTGTACCATTTGTAATAGAAATGGACTCAAGAATTGACATGCATGCATGATGAAGATATGAAGTTTGAATGATGAATTAATGTATTGGAAGTAAGTTTGGTATAATTTGGGTTTGCATGTGATTGATTCATAAGATTTGAGCTTCATAATGTAGTAAATTGGTTTTGTAGCATGTTAGAAGTTGTATATGAGAGTTATGGGTTATAAAATGCAAGCTATGTTGATCTGAATGCAAGTTTGAAGCTCAAACTGGTTGCTAGAAATTCCAGAATTCGGCATGTCCGCTCGAGCATGAAATGCTAGTTCCCAGAACTTTTGCAGACATGGACGTCTGCTCGAGCGGGGACATTCACGCTCGAGCGGGGAGCCATGTAGTTTGACTTTCAGCTCGAGCATCCGAAGTCACGCTCAAGCGTAAAAGTGAAGTAATCAGCACTTTTGCAGACCAAAAGGGTCCGCTCGAGCGGCGAGAGCTGAGCTCGAGCGGGGACCCTGTTTCAGATATTTTGAAAAGTGGTTTTGTGATTTGTTTTCCGTTCTTTTTCATTTCTAAGCACTCTTAGGCATGCATTGAGCATTGTGAATGAGTTAAAATGATAAGAAAGGAGCCTAAAAGGAATGTATGAATTAAGAACAGATTGAATAGTTTGTGACCCATATGTGCTATGTAATGTGTAGGGTCAAGCTCAAGGGCAAATCCATTGGCGAAACATTGTGAGTAATATCTTAGTAAAGATATTTTCAAATATGTTACTTTCTGAATGCTACTTCTGCATAAGCTTCATGGATTTGTTGATTTGAAATATGAATGAGTATTCTATATGCCTAATTTTATAGAAGGCCGTTTGATACGTTGATATATCTAAATTGGGCCTAAGGTCGTTTGCCGTTTGCCGTTGACATGTTTGATATACCTGAATTGGTCCTAAGGTCGTTGGACATGAATGATTGGGCCAAAGGCCGTCGGATATGAATGATTGGGCCAAAGGCCGACAGATATGAACGATTGCGCCAAAGGCCGTTAGACATGAATGCAAAGATGGGCCAAAGGCCGTTTGAATATGTCATTTGATATGTTGGAATACCGTGATGGGCCAAAGGCCGTTTGAATGAAAGGGATCATGATCATGAATATGAAATACGCAAGGATACGAATATAAAGAGAATGGGCCCGAGGCCGTTTGATACGCCTGATATGTTTGGATTGGGCCCGAGGCCGTTTGATACACCTGATATGTTTGAATTGGGCCCGAGGCCGTTTGATGTGTTCGAATTGGACCAAAGGTCGTTTTGAATAAAGAGTTGGTTGGACCAAAGGTTGTTTTGTATAGATGGACCCGAGGTCGTATTGTTTTATATAAGAATTAGACCTAAGGTCATTTTGCATGTGGACATGATGTGTTGGACCTGAGGTCGTTTTGCATATGGACATGATGTGTTGGACCTAAGGTTGTTTTGCTTTGTTGAGATTTGTAAATCTGGTGTGAATGAGAATAGTGGTTCAAATATGTACATTATAAGTATGATTCATTTATGAACGAATCTCATTCATTAACCTCTTTATTTTGATATTATTCACTGGGCGTTAGCTCACTCTCATTTATATGTATGTAGGTGAGCGAAGGGATGTTCAACCCTAGCCTTAGTGGAATTTAAGAAAGGAACCCGAGTTTTGTGAAGTCAGCTCAGGTGCCTCACGCAAGAGGCATGTTTATGATCTTTTGTATTTCTTTTGCTACTTCTATTGGTCATGATAGACCATTTATGTGTATAAGCTTTTGGCATGGCTGAATATATGTTTGAATGATCCTGGGTATACAAGATGCTAACTACTGATATGTGGTGTGAGTTATTATTAAGTATATGTGAAATATTTTGACATGCCATGTAAGCATAGCTCATTGGACAAAATTTTTAAGTTTGCTTCCGTTTTGGCCCCTTGCACTCTGTTGCTATATATCTTGTTTGGTTTGAGGCCATAGGTAATCTCTTGATTACTGGCCGATCATGACCTTAATCCACGGGGGCGGATTCGGGTCATTACAACGTGTCTAGTCATTATTGGTATTAACCTTGTGTGTCGTAGAATACATCTGGTTGTTAACCTTGTATGTCCTAAAACACATCTCATTGTCAATATGTCGTAAAACATATAGCCTTGTGTGTCGTAGAATACATTTGGTTGTTAACTTTGTATGTCGTAGAATATATCTAGTTGTCAATATGTTGTAGAACATAGAAACTTGTGTATCGTAGAATACATTTGGTTGTTAACCTTGCATGTTGTAGAACATATCAAGATGGTAGCCTTGTATGTCGTAGAATATATCTGGTCATGTTGTAGCACATATTTGGAAACTAGTAGGCATAGCACATGTCTGGAATCTAATGTCGTAACATATATTTGGAAATTGATGTCTATAGACACCCTATTTTGAAGGGCACTAAGACTTGGGAGCTTTCTTTTGGATTACCCGATGATGACAATTAGAACGTGTTTCTCACAAAATCCTCAGCAAGAGAGCTTGGAATTCTAGCTTTATTCCCAAACCTAAACCTATTCTGGCCAAGTGTTTAAGCCTTGTAGGACACCCAGAGCGAAGTTAGACCAAACTGGAGCGAAACAAGACCGAACCGAAGCAAAAACGAACCAACCCTGCCTTGGCTAGTCGACCGGTTACAACCATCGCCGGTGCGACCCCTAGGACCGCAAGCGCAACCGTGTTACACAAGGACGCGCCCTGTTTACAATGGGCTTTGTTTTTTGCTGTGTGGGGCACTTCATGATGCATAGTTTACACATTTTTGCACCAATTGCATGCCTACTCATCCTCCATTGACTACTGCTTGAGCCATTGAGGATAATGCTCTTCTTTTGTCTCTCATTAGTTTAATTTGTGCCCCATTTGCTCCATTATCTTCCCTAGTGCCCAATTACTCTTCCACTTTGTCTTCCATCATTGCCCACTTGCACTGCCTATAAACACATCAGATTGTAGAGAGAAAAGAGACTAGAGAATATAGAGAGGAGATGAATTGGAGAGAAGTGTAGAGAGAATGCTAAATTTGAGTTAGAATTTTAAAGAAAAGAAAGCTTTGAAAAAACAGGAGAGTTGTCTTGCCAAACTAGTAAAGTTACTTAGCTTCTATATATCTTATCTTCCCTACTCAAGAGACTCATTAAAACCAAGTGCTAAAGCATTGCATAATCCTTACCAAGTCCAAGAAGATCAAAGAGTGATCAACACACTTGTCCAAAACCATCATTCTAGCTCAAATTTCAATCTCTTGAATTGAGGATTGAGAACACAATTCACAACCTTGAGGGTGATCAAAAGAAAGTTTGGAAATCAAGAAGTTCATTCTTTCTTTGGAAGGTGAATTTTCAATCTCTTTCATTTTCTTGCATTTTCTATCATATATTTGTTTTCTTGTTTTAATTTCATATTAGTTTCGTTGTAAGCTAACCGGAAGTGGTTAGTTGAGCCAGCAAGTGGTTAGTTTCGTTGTAAGCTACATATTATTTGTTTGTTTCTTTTCTTGGTGTTGCAACAAGACAGGTTCTGCTAGGCCTAGTCAACCAGCCGACCTAACATAGTAGTCTTTTAGTATTGAGAATACTAATTTCCGATAGTCTCCAAGGTTCATAAAGCTTCTATTTTGTTTTCATTTGAGTGTTTTTTGAGGTCTTTTTTTTTTATTTTTTTTTTATTTTCCTCCTCCCTCTCTCATTTGGTTTATAATTATTCTTTCAAGTGTTGCAATAATTCCCCGCCCCGCCTATTTCTATCCCGTTCTTTTACTTGCTTTCCTTATGTGTGCATAAGCATCATATTTTGTTTTCCATTATATCCATGCTTTACATCTATGTTTCATGATCTTGATTTGACTAAGTTTGCATTTGTAGATTTAATCAATTCCTATGTGATTATGTGCACTACCTCATGTTCTTGAGATAATTCACATGTCATATCGTAAAGGCCAAATCTTTAGTTGCATCTTATGTGTGAATTGCATTAAGATTTTGTATATAAGATCATGCATATTTCGCTAACTTTGTTTTGTAGCTGTTTACGGGACATCGATAAACAAGTAAGTTTTTATGCTTTTGCATTCCGTTTGTGTATATTTTTCTTACTATGATTTGCATCCTATGAGGCTACTTGCTTAGTTGATATGACTATATGAATGTCGGTGGATAGAGGTTATGTCGTTTAATTTGGAATGATGTTGATTTTCATGTTTGTAAACTCAATTTCTTTGGATTGTATATCGTCAAAACTCTTTCAAAACACATGAAATCAAGTTGTTCCAAAATGAACAGGGTAGTCTATACTTGTATGCTTCACATAGTAAATTTTAGGATTTATTTAATAATCGAAACATGAACATATAAAGTCAATAAAACTTAGAGGCCAATCTTTGATTAGGTGAGCGAGGGTGCTCAGTTAATGACCTTCCCCTCTCATATCTAAGGTTCTGAGCCAAACATCTTTGGTTACTACGAACAGTAACCTTGGCATGAGTCATGGGTTTCCTAATTTTCCTAAAATATTAGGTGGTGACTCTAAGATCTGGTGATGCAGTCTATTTCTAGCAATGGTTTTGCACTAAAATGGATTTTCTATAAAAGTTGTCAAATCTGAACTCTCATCTATGTTTCACATTGCACTCATCAGACTAGATCAAAGAAATCAAGGGTCCAAACTTTTTAACGCATGGGTATCCCCGGGCGATGGTACAGGTTTTGGCAAATCTACTGGGGATTTTATGAAACCTTGACTCGAACTACATGATATGACTTTCATTTTCGTTTATATATTCATTGCATTGCATGCATTGGTGTACTTAAAGTGCCTGTGTTGCCTAGATACTGCTGGGAGCACAGATAAGCTTTTTGTGACACTATACATATCTCTACGTTACTGTTGAGGCCATGTGTTATAACCTTTTGAGATCTGTCAAAAAGGTAGCTCTGCTATCTAAGGTTCTCAGACTTCGAAGAGAAACTATATTGACTCTTCTGATTTCCTTGCATCTTCATTGGTTATTACCCAAAAAACCCACTAAGACTATCGATGATGGGTCAATAAACTTGGAGGATAATGCGACTAGCTCTGTGATTGGGGATGAACCCCCTACTGATTGCACATATTTCATTCCAAACGTGGTGGATGACACGTACTATTTTAGCAATTTGAGAATGATTTTATTTTATTTTCTACATTGAGTATTGAGCTTGAACCTGATTCCAACAAATCTGTGGAGCTGGAATCGGGATTGAGTTAGTCTTGTGAGTCAAAATCTAGTGATTTTGGGGGTAATCATCTGGACATCGCTGTCGTTTATGTGTCTGTCTTTTCACTTTCTTTTGGGTCGATTTCAACCATTGAGCTAGAAGTTCTAAATGAAAATGTAGTAATTTTCGTCTACTTCTCTGTGCCTTTAAATCGTTGCGTTGACTAAAAATTTTCAAAACTTTCTCCAAAACTTTGATAAAAACGAAGGGAAAGGAATTTCTCGGGATGTGTAAAAGTTGATCGACTAAGAGGAAGAGATGTGTGTTAAGCCCTTCATGGATAAGATCATTTCTGTTAAAATTGGTACTGATAAGGATCTTGGCTTGGTCCAGTTTGGTGCTACGTTATCTTCAGAAGAGCACGAGCAATTAGTCACTTTATTAAAAGGTTTCAAAAAAATGTTTTTGCGTGATCTATAAAGACATTTGGATTAATCCTAAGATTGTACAACACAGGATCCTTCTCAACTTGAGGCCTGACCACCCTAGCTTTCAAACCTTGATTCAGAATGTTCATAGAAAACTCAAGCAGAATATGAGGCATGTATAGTTGGATTGGAAACAACCCTAGAACTAGTAACAATAAGGTTGGATGTGTGCGAAGATTCAAACTGGATCGTTTCACAAGCCAATGGAGATCGGAAAAAAATTTACATCCTAGAATTTAAGAAAAGAAGGTTTGTTGCTAAAGGACAATCGAATTCCTATCTAGGACCCTAGAGGCAAATTCAAACCCAATTAGCCGAGTCCTTACAGAATCACGTCTATCTGGTCGAGAGTAGCAGTCATTTTCATGGATTTAGATGGCCTAGAGATCTCACAACCAATCAACATGGACAAATTGAAAAGGTACTACCCTTGAGAGGCTCATTAGGCCGAAAACCCGGAAGGGCAATTATAAGACTTTTGGCGACCAATTATTTTTGTCCCTAAAACTATTATTTTGGTCTCTAAATGGTTTTTGTGACAAAATTAATTTTGTCACTAAAAAAGTCACTAAAAGTGTGTCTAGAAAAGTATTTAGTGAACAATTTTTGAAAATGTCGCTGAAAATGACAATTAGCGACTAATTTTATATTGTCACAAAATGTTTGATTTTACAAGACTAAACATTTGGTTGCTAATACTTCGTCATAAAATGTCCCAATTTGGTCGCGAAAAACAAAATAATGACATTTTTAAAGACAATGATATTTGCTCGCTAAAAGACATATAACTTAAAAAATTGACATCCACATATCAAAGGCACTTTATTCCCAAACCACAATGAGTATATAGAAAGTAAAGTTTTACAAAAATTAAAACTGAAAGTTTCCAAATTCAAATCAAAGTAGTCACAGTTCAAATGAAGAATAGGAACAATTTCTTCAAAGGGAATCTCTAAAAAAGCATTTTCTTAACATCAATGTCAGGCTTTATATCAAACAGCCTTGGCACAAGAGGCTTCAAGCTGTACTTGGGTGTGACACCCTTTAGACATCCCTGCAACCCAAAATTCAAAAAGAAGAATCAAATAATAAGAATCAACACAACATAACCTCATTAAATAATCAATAATCATTCATAATCAAGTAAGTTACAAATAATGAAAAAACACGTTATCTCAGTGTACTTCGAGTAGTAGTGAGCTATAATAAGAATTAGCACAACAAGAAAGTGAGTCATCTGGAATCAACACAATAAGGTTATCATAATCCAAGCACGTTATCATAATCAAATGTTCTAAATAACAAACACACTAAATTTATAAATATGACAGATCAATCTAGAGCAAAAGGTACTTACTATGATGGTAAATCAGAAGTAAAACCTCCCCGACTAATCTGTTGCAGCACCAAATCAATCTTGGCATTGACCACCACGCTATTAGACTCCAAGTTATGCACTGTTGCATTCAGTTCCTCATTGATTCTTCGTTGCACTTCGAGCTCCCTTCTAGTTTCCTCATTTTCTATCTCAAGAGTAGCACGAGTACGTCGACCAAATGCTGTTATACTAGGCTTAGGACCACATCCTAACCACTTATGTAGCCAGACTTACGCACAAACACCACAATGGAAAGCTGCTCATCAGATAGTGGGCTAGATCCATCTTCTCTAGCTTCATTCTCCCACTCTTTAAGTTTTTTCTACAATTGTTCATGAAATTAAATATAGTCATTTTATATATACATTGTAACAGAGCAACTGAAGACATTGATTTGCCTATGTACTTATCCTAGAGAGAACATAATAACTGGTAGAGAAAGCACCATAAATATCAACTACTGAGGTTTTGGATCAATACTTGCAGCCTAATGTGCAACATTTCGTCCTTTAGAGAATCATCACAACTTGGTAATGCATATGTAACTATGTTTAATGTATTTTTCTCACATGTGTCTTTTTATTAGCATGCATAGTCTTCATGTTGAGAGAATGATGTGAATCTTACCCAGCAAAGTTGTTGTATGCACTCACGAAAATATGCATTCCTCTTCCAGCATTTCCTTGCAAAGATTTATGTACTCTTCCTTACATAAAACAAAAATGTCACATATTCTTCCCTTTAGGTACATATTAAAGGATCAGAATCAACAACCTGTTGATCCCACTTAATATATCAAAGTTGCATAAAAAGACTGTATTTCACATGGGTGAGCAAGAGAGGATAAAAAGGCGGGGATTATGATGCGTCCAGTCCATTATTGGACAGAGCAAGCAATTTCTCTAACACAAAAAGATCCCTAGTCTAAATTAATGAGTAATCTTTTATGCTTACCTCATCCCAGATAAAAATCAATTTTTATTTTAAATTATTTGTATTTATTTTTCTAGGTCTCAAATGCAAATCAAGTTCACCATTGGCAACACTTGATCAAGAACTTCACAAACATGCAATGCATTTAAAATACCCCTAGCCCTGGGTCAAACTTACAAAACCAAATCTGATAAGTCAATCATGTATTAATCTAAAATTAACACCAAAGCTGACACTTGATTCCAAAGATTTACCAAAAACAACTCCACAGTGAGGGGAATTAAGAAGAATAAAATATAAATGGGAAAATCTATACACAATTCATGATAATCTGCAACAACAACAATTCGCTACTTGATGTGATATGTAAGTATTCTATATCAGAATAAAAAGTAAATAAAAGCCAAAGTCCGAATGCTCTCTATAGAGTACCAAATGGCTTACCTTAATTCTCAAACCATTTCCTAACAAGGACGCTACTTGTCTATTATATATATAGCATTTGTTTTTTTTGTTTTTTTTATGTTCACTACTAATGCCTTAGACAAGTAATCATTAACAGGAAAATACTTATATTTAACATTAGAAAATTCTTACATGTCAAATTTCAGCTTCATTATGGACCCATGCTTGCCTTTTCTGACTAAAGTGTGTCCTGTGATACAAATCAACAAGTCCAAGCTCCTTTCCATCCTTGTCTCGCTGTCAAAACCTTTATAGTTAGTATCCTATGGAGTACATGCACCACCAAATAAAAGAAATAAAAAAAGTTCCATGTAGACCCTATGATTTAAAGGTCAGTTGTTTACCTCATTGTACTGCACCTTTCTAAATGCCTTTGAGCCAGCAGTATGGAGGACTTTAAGCTCAAAACCGATTTTCCTTGTTTTTTCTGACATTTCTCCTGCATGAAGTGAAAATTATATTCAAAAGAAATCAAGTCCATGTGCCCAAATGCTTAGTAACACAGCAGCAGCCACAAGTGTGTGCAAGTGCATTACAAGTTGTTCAACAATTACCTAGTATGCCTCATCATCCCATAATTGACACAGGTATCGCCACACCTCTTTTTCAATATCTTCATGTGGGTTTGCAAGGGCTAATTCTATCATAGGGAAACTTCTAAAATGTTGGCGTAGATTAAAGCGGCAGTTCTTATACCAGAGTTTCATTATTCCAAGGATAAAAGCAATAGCATAAGGTTCATTACTAAAAATGAAGCCTTCCTACCATACCAATAAAATTAAACACTTCAAAATATTAAGCAACCTAATTCCTAAACTAAAAGGGAATGTAAAAAAAACTATCTTACTCGAAGGTATGCAATTAGCGTTTGTTTATCCTCGGGGCTAATAAAACTCCACTTAGGCACATTTTGTGAGGCAAATTGCCTAGTGACGAACCCCAACTCGGTGGTGAATTTATCAGAACACAATCCCAATGGATTCCCAGTAATCCTACAAATTTCAACATCCAATCACTTCCCTTGACTTTTTATCTTGAGTAATGCGAGGCTTCATGACTTCCCACATCCTTATGCTCGATTGTATCTATTAAAAACAACATATAGAAAAAACACATTAATGTCTAACATATGAATTGGATGAAAAGAATAAACAACCAACCAAAAAAGAATATAAAACTAAAATATTTACAAACCTACCAGCAATACAACAATTCGTGCTAGAAATATCCAAGTATGAAGATTGTGATGTAACTTCATGCATAGATGTTGATGCTGATGCAACTGCAGATGTTGATACAGATGTTGTTGGGGGCACAAACTTTGACGTAGATGAAGGAATTGACTGAGCAGATGTGGATGCAAAAGATGTAGCTGCTAATTTGTTGGGCACATGGCCTCCCCATCCTCTACCTCTAAAAATCAATAACAAGAACAACAAAAGTGATAAAAGGAAGTCAATTTGCTGCTCGCAAACTAATGACAATTGCTACTATATTGGCTCATTTTGTCAGACAATGAAATGAAACACATTTAGGTCCAAGCCAAATAATGTAATAAGCATTTAAAAGTTTTTATTCAAATTCAATTGAAATGCATAAGAACTTCTCTTGCTAGTTTACTGCCTAAAAACTCCTTAGTAAAGATGATAAACTTAATAAGCTAATCAAAACTACAGATGAAACAGACCGTTTGGCTACAAAAAAAAAAATAGGCCTCCTAACTTATTAAATTTCAAACTGTAGTTATGCACTTCAAGATGGAAATGTCATAAGTTTTCGAATGTGAAGCAAAAGAATTGAGGCATTTTTTTTTTCTGCCATACCTTTCTTGGCGAAGTTTTTCTGCTATAGGATCTAGTGGCACTTCCTTCACTACGTCAAGAATTTTTTCCTTCTCTACACTCACTTTTGCACTTCTCTTCTTGAGGTCATTTTCTCCAATAGTTGCAGGTGTAGGTGCAGGTGCCTGATCGTATCACATGAAAAACAACAAATTATGCACCAACAAAAACAAATAAAACCACTGCTTATGTATAAACACTCGTAAGAAAATTTAAATAAAATCATCTGTGGTTCGGATCCAACATATGGTGCATGCATGGCAACTTACATTTTAGTCACCCTCTTTAGATTGTTAGAAATGTTGAGATTTGTGGACCTTACCATATCTACTGTAGAGAGAAGTGAATGTATACATAATATATGTTGATCAGATGAATATAGGATCAGGAATTGCATTGGAATTACCGAATTAAGTAATTTCTTGGATATTTTTAGATAAAAAATTCCATATATTTCTTAGGTGTCTTATGTATATTGTCAGGTTCTAATATTTTCATGTGTGTAATGAAGGAGGTGTATATATTAGCCTGATTATATATACCCAAAAGCTTTTTTAAATAGACACTCAGTTGTACGAAGCCCTAAGTCACAACTAAGGTACCACTCAAATCGTTTGCGTGGGACAATATATAAATTGATCCTAAGGAGAATTTATAAATCGTTAATAGATCAATTGGACTAGAGGAAACTGAAATATCTTCATTACAAACACACATTTATGTTTGGATCTTGAATTTGTGGAGGGAAAAGAAATGTGATGGGAAAAGTAAAAAGAGTTCAGCTTATATTTATTCATTTTTCCCTTTTCATTTATTTTCCCTCCACAAATCCAAACACAGTGCTAATGGTAAACATTTGAATTGTGTGGAATTTGGGAATTCCATGATAGGTCATCATTGCATCATAAGATGGCCTATTTGAACCTGCCAGTTTAATACCTGAATAGTACAATACAATACAATTTGGAGAACCCTTTCATGAGAGGTGGCTCAAAAAAATAGTTGTGTACAGGTGCCCAGATTTCTCATCAACCACATACTTTTCCCAACAGAGAGGTTGATCTCCGTCTGCCATCTATTTTGTTTTATTTTTTGTTTTATTTATTTATTTTTTTAAGTTCTCAAAATATCTCCCCATAGGATACTTTTCAAATATATATATATAATAATGTCTCTCCATAGGAGAGAAGCAACTAACTCGAGCTTTTTTATTTTTTTTCTCTCCGTGTGTGTGTGTGTATGTGTGTGTGGCATTAGGGAGTGGTTACTGGTGAAGAAAGTGCCCTATCTACAAGGCTCCTACTCTTATAGATTTCTTTGAAGGAGGAATAAATCCACATTGACTTACTTTTGATTCGAGTCCTTTCTCTTTACATTCTTGTATCTATATATGAAAGCATTTTCTCCAAATAGGAATTGCAAATTATATATATATATATATATTAATGAACTCTGTTAATATCATTACAATGCTTTCTTATAGCATTCAAATTGAGTGTCTTCTTATTGCCTTCTTATCATCTTTTAGGGTTTCAATAAATTGTGCATCATAGAAGCTACCATCAGGCATTGGCTGGGTCAGAATTTGAATAAATTGTGCACCATAGAAGGCCCTCTATGAATTCTATTTATTGTTGCCATCACTTTCAGCCACAAAGTGATGTTTCACATTAGTGTTACAGCCTACAGGGTAAGAAATGCAATCAAAAGTATTTCTTACTCTACACAGTTTTTTGTTGGGCAATTCAAATAGGTTGTCACTCGTCAGTATTTCTTTTTAAGTTCTATTTCTTGTTCAATTTCCTAGGAACAAAAACTCAAGCAATAATAATAGATAATAAGGAATGATGCTTAGTGATAGTACCTTTGCAGCAATAGATTTCGTTCCACGCTTCTTCCATAGATCAGCTTTTCGAGCTTCAAACTCCTCTCTACTCATGATGGGGGGGGTCCAGGATTGATGCCCATCCTAAAATCTGCAAGATACTTATGATCAGTAGAAATTTACAACATGAGCATCAAACACAACATCTTAAAGGATAAATATGATACTAAAAACAAACAGCAAAACAAAGCATACAACCTCAAAATAAGGTAGTTAGAAACGGAACACAGTATCTTTTCTCAAGCTTTTCCATCTTAAAGGATAAATATGATAACGGTGGGTTTTAATTACAAACACACTTTTTTTGACAGAAAACTTGAAATGGTCATCTTCATAATCATCAATTTCATCGATAGAAAGAAAGAAAACAAGACAAAAATATTCATCAATAGATATCATCTTCATCAATTTCATCTTCGGATCACTATCACCATCAACTTGATCATCCATGTTAGTGTCATCATCATCCGCATTATTATCAGTAATGAGCAATTCATCATCAACTTCAAGTTCCTCCTCATGAAATTCGCCAATAATATCAACACATATCATTTCCATGTTTCTTTGCATAATTCTATGGGTTGATCATCAATTTGCACCGCATCCCCAAGTCCATACAACTCAAATTGCTGGTATGGTTCATCTTTGTCTTTGTCTTCCTCTTCTTCTTCTGTTTCCTCTTCATCCTCTTTCACTAAGATGTCATAGATAGCCCTCGGTAATTCTTTTTGTACAACTCGATAATTATTGCCCCACTTCGTATCTTTCGAATAAAACACTTGTTTAGCTTGGCATGCTAACACAAATGGTTCATCTTTGTACCAAGTCTTTGTAACATTTACACTAATATAGTTAAACTCATCAACTTTTATTCCAATTTTTTCATTGCCAACATCCCACCAATCACACTTAAAAAGAAACACACTATTCCCACCTAGATATTTCAACTCCGTTATTTCTCTAATAACACCACAAAAATCAATAGGTTTCCCTTTATGATCTCCCTTTACAACTACGCCACTATTTTGAGTTTTTCAGTACATGTCACAATCTTGAGTGCGAAACCGAATCCCATTGATGACAACCATCGTAGCATGTCACTCGGTTATCGGGACCTATGTTCATAAGTTGATTGGAAGCATCCATTGTCCCTTCAACTTGCAGCTTTGTGACCTAATTCCATTGTTGATATGAAATGCATTAGCATACACTTAAATTCATTATTTAAATACACAAATAATGTTCAAAAATTATAACTCTTACGTATTTTAGAAACCATGTATGGAACTCTGATTCTAGCCTCTCTTGCCTATAAATTATAACAACATTATTCAACACAAATGGTTGTGAAAATAGTATAATTCAAAAAGTAAAATATTCTAGTGAATATAATCATATGGTAGTTTACTTACCGCATATATGGTTGAACTTCATCACAATTATTCAATACATACCATCGAACTTTCTTCAAATCCGCTAAATTCAACACATCATTAATTCCTAATCCACGAACTTTTTGCCTAAATACAAACAAGTTTCCATCCTGTGCCGCCTCAATAGGCTCATCATAGTTTCGTTCAGGTTTATTAAATCTTGTCTCACATTCATGGAAGTACATAGAGCAAAAAGTTAGAGCCTCATTGTCAACGTAACCTTCAGCAATAGATCCTTCTAGACGAGCTTTGTTGCACACATAACCCTTAAGAATATGCATATACGTTTCAAATCCATACATCCACCGGTATTGCACTGGTCCTGCAAGGATTGCTTCACGCCATAAGTGAATGGATAATTGAATTATAATATCAAAAAAAGATGGTGGAAATATCTTCTCGAGCTTGCACAAAATTAAAACAATATCTTTCTCAAGTTGTTCTAAGACATCAACTCTCAATGTCTTTGACGATAACTCCTTAAAGAACAAGCTAAACTCAATTAATGCCTTGCTCACATCCTTTTTTAGACATCCACGTAGAGCAATAGGAAGCAATCTTTGCAAGATAACATGGCAATCATGGCTTTTCAACCCCTTAATTCGATAGTCACTAGTGTTCACACAATGTGATATGTTTGATGCATAGCCATCTGGCAATTTAATTGAACTCAATAATTCACAAAAGTTCCTCTTTTTAGTTGGAGACAACATGAAGCAAGCAGGAGGTAGGAATGCTTGGCCATGTACTTCCCTTGGATGTAATTCAGGTCTTATACCCATATCCATTAGATCAAGACGAGCCTTGTATGTGTCCTTGGTTTTCCATCAATGTTCCTAGAACACTATCACATACATTTTTTTCAATGTGCATAACATCAAGGTTGTGATGAACTTTGAGGGTTTTCCAATAAGGTAAATCAAAGAAAATGCTCCTCCTTGTCCAATTTAAATATTGAGGAGAACGTTTTCGCTTCTTCCCACGTTGATCTATTTTCCCAAATAATGATGGGTCTATATGCCCCAATTGTCCCAAAACCTCCGCTTCTAACAATAACTTGGGTTCTAACCTAAGCTCTGGCTCACCATTGAATGACTTTCTTGTTTGCAAAAAATGATCATGAGGCAAAAAACGATGGTGTCCCATGTAACAAGTTTTTCTGCAATGATGCAAGTATTGGTAAGATGCATTCTCATTGCATGACAGACAAGCCAATTTGCCTTTGGTGCTCCAATCGATAAATTACCATACGCAGGGAAGTCATTGATAGTCCATAATAATGCCACACGCAATTGAAAATTAAAGCTACTTGATGCATTGTAGGTCTCTACTCCTACGTCCCATAATTCATTTAGCTCATCTATTAGCGGTCATAAAAATATATCAATGTCAAATCCAGGAGCTCTACGCCCAGGAATAAACAAAGGCATCATAAAAAATGGATCTTTCATGCATTTCCATGGTGGCAAATTGTATGGGACAATAAAAACTGGCCATATGCTATATGAGGTATTCATATTCCCAAATGGATTGAAGCCGTCACTTGCTAATCCGAGCCTAACATTTCGAGGATCTTTGGCGAATGACTCATGCTTTTGTCAAAGTCTTTCCATGTGAGACCCCTAACTTTTGTAAACCTTATTAGGTCCCTAAATTTTGAGTTATTATAATAAAGCCCTTAATTCGTTGATTGTTCGCAAATTAAACCCTAGAACCAAAAACGCATCACGGACGAACCCATACAAGCCCTAATCAACCCTGGAAGCTTAGAAATCATTTCTAACACTCCAATATTAATTATTTAACTGTCAAATTTAGATTAATCACTCCAAACCTTAACTTCCGGTTTTCACAATTTTCATTCGGTTATTTACCTTTAAATTCAAAGCATGACAATACAAACCGAATTATTTTTCCTAACACTAGTTTATTAACTCTACACTTGAAATAGATACTTTAATTGAGCCCAAGCCCTCACATTTTTTATTAAATCACAAATTGACCCCAAACAAGTATCATATATATATTTATATAATAGCACTTGTATCTAAAATCTTTTTTTAAAACATTTTATTTTACAAATTCCAACAATTGTACACAAAATAAATAAATAAATAAATGAATAAAAATATAAAATAAAATATAAAACAAGTCCATCAATTCACCATCACATGGCTAGCCACCATTGTAGGTGTAATGAATGTACTATGAGACAATTTTCCATGATTTAAGAAAGAAAAATCTTTGACTTGGTACAAACTTTTATATATATGTATATAAGCAACTAGGTTGGTTTGATTAGGAGGAAAACCCTAACTAGATCATATTTAGGAACCTAATTAAGACCTTTAAGCCTCCACTATTCCATTGAATTCAAACTAAATCTAAACTATCCAATCCAATTCCAACCAAGGGGCATTTAGGACCTTTTGCACCAAATTCATTATATAAACAACCCCTCCCCTACCATTTTACATACAAGAGCAACACTTGTACACACTATATTCAACTGAGAGAGAAGAAAGGAAGGAGGGTGAGCTTGCTAGAAGAGAGGAGAGTAAGAAAAAGTTTGCTAGCAATTCCAACAACCCTCAAGTAAGTCACAACACAACTCTCTCTTCCATTTTCCTTTTTCAAATACATGTCATTAGAAGTTTAAAATGGTATTTTCAGATGTGTTATAATGGTATTCTTGTGTCAAAAATGAAAGGAGTTAAGCCTTGATTCTACCATTCTTCTATTTCTCTTTTAATCAGTATAAGACTACATTTTTCCCTATCAATCTCTCAAACTTTTCAAAGGCACACCTTCACCTTAAATTTCTGAGTTTAATACATATTATTTAGCATGTTTTCATTAAAAGATAAGTGGAAAATATTCCCCTAGCTGACCTCTTTTCTCACCAACTTTCTATTTTCAAGAACTGTGCCAGAAAAATCTATTTTACAGCCACCTTACGAAATTTTAGAAAAATGTATAAAAATATTTTGGACCTCCATTTTATGTCAAAATCTTTCTTAAGGAGTTATCTTTCAAGGAAAATTGGTTTCATTGAAAACGAGTGAGCGGTTTGTGAGAAAATCTGATTTTCGTAACGGTCGACGAATTTGGACAAAGCTAGAGTATTTCTGAAATAACTACAAATCTGGAAAAGCTATTCCATTTCTGAAAAATGTTCTGAAAACTAGATAAAATTCCCTACGAACCATAGGAAGGTCGGGCTCTGGAAAAATCTGAAATAACCCTTTCGAGTATAATCTTTAGGTAGTACTGAATCTGGAAATTTTGTTTTCATTAGTGTTTTATGCTCTTGTGTTCATGAATATGCTTATTAATTTATGATCATGTCTCGATATGATATTTCACATGTCATAGGTTTATGTATTTTATTTTAATCCTTCGACGGTGCTCACACTTATGCAAATCTGGAAATTATATTCATGTGTGAATTTATTCCCTTAACTACTTGAATATGCCTAGAGCTACTTGTGCCTATCTTCATATGTGAATCTCATGTGTTGTAACCTTATTTCCTTCTATTTGTACTATTTAGTTGTTCAAACTTGTGCAACAGATGTTGTTTCAAGAGCATGTCCTAACTCTGACTTAAATTATCTAACTCAAATGGGAAACTTAATGGGTGGTAATGGGTTGCGAATTTTTGGACAAGATTACTAAGATATTGATTGGTTGACGAGATGCGTTCCCTATTTGGAAGTTAAAATCTTGCGCAATTGGTTTTCGGAACCCTTGAACAGAGCGGTTGTATTCGGACCCTAGGTATTTGGTGTAAGGAGGGATTCGGGCAAGGCCCGTTATTACAGTCTCTTTTGAGGCCCTGCGGTTGGTGCTACGCGGTATATAACCGTTAGTAGGCATCCGAGGTTAGTTCTGCAACAAAGCAGCAAAAGATGGGGCATACCGAATAATCCGCATCCGATTCTTGTGGTTGGGAGGACGAAGTCTCTTTGGGGGATTTCTAGATTTCTAACATCTAACCTTGTAATCCTTTATTATTGAATGATTATCATGCTTCATTACTTGCTTGTTATAATTGTGATGGTGTATTGGATTGGGAAAAAGGGATGGGGTGTTTGTGCGTTTACTGGGCAATCAAAGCTCATGGCGTTTCATGCTAGGTATCGAAGAAACATAGGAAGCCAACAAAGAGTCTAAGACATTTGAAGACTTAAGTTTTCCTTAGAGAAAGTTTGGAACCATTTCACTCATTAGTCTAATTGTGCTTTTATTTATTCTTTTTGGATTGTAATAGTAATGAAACTCGTTTTGTAAATTTAAAATTTGAAGACGCTGTA
This sequence comes from Camellia japonica, assembly GCA_030407325.1. Lineage (NCBI taxonomy): Eukaryota > Viridiplantae > Streptophyta > Magnoliopsida > Ericales > Theaceae > Camellia > Camellia japonica. The sequence goes on along the minus strand of JAPPVO010000002.1, from coordinate 125,524,903 downwards.
ATTATTATTTACTTTGTAATCCTATGTCTATCTCTGCGTTGCTTATGAGACCTTGCGTCAATACCTTTTAAGATCTGTCAAAAGGGTGGTGTGCTACCTAAGAAAGCTGGACTTAGAAGGGAGTGCTAACTTGACTCCTCCGGTAATCTGGGATCTTATTCGGTTGTTGGCCATAGGACTATTAGTGTCGTTTCCTAGACTCCTAACCTTAGATAAACCCTATATTTAATTGTAATATATTCTCTGAAGTTCGCGATTTTTGGGGCGTCACATTCCATGCTTTAGAGTCCACCAGATGGCGTATTACATTTGTCTTCTCTACGTTTATCTTTGTGCCACCTCATATCAGTAGTTGTCTTCCTTGATATAAATAACCTTTGTACCCTTGGTTTTAAAGGAAAGTACCGCAGAACCTTGTGAGGGATCTTTTTACCTTTACCTTTATGAAATTTGTATCTAGGCTCCTTACAAGTAGGGCATTTATCTTCATTTTCATACTCCTTCCAAAAAAGTACACAATTGTTCTTGCATACATGTATTTTTTAATAATCAAGGCCCAAATCGAATTATTTGTTTAACTTCATTGTATGAGCATGGGAGTGTTTCATCGATGGGAAGTGCATCCTTCAACAGTTCTAGCATCATCGTGAGTGATTTGTTGCTTCATTTATTGAGAATCTTTATATGTAGTAGCTGAACAATGAATGATAATTTCGAATATCATTGGCAATTCGGATACAATTCCTATTCTACATCCCTCATTAATCTTGCAAATGTATTTGCTTCACTACCATGAGCACCAGACAAGTCGGGATTATAGCTACTAGATGTTTCCCCAGTATAAGCAAATGTGGATGGTCCACTATGTATGTCATGGACAATTTCTCGCACCTCAGTATTGGGAGAATTTGATTTCTCTGTCACATCATTGAAATATTCATCATTTTCACTTTCTTAGGGGTCACTGTCATTCAACTCAAAGTCTTCCCCATGATACACCCACCTAGTGTAAGTTGTGACAACCCCATATGCAAACAAATGAATTTCAACTTCATCTAGGGTTTTTTGGATACGGTTGTTGCATCTATTACACGGACACCAAATCTTGCTCGTCCCTGATTTCATATGATCACGAGCAAACATGATAAATTTTTTTACCCCATCAATATTGACGGAACCTTCTATTATGAAGTTGCATCCAACTCCTATCCACCCCAAAATCCCTATTACAAAGTACGCAAAGACATTATCCTTAAATTCCAATATCTTGTTACTTTCTATATGTGGTCTTAAAGGAGGAACACAACCAAATTCTTGAAGAAGTTTCTCTAATATGTATATCTACTTTTGACTATGTGATTCATATCTATCTTTTGACAAACAGAAATTCAGGGATGTATTGCCAAGGCATACCACATAAAACAAAAGCAAAACATCAGAACACATAATAACATTGATAACAATCACATCCCCACTTTAAAAAAATAAATAAATGAATGAATAAATAATGGCAATGTTAAGTCAAATAAGGTCATAAATCAAATAAGGTCAAACCCTATACAGAGAAGAAAGGTTGGCAATGTTAAGTCCAAGTTAACATACCCCTTTCCTTTTTTAAAAATTTCTTTTATTTTTTTTCCTTCTTTCCTTTTTTAATATTTTCCTTCATGTTTTCTTTTCTTTTTTAAAATCCAAGGTCCAAATTAACATAAAGTGGTCCAATTAACACAAAATGATGAGCACAACACTTCAAACTTTTCTTATCACTCTACTAAGGCAATAATGTTCACAAGCCTTTACATATAATAGCATAAAAAAGAAAAACCTAATCTATCCAACCTAGAAAAAGCCCAGTCAACTCAGAAAAGCTTGATCCGATTCAAAAGAAAGCCAAGTCCAATAGATTAGGAAAAAGCCAGTCCAATTCTATTCACCAAGCCAAGTCCAAGAGCCCAACTTAGTTAAGCCACACAACCCAATTTAGTCCAAATGTACAAAGTTTATCCATGGTCGAACCCACATCTACTGAGATGATGAAAAATATTCATGGTTGACCTGACCTTTAGGGTTTGCACTAAGGAGTCATTTGAATTAGGGGCAATTGCTGAATGCACCTTGGAGGGACTTTCCAAACAAGGAATAACATGGAAGAGGTTTGAAGAAGAACACCTGGACCAATGGATGCTTGTCTCAATTCTATATGTAGACAGGAAAAATAGAACCCTCTTGTGTTTGAGAAGATGAAAATGCCATTTTGTTAAAATTTGAGTTGTGTAATGTCAGTACTAGAGTCGCGTGTCGTGGTTAGGTTTTGCTTCTTTATCTTTTCTTGAGTCTTTGAGTCATTTATTCTTTGTTGAGTTGCATTCGTATACTCTCTGGCCTTCATCATATTAATAAGAGAGAGTTGGGTTTTGATCATTTAATTGTGCCTATAGCAATCCATGTGTGACCTAATAAAAACAAGAAAAGTTTTAATAATTAATTGAGCAATAGAATGGTGTAAATTGTCTAATGGGCTAATGAGAATGAAATTCTACTAATAAGCTCGAGTCTAAACAAATTCTGAATTGTCCTCGCAAGACTATTTGCGAGCGTTCAAACAAAATTTCTAAGAAGATGTTTCTACACACTTACAAAGATAAATTCAAAATTGTACATGCTATTCTACACTATTTTGGGAGTTCTCTCACATTTGAGTGACCACTTTGACAAACACAAGCTATTTTCAAGCTTCGCGGTACATTCAAACCTCACAAGGAGGGATTTCATCTCCATGGCATTTCTAGTTTAAATAAAAAAAGAAAGAAGAGAGAGAGAGAGAAGAAAAAAATTCACCATCAAGTTAGGAGCATCCATGGAATGAAATGTAGTCAATTATGAGGAATGAGAGTTCTGCCATCAACATTTGAAGGAGCCGATGTGAGATATCATTGCCATACAGAGAAACAAGAATGACCAACGTTCAGAAAGCTACCATGTTCAAGTGCACAATTCAAGAAGACGCTTAAGCTTAAACCAAGGGAAAAAGAAGTTAGACTACTAGGGTAAAGGACAATTGTTGATCACACCTATTGACATTGTAGTAACACTACCTATGAGAGGCTCATTGGGCTAAAAATCCCAAAGGGCGACTCAGGAAAAGCTTATAGTAGAAAAAAAATTTTAAAAAAATGAAAGAATGAGAACTTGCAATGCCCAAAACTCCGAAAGGGAAACCTTGGCAAAAGTTAGAGCCAAAAGGGAAAGTGTCAATACCCAAGTAAACCCTAATCGAAACTATGTTCAACCTAATTCTCACCTTGAGATACGTAGGCAACCTCTCATCGAGGTTCGGCTATATGTCCTTACCTGATTCACATTCTTAGTTTCGTAATTATTCATCAGCTACAACCACCAACATGCAAAACATGTTCTGTGTGGGATTACAGAAGAACTAGTTTTGATCAATAGGTGGAGCAATTTTTAGCACTTGAACATATCAATGGAATTTCTAACTTGAGCTCGAAGGGTAATGAAACCAATTTTTTGCAAAATTGTACTCCAAAAGCAATTCTTGAATAAAAAGGAAGCATAAGGAAAGCTAGGGGCACAACGAATGATCATTCACATTGATTTTGTCTATTTTATTTGGCATTTGGTTTATTGCTAGTTGTGTTGTTTTGTGTCGTACGGGTGGTGTCTTGTTGTTTTGTATCGTGGGTGCGTCGCTTTATTGTTTTGTGTCGTAGGCACGTCTCCATCTTGTTGCTTTGTATCATGGGTCTATCATCTGGCTGTTTTGCATCATGGGTGCATCGTGGTTTACATTCTCTTCAATTGCCCACATCAAGTCTTTGTCATGTCTCTCAAATTGCACTTAGCTTCAACCATCAGAAGAAGACCCATTGTCAGTAACCTCAATTGGAGAATCCTTTAGCTTGAAAATCATACAACTTGTCAGTTGTTGTGGTGCCAAACTTTTGCTAAATTTCTACCAATAGCACATTCTTTCTTGGAAAACTATTCAATGTAAAATCCCAAAATGAGGGTATGTGCATAAAAGAAAAGAGAGATTAAAGAAAAGAGAGGTGTGGGACAAGTGAAAAGCAAGAAATTTGCATCAGACCAAGAAAAGAGTAGAATTGAAGTTAAAAGTACCACATTACAAGATCACCGGGGTGATGACAATTTTGAAGGCATGATATCAGCAAATACAAACCATTTGCAAGTCCATGATCATTGAAAATACATCATTACTCTTAGAATTAGATAAGTGCTTGACACTCTGCGTATAGTAGACGTATGAGTTTGATTGGCTGGTGCCCACGGTAGCATGTCCTTCATTGTCGACCTGTGACGTGTTGATTCCCATCGCATAAGCTTGTAGAATGTTGAAAATTGTGGATAGTGTGAACAAGGACTGAACACTGGGGGCATAAGTATTTCTAAATCAGCTAGCAGTTAAGCAAGGGGCACGAGCTATATATTTTCCCCCAATATGCTGAAGCCTTTTCCCTGATGATATGATTAGGATTTGAATGTTCCCAGGATGATGCTAAGATTCTCTTTAGTTGTTTTCCCCTATCTGCTTGATTTCATTTGGACTCTGATTGGCATGATTGCATTAATTTTCTCTGTTTGGTTATAATTCTCTTGCATTGTAGCATGTGTATTGTAATTGCTTTAATAGCTATTTGCATCGTAGTCAATCCGATAATTTTGTTGTGGAACAAAACAAACTTGTTTTTAACCTTATGCATCATAAAATGTGTCTGGCCTTATCAATGTAGTAACCTTATGCATTGTAGAACGTGTCTGGTCATTATTGGTATTAACCTTGTGTCTCATAGAATACATTTGGTTGTTAACCTTGTATGTCATAGAACATATCTCGTTGTCAATATGTCGTAAAACATATAGCCTTGTGTGTCGTAGAATACATTTGGTTGTTAACTTTGTATGTCGTAGAATATATCTGGTTGTCAATATGTCGTAGTACATATAAACTTGTGTATCATAGAATACATTTGGTTGTTAACATTGCATGTCGTAGAACATATCTGGATGGTAACCTTGTATGTCGTAGAATATATCTGGTTATGTTGTAGCACATATTTGGAAACTAGTAGTCGTAGCACATGTTTGGGATCTCATGTCGTAGCATATATTTGGAAATTAATGTCTGTAGACACCCCATTTTTGACCGACACTAAGACTTAGGCGCTTTCTTTTGAATTACCCGATGATGACAATCAGAATGTGTTTCTCACAAAATCCTCCGTGGGAGAGCTTGGAATTTCAGCTTTATTCCCAACCCTAAACCTATGTCGGCCAAGTGTTTAAGCCTCGTAGGACACCCGAAGCAAGTTGGACCAAGCTGGAGCGAAACAGGACCGAACCGGAGCAAAAATAGACCAACCCTGCCCTGGCTGGTTGACCAATTACAACCATCACGGGCACGACCGCTAGGACCGCAAGCACGATTGTGTTACACATGGCCGCGCCCTGTTCACAGTGGCCTTTTTTTTTTTTTTCGCTGTGTGGGGCACTTCATGACACCATTTTTGACACATTTTTGCACCAATTGCATGCCTACTCATCCGCCATTGACTAGTGCTTGAGCCATTGAGGATAATGCTCTTCTTTTATCTCTCATTAGTTCAATTAGTGCCCTATTTTCTCCATTATCTTCCCCAGTGTCCCAGTTACTCTTCCACTTTGTCTTCCATCATTGCCCACTTGCATTGCCTATAAACACATCATTGTAGAGAGAAAAGAGACCAGAGAATATAGAGAGGAGGTGAATTGGAAAGAAGTGTAGAGAGAATGTTAAATTTGAGTTAGAATTTTAGAGAAAAGAAAGCTTTGAAAAAACAAGAGAGTTGTGAAGTTACTTAGCCTCTATATATCTTATCTTCCTTACTCAAGAGACTCCTTGAAACCAAGTGCTAAAGCCTTGAATAATCCTTGCCAAGTCCAAGAAGATCAAAGAGTGATCAACACACTTGTCCAAAACCATCATTCTAGCTCAAATTTCAATCTCTTGAATTGAGGATTGAGAACACAATTCACAACCTTGATGGTGATCCAAAGAAAGTTTGGAAATCAGAAGTTCATTCTTTCTTTGGGAGGTGAATTTTCAATCTCTTTCATTTTCTTGCATTTTTTTATCATATATTTGTTTTCTTGTTTTAATTTCATATTAGTTTCGTTATAGCTAACCGGTAGTGGTTAGTTGAGCCAACTACATATTCCTTGTTTGTTTCTTTTCTTGGTGTTGCAACAAGACAGGTTCTGCTAGGCATAGTCAGCCAGCTGGCCTAACTTAGTAGTCTTCCGATATTGAGCATACTATTTCCGGTAGTCTCCAAGGTGCATAAAGCTTCTATTTTTATTTTTTTGTATTATTTTCCTCCTTCTCTCTCATTTGGTTTGTAATTATTCTTTCAAGTGTTGTAATAATTCCCCCCCCGCTTATTTCTATCCCATTCTTTCACTTGCTTTCCTTATGTGTGCATAAGCATCACATTTTGTTTTTCATTATATCCATGCTTTACATCTATGTTTCATGCATTTTGATTTAACTAAGTTTGCATTTGTGAATTTAATTAATTCCCATGTGATTATGTGCGCTACCTCATATTCTTGAGATGATTCACATATCATATCTTAGAGGCCGAATCTTTAGTTGCATCTTATGTGTGAATTGCATTAGAATTTTGTATCTAAGATCATGCAAATTTCGCTAACTTTGTTTTGTCTCTGTTTGCGGGACGTCAGTAAACATGTAAGTTTTTATGCTTTAGCATCCCGTTTGTGTATTTTTCTTACTATGTTTTGCATCCTATGAGGCTACCTGCTTAGTTAATATGACTGTATGAATGTCGGTCGATGGTGGTTATGTCACTTAATTTGGAATGATATTGATTTTCATGTTTGTAAACTCAATTTCTTTGGGTCGTACATCGTAAAAACTCTTTCAAAACACATGAAATCAAGTTGTTCGAAAATGAATCGCATAGTCTGTACTTATATGCTTCACATAGTAAATTTTTGGATTAATTTAATAATCGGAACATGAACATATAAAGCCAATAAAACTCATATCATGGTTTAGTAGAGGCTGATCTTTGATTGGATGAGCGGGGGTGCTTAGTTAGTGACCTTCCCCTCTCATATCTGAGGTTCTGAGCCAAGCATCTTTGGTTACTACAAACAGTAACCTTGGCACGAGTCATGGGCTTCCTAATTTTCCTAAAATATTAGGTGGTGACTCTAAGATCTGGTGATACAGTCCATTTCTGGCAATTGTTTTGCACTAAAATGGATTTTCTATAAAAGTTGTCAAATCTGAACTCTCATCTATGTTTCACATTGCACTCGTGAGACTAGATCAAAGAAATTGAGGGTCTAAACTTTTTAACGCGTATGGGTACCCCGGGCGATGTCACTGGTTTTGGCAACTTTACTAGATTTTATGAAACCTTGACTCGAACTACATGATATGACTTTTATTTTTGCTTATATATTCATTACATTGCATGCATTGGTGCACTTAAAGTCCCTGTGTTTCCCAATACTGGTGGGAGCACAAATAAGCTTTTTGTGACACTATTTCTATCTCTACATTACTGTTGAGGCCTTATGTTATAAACTTTTGAGATCTGTCAAAAAGGTAGCTCTGCTAAGTTTCTCAGACTTCGAAGAGAAGACTATATTGACTCTTCTAATTTCCTTGGATCTTCATTGGTTATTACCTAAAGGACTCTTTGGTAACGTCACCTTGATTTCAACCCCTATAATAGAACCAACCTTGTACATATAGTGAGCTATAGTAACTTCCAAAATTAGGACATGATGCTCTTCCATTTCTAGGATGTATGATACCGCTTGTTTGAATAGTGAAGCTCTAGATCATTTCAAAGCTAGGACAGGATAACCCTACCCTCCATAGGGGTGTTTGCTCACTTTCCTTTCCGCTATGTGCGATGTATAGGATCTGGGGTTCTCAAATTCTGAGCCATGGTTCAAGCATTTCCGTTTGTGGGGTTAAATTCAGTTTTTTTCTCATGTTGAATAATGACCAGTTGAGCCGGAATGCCATTGAAATTCTGATTGGGCGTTCTGTTTTGTTTTTTTTTTTTGCAAGATAGTTGTAGCACTATAGCTTCAGAGTGGTCCAATATCCCCCAAGTTCTATAAGACTCACACCGGTAAACTGTTCAAATAGAACCAGAACCAGTGATGGCTCAAATTCCAGAGAATATAACAGACATGTTTTTATCTCTCCAACAAAGCATAGATGCTATTGCTAATACGATTGCCACTCAAATGTTGCTCTCACTGAATTGCAACGCCAATGTGGGATGTCCACTACCCAACCACCTCCGGTGACTTATCTATGTCCACCTCCACCTGCTAATCCCGACTTCTCAAAAATCAACATATTCATTGTCACCACCGCCACCACTTCCAATCCCTTTAGCAATACTGGCCCACAAACAGTCAACCTAACCCGATCCAGCTCGAACACCCAAATAAACCCTTCAATCCACTCCACATGCCCCCAACTCGTGCCATCGAAATCCTCACAGAAAAGGGGCACCTCAAGCTCCTTAATCCCCAACCACTCCTTGATATTCTACAGCCAGACATGACCCTAATAAATATTACACATTTCACTAACAACATAGTCATGAGACTAATCTTTGTTTTCACTTACGTCATGCGATTCAAGATCTCATCAACAGCAAAGCCATAGCTTCACCTCAACCCCAAGGATCCAAGGTCATCACCCCACCCAAAAAACCCATTAAGTCTATCGATGATGGGTCAATAAACTTGGACGATAATGCGACTAGCTCTGTGATCAAGGGATGAACCCCCTATTGATTGCACATATTTCATTCCAGACGTGGTGGATGACACATACTGTTTTAGAAATTAAAGAATGATTTTATTTTATTTTCTAAAATGAGTATTGAGCCTAAACTTGATTCCACCAAATCTGTGGAGCTGGAATCAGGATTAAGTCAGTCTTGTGAGTCAGAATCTAGTGATTTCGGGGGTAATCATCTGGACATCACTGTCCTTTCTGTCTGTCTTTTCACTTTCTTTTGAGTCGGTTTCAATCATTGAGCTAGAAGTTCTAAATGAAAATGCAGTAATTTTTGTTTACTTCTTTGTGCCTTTAAATCATTGCATTGACTAAAAATTTTCAAAACTTTTTTCCAAAACTTTGATAAAAACGAAGAGAAAGGAATTCTCGGGATGTGTAAAAGTTAATCAACTAAGAGGAAGAGATGTGTGTTAAGCCCTTCATGGATAAGATCATTTCTGTTAATATTGGTACTGATAAGGACCTTGGCTTGGTCCAGTTTGGTGCTACATTGTCTTCAAAAGAGCACGAGCAATTAGTCGCTTTATTAAAAGGTTTCAAAAAAATATTTTTGCTTGATCCTATAAAGACATGCTTGGAATTAATCTGAGATTGTACAACATAGGATTCTTCTCAACCTGAGGCCCGACCCCCAGCTTTCAAACCTTGATTCAAGTGTTCATAAAAAAACTCAAGCAGAATATGAGACATGCGTAGCTAGATTGGAAACAACCCTAGAACTAAGGACAATAAGGTTGGATGTGAGCGAAGATTCAAACTAGATCATTTCCCAAGCCAATGGAGATCGGAAAAAAAGTCAAATCCCAAATTTGAGAAAAGAAGGTTTATTGCTAAAGGACAATCGAATTCCTATCTATGACCCTAGAGGCAAATTCAAACCTAATTAGCTGGGTCCCTACATAATCACGTCTATCTAGTCAAGAGTAGCAGTCATTCTCATGGATTTAGATGGCCTAGAGATCTCACAATCAATCAACATGGACAAATTAAAAAGGTACCACCCTTGAGAAGCTCACTAAGCCAAAACCTGGAAAGGCAACCCAAGCAAAAGTTGGAGCAAAACAAAAAAAATTTAGAAAAAGAAAAAATAGAAAATGAAAAAATAGCCAAAAAATTGAAAAAAAAAAAGTTAGAGCACAAAAGGAGAGTGTTAATACCCGAGTGAGCCTGGTTTGTGAACTACGTAAAGCCTAATTCCTATCTTTGGGATACGTAGGCAGTTTCATCTTAAAGTTCGGCCCCAACCAATTTCAACTCACTCATCTCATCCATGTTTGATTGGTGTATCTTTATTTAACTCGGTTATCCTATCCATGTTCAATTGGGTTATTTTCATTCATTTCAATTGTCCTATCTCTTCTTCATGGAAGGTTCAGTTGCAAGACAGATTTAGTGGTAATACAGTACATCCTGCTCAAGTTATCTGATTTTCGGGTTGTGTATCTCAAGGGTTGATTTCATGTTGGTCGGGTAGTAGCCATTTGCGAAAATAGATTTTGAAGACTTTTTAATGAAGTTGACTGATTTTCTTGAAAATTATTCTATTTTTTTCCAAAGCCCAGACCATCCTTTGGACCCAAAAAAGGGAAAATTTTCAATGCTTGCAGCTTGACTTATATGATTTCAAAATGGAGAGTGGAACAAGTATACTAATCTAACTCTCATTGTAACGCCCCACTTTTTTATTACTCGAATACCATTACCAAATCCTTTATTATTAACAATTTCAGAGATAGCAAACAAAAGTTCCAATATCTTGATAAAGATAAGTCAATGAAGGTTCTCTCATCATATACAAAATAAATGTAACATGAGCTATAATTAAATGAATTGCCCGCAGCCTTACATCATTACATGAAAGAGAAAGGGTTCACTCCTTTTTACAACAATGGCATTCAGCCAATAGTTAAAGGCCTCGTAGCCAACAAATAATGAAGATCCTCGATCTTGAAACACTTCTCGATGTTCACCTGAAAAAGGATTAGTAATGTGGAATGAACATAAAGTCAGTAGGGATCCCAACCTGAAAAAGATATACTTATGTAGCTCGGCTTTTTTGCGCCCCCTTTCGAAAGTCGAATAAGCCCTACAGTATCGGACTCCTGCGGTTCTGAATCTGATCTCACAAGTGCAATGCAAAGTAAATAAACACCAAAGAGTCTCAATCTAGCAAATCTTTTTGGCAAATCAATTTTGAATCAAAAATGCCAAAAATGGACTGCTTTGCCAAATATAGACTCGCCACCTAAATATTTTTGAGAAATTTAGGAAACCCATGACTCGTGCCAAAGGCCACATGTCCGTCATCACCAAGATTGTCTCGGCTTGGGAACTTAGGTACGAGAGGGGAAGGTCATGAATTAAGCACCCCCGCTCGCCCGATCAAAGATCGGCCTCTACTAATCATGATATGAATCTTATATACATTATATGCTCTTGTTCCGGTTATTAGACTAGCTTACTATGTGATACACGCACACACAAGTATAGACTATCTCGCAAGAATTTGAACATTTGAGTCATGTTCGTTTTGAAAGTTGTTTTGAATATGTACCACTTGAAAAAGTGATTGCTTATGAACACTACTCAAATTGTTCCAATTCAAGCAATTAGCCTTCATCCACAAGCATTCAACAATTATAGCAGTTAAGCAATTAGCCTCATGGCAAGCATGCTCAACATAACAACAATCACATTAATGCAATATGCTAAAGCGAGTAAAGACTCACCTAGTACTCTAAGCCAAAAGAGAAATCAGTTATAAAAATATATGATTCCTAACTATGCGAGATGACTAATACAACACATACAATATGCAATTAATAGGCTCGGCTACCAGTATGGCATATGAAGCAATTTGATAGCATGAGGTCTAAGCGTGTATTCAAAGAAGTATTAAACTAACAATGTAGTTAGAATGATGAACCGAGCTCGGTGCATGCAATACAAATAAATGCAAACATGAGAAATACTAAACAAAACATCATGCCCTAAAACTAACCATCATAAGCTAGTAAATAAAAGGGAGAAAGACGTGGGGTTGGAAAACATACACGTTATTACAACATTGCATTCTCACGAAGGAGAGTTCGAATGAACTAAGCTAATTAATTAACTAACTAAACCTAAGCTAATTATTAAAAAACAAATGAAATTAGCTAAACTACTTAACTAATTATTACAAACCGAATTAATTAACTATTCTAGTTAACTAAAATAATTACAAGACAAAATCGAATAACTAATTAACTAACTAATTAATTACAACACTTTACAAAATTAACTAGCTACAACCAATTAATTACAACAAATATCTAAGCTAAATATTTAAACTTAAACAGGCTCGATACACGAGGAATGCTCATGCACGTGCTCAGTTTCCACCCGAAAAGCCACTGTTTTGCTTCCAGAAGGTCTCTATTGCACAGTAGAACTCTAACACCTTTCTCCACTTCCAGAATAACTCTACTCTGCTCAAAAAGCACACTGCTGGATTTTGCATCAGTGGTCGACCAGCTAGTAGAGGACCTGCCAGCCACCAATGATAGCCAGCCGACTATAGAAAGTGGCCTGCCGGCCACTAGTACAGGGTTCGTCTTGCTCTTGAAGAGAAAATCAATTCCAAGCTATAAAACCAAGCACACACACCCTCAAGAGCTCAAACAAAGCTCAAAGAGACCTCAGCTCAAGTATGGAGAGGTTTGGTTAAGAGTGTATAGGCAAAGGTTAAAGATATGTAGGCAAGAGTGTACAAATTTGAAGAGAGAGAGAGAGAGAGAGAGAGAGAGAGGAAAAATTTTGTTCTAAAATTTTTCTAACCTTAAAACATGAGAGGAAAGCCCTCTATATATAGAAAACATGAATTTCCCTCAAGAACATCCAGCCCTACACGTGGGAGCAGATGCAAGTATCTGTGCAAACAGCTGGCACAGCTGTCACAAAATATCTACAAAAGACACTGGTTGCCGGCATCCAAGAGTGATGGCCGGTAGCCCAAAAAGGTGGCCGACAGCCCACCAAGGGTTGCAGGCTTGAAGAGCCAAGGTTTGGTCCAAGAATGTGGCAACAGGGGTACAAGGTTTGAAAGGCTCAAAGTTATGGCATTTTGTTGAGGACTTCAACCACTTGACAAGCATGTAGACTCATCATTGGTTGTGCAAGCGATGGAGTCCAAGTTGTAAGGGCCATAAAAAATGAGTGTCTATAGTTGCCCCTCTTTGACAGAACTCAAATCATGAAATGACGTGAGTGAATGTCAATGCCCGGAGACGACCCATTTAGACAAGGCCGTAAGACTTGGATAAACAATCAAGACAAAAATAAATGGTTGCGCCCGTAGGCTACCTACGTATCCCTTTGCAAGGAATCAAACCAGCATAGTTTGGAGCAAGATACAAATGATATGCACAATGCAACTTTGAAAGCTGGACTAACACGCTATGCGAAGCCGGCTGTTTTAAATACTCGTGATCATGTGAGATGATGCAATAAGCAATAACAGACGCAATAAGCAAGATAACGAGATAATGCCATGTGAATGAGTAGCTTCAAGCTTAAAATCAACATAGGTTCCATGCAAAAAGATAAAACCACACTCTAACCACGCCAAAACAAGGGACAAGGAAACAAAACACTGCTCAGGGTTGCGTTTCACGCATCCTGAGAAACTGAGAAAACCGCTGGGGTTGTGTTTCACATTCCCGAGAAACTGAAGAATGAGAACCCCTCAGGATCACGTCCCGAGAAACAAAGAAACGAAAACCACTCGGGGTCGTGTTTCACACATTTTGAAAAACAAGAAACTGCTTAACGTCGCGTTTCACGCATCTTGAGAAACAAGAAAGACCGCTCGGGCTCGCGCTTCACACGTCCCGAGAAAGAAGAGAACACTCAGCTCGCGCGTCTCAAGAAAGAAGAAAAATTGCTTTGGCTCGCACTTCGCCCTTTTCGAGAAACAAGAGAACTCGCTCGGGCTCACGTTTTACGCATCCTGAGAAACAAGAAAAATTGCTCGGGCTCGCCTCACGCATCCCGAGATAAAACACGCCCAGGGCCGTGTGTCATGCGTCCTAAGATACAAGAAAAATCTCTCAAGCTCGTGCTTGATGTGTCCCGAGATGAAACAAGCCCAAGGCCACGCGTCACGCATCATGAGATACAAGAAAATCGCTCGGGCTCACACTTCACGCATCCCGACATGAAACACACCCAAGGTCGTGCCTCATGCATCCTAAGATACAAGAAAACCCTTGATCGCGCTTCATGCATCTCAAGATGAAACACGTCCAGGGCCACGCGTCATGCGCCCTGATATACAAGAAAATCGCTCGGACTCGTGCTTCACGCGTCCCGAGATGAAACACACCCAAGGCCGCGCGTCACATGTCCTGAGATACAAACAAAAGATACAAAGAGGAATAAGCATGTGCGATAGATGCACAAAGTAAACAGGTACGATAGATGCACAAGGTAATCGTGTGATAGATGCACGAAGCATATTCCATGCGAGATAGACAACCGACATATGATGTTAATTAAAAGCATGTTCTATGCAAGAAACAAAAGCATATTCTATGTATGAAATAAGAGCATATTCTATGTATGAAACAAAAGCACTAGTTTCTCAAAGAGATATTTGGTGGGATCTAATCTTGAAACCAGAATTACGGAGTGAGCTAACAAGTAGTGCCTCAACTTCCTGGTAACCCATATCAAGGTTAGGCAAGCTTTCTCCAACGGAGTGTAGCCGGTCTGATAATCCAGCATTTTCTTGCTCAAGTAGTAGATGCCTTTCTCCACCCTATCCTCAGAGTCCTGAGCGAGCATGCATCTCATAGTCGTGTCTGTTACTGACAATACAAATCAAAGGCTTCCCCAACTCTGGTAGCGATAACACCGGCAGATTCTGAAGGTACTGCTTAATCTGCTCAAAGGCGAATTGACATCGATCATTCCATCGAATTTCTTCCTTTCTTCAGGAAACCAAATAGTGGTTCACAAGTCAAGGTTAATTTGCAAATAAACTATCTTATGAATTGCACTTTACCTAGAAAGCCTCGCACCTCGTTTTCAATCCTTGGTGGTGGCATTTCTAGGATGGCTCTGATTTTGGAAGGATCTACTTCGATGCCCCTCTGTGTTATCAAAAAGCCTAGCATTTTCCCTGCTATTACGCCGAAAGTACATTTCTGCGAATTCAACTCAGTCTGTATTCTCTGATCCGTTGAAAGAATTTCTTCAAGGCAGTGTAGTGACCTTCTCTTTCTTTGGACTTGACAATGATGTCGTCCACATACACCTCACCTCTTTATGGATTATATCATGCAGAATAATGGTTGCAACCCTCTATTAGGTAGCCCTGGTATTCTTTAGCCCAAACGGCATAACCCGATAGCAGTAGGTACCCCCACGGCATAGTGAATACAGTTTTCTCTCTGTCCTCGGGCACCATCAGAATCTAGTTACACCTAGAAAACGCATCCATGAAGGATACCAATGCATGACCTGTAGTGAAGTCCACTAACTCATCAATGTGTGGCAGAGGAAAGTCGTCATTCAGGCTAGCTCTATTCAAGTCCTAGAAGGCTACACATACCCGGATTCTTCTATCCTTTTTCGGCACTGGGACGATGGTGACCAACCAAGTCGGATATTCAGATACTAACAAGAAACCTACCTCAATCTTCTTGGTGACCTCTTCCTTGATTTCCAACACCCAATCTGGACGGATTCTTCGCAACTTCTGCTTGACGGGTCAAGCCTCGGGGTCAAGACGGATCTAATGCTGTACAATCTCAGGATCGATTCCAGGCATGTCTTCGTAGGACCACATGAAAACATCTTTGAAATCTTTTAATAAAGCGACTAAGTACTCACGCTCCTCCGAAGACAACGCGGACCCGATCTGGACCAGATACGGATCCTTCTCAGTACCCACATTAACAGCAATGATTTCATCAGCACAGGGTTTTGCAAACCTCTCATCCTCTCAATTAATCAAGTTTTTCAAAACTACAGGAATTCCTTCCTCTTTGTTTTCATTAAAATTCTGAAAATCTTCGTCAATACAATAAATAAGCAGCAGAGAGAAATACTCGGAATCGACAACGCTCTCATTCATAAGATCCAGCTCTTTAGTTACAACCGGCTCAAAAGCAAACGAAAAAAAAGACCTGGACAAGACCTTGGCATCCAAGTTATCACTCCTAGGAATACTAGACTCAAACTTAGAAGAACGGGAATCTGATTCTGACTCCACAGACTCTGTGGATTCAGATTCTAGCTCATCACCTGACTCAGAACTAGAGAGGTAGACCTTCTCCAGCTTCCAGATAAGAGATGGTGCCTCTGATGCATCCAAAATGCTGCTAGATGGGTTCACACCCGGTTGGTCCCCGATCATGGAGATGGTAAGGTTATCCTCCAAGTTCTCTGAGTCACCCGGAGGATCTATAAGGAGACATGCCAGTACTGCCCCTACTCCAAGCTCGCTGTTATCTGAGTCACTTTCCATGCTCTGTTTAGCTTCAGTACTTGGCTCAGCCTTTTCCTCGGCATCACTATCTTGCAACTACAAGTAAAAAAAGATTTCGAATCCCGGAACACGCTGCTTCATGGAATTCATCCAGGGCTCCAGAAAGCCACAAAAGGGGAAATCTCCTCCCTCTCGAACAAAATAGCCATTCAGCGTTCCCCAGATTGGCCTATGAATGAGCTCATAGTGTTTCCCGACTTGCTTAGTTCTGGCCCTGCCTGTCATCTCTTCTCTTTTCCTAATCCAGTCCTCTTTGGTGGGTACATATCCCAGACCAAAGGCATGTGGATAATGCGGCACGTCGGCCAATGCTGTGAAGCCTTTCCGATCACTTCTTCCAAGTCCCATTCCTGGCAATGCTGTAGTTTGTTCATGACATAGATTGATTGGGCGCTGACATACATGCCCTCATCAGTGGCCAAGATGGTCTGCATTACCCGGGCCTCAGCTAGCGTAAACCCTGAAAGGAATACATCCTCCTCGCCATGAGTGATCTCTAGCACTGGTGTAGTTACCTCTGGCGGGGGATGGATGGATGAATTTCCAAAGACAATCGCCACTCCTTTCCCTTGAGGGTACTTCAACATTTGGTGGAGGGTAGAGGAGACAACTTTTACCAGATGCAACCAGGGTCTCCCTAGCAGTAAGTTGAAGGTGGCTGAGACATCCAAGACATGGAACTCGACATCCTACTGAACCGGACCTACTTGGACTCTGATTTGCACCGTGCCATAACCTCCCTGCTTGCATTATTATATGCCCGAATTACTTGGGCTATGGGCACAAATCTTGCCAGTCTAAGGCCGATGCATAAGCTATGCGAGAAAGACAAACATTAATAGCTGAACCGATGTCTATCAACACCACCGGTACCCATTTTTCCATGCACTCAACAGATATGTACAGGGGTTTGTTGTGAGTTGAGCCTTCCGGCGGTAGTTCTTTGTCAGAAAAGGTTAGGGTTACACCGGTACCCCCTGGGAAGACCAGTCTCACAAGTTGTTCAGGGGTAGTATCAATGGACAATTTAGCTTTGTCTATTGCTAATAGTACTGCCTGTCGATGTACCCGAAAAGCTATGAGAAGACCCTAAACTGAGATGTCAGCTTGAATTCTCTTTAGTTGCTTCAACACTACCTCTTCTTCTAGCAGCTTCTCTTTCTATTTCTCCACATCTCTGTCTTTCCCAGATGCCTCAACTTGATCTAAGTGTGGTGGCTTGAAATACCGCCCACTTCTTGTCATGTGATCTATCTCTTTCGCGTACCACGTGATGTCTGGGAGGCACTCACCCCAGTCCTCGTCGATGTGGGCTAGATGTAGATCATCATCCTCCCACCATACACCTCCGACAGCTGACAAACAGCTGTCCGACTCCGTTTGCATCACTTTCACCTCACAAGTATCCCCTGCAGGGTGTTGGGCCATTACAACTTTCTGGTTGTCTTCAACTCTCTCTTGTGCAAACTAATTCAGCTCAGCTTCCTATTCTGTATCCACATTACTCACAATGCCCAATTCCTGAGCTGATTTTTCCATGCTGGTGTTCTCCGGCAGTTTCTCCTTTTCATTGGCCGTTCTGACCACTACATCAATTCTTGCTCCCTTTTCCTCTGATTTTGATTCAGTTCCTTCCTCCCTGTCCAGTTCATCACTCAACCACCTAGAGTTGTCTGTTGATCCATTCAAATCGAACCATTCAATTTGCACATCCCCTTGATCTTGTTCGTCGAAGAACTGTAGGTTGTCGAAGTCCTCCTCAAGTTCCTCCAAATCATCCAAACCTTGGCTTGGGTCATCCTCTCTAACCACATTGACCTCCAATACAGTTGGCAACACCAATTCCGACTTGGCTTGATCAATCAGGACAATATAGTAGCTTGGATTGTACACCCCCTTAGATAGGTCCTCAGAGCACTCAAGCAACGGACTCGTACTTTCCTCTAAGGCCAACCTCCCTTCTACTACAATTGTCACCACCACAGGCTTAGGTTGAAGTGTGGACCTGTCCATCATGCACAAACCTATGCTTTCAGGAATGAACACCATCGGTCTAAGTAGGTGGGAAGGGGTAATATATACACTGGGGTCGTAGGGGATGGCCAATGTATGGATTAGGTTTAGATTGTGAGGTAGAGGAACTTGATTGTGGGCCGAGAGAGGGTTTGTGGTTACATTTTCTTTTTGGGGTGGTGCAATCACCTTATTGTCAATGAGGTCTTGAATCTCATGACACGCAGTCTGAAGCATTGGTCAGTGTCGTGACCATGCTGCTGGTGAAAAGCACAGTACTTGGCTGGGTTATGTTTCGGTGGAAAAGGATCAGGCAGTGGGCGTGGCTCTAATGGTTTGAGGTGCCCTTTTTTGATCAGCACCTTCATGGCTTAAGATAAGGGCATGTAGAGTTGGGCAAAGGTCCTCTGGGATCGAGCAGGCTTATTTGAAGTTTGTGGAGCTGTATTAGGCAAAGGGATTGGCGGTCTTGGTTGTGGTGGTGACAACATTCACATCCGGCGGCCGCGTAGCTGTGCTACCACTGGTGGTTGCATTGGAACTGCGCACAAAAGGCCTTTTCGCCTACTCTTTCTCATCAGTGATCAGCCCTTGTTTCATGACGTCTTCAATCTGAACCCCCATCTCATGGCTCAGTGAATGTGAACAAAGGTAGAATGATCATTTTCTGCAACAATTTTCCGTGCAAATTGCAGACTACCATCCTTATCTGATCTTTCTCTGAAGGTTGTGCAGTCATCATTGAAGCCTTAGCCCTCCACCTCGTCATGAATTTTGAGAAGCCCTTCTTCAGCTCCTGGCGCGTTGCCTCGAGATCACGTTGTGACCTCAATTTGTGTGTTGTATGAATACTGTGCAATGAAGGCCTCTACCATTTCCTCCCAACTCTGCTTCACAGAATCCTCTAGCTTCACATACCATATAGCCGTATTCCCGACATAGTCCGGCCAAAAAGTGAGAGCTTCTGCAATCTAGTCAGGCCCATCGGCCGCAAGATGTCTGAAAATAGCCGAAGATAAACCATGGGATCTCCGAAGCCATCGAATTGATCGATGTGTGGCATTTTAAACCGATCTGGCAATGTCACTGCAGAGTCAATATACCCGTCTTCTATGTTGGGAATAGAGTTAACACCCTGTGCTCTCTTGAGGAGCTTCTCCAGTTTGTTGACCTTAAGCACGGTCGGGTCAACCTCAAACTCAAATGGAGCCTCGGTTTGATACGCAGGTGTTTTGGAGGCTTGTGGTGGGAGCGGCTCTACTAGATTGCCCTGATTCTCAACATGGGCAGTGGCTCCGGGTGCTGGGATACCCATATGAGGTGTATGAGATGCAGAAGCTACTGTCGGCTGTGGTTGTTGTTGTTGCAGCCTATTTATTACCTCAGCCTGACGTGTTGTGACCTCGGCTTGACGAGCAGCATCTTGTTGAAGGTGGTGGATTAGTTCCTCCATGCTGACTACGGGATATTATGCCATCAGGATTGGCGGGTGATCTCATACTGGACTAGATGTAGAAGACTGTCCCTGAGCCTAACTAGATGCAAGTGAATTGAGGGGTGACTGCTGTAGAAATTGGACCGGCGAATTCTGCCTGACTCTCCTCCATCTAGTAACCAGTGGAGCGAAGTAAACACGAGCTGTCCCCTAACAAGATCTCTGGCTTTGCAAAGCCTTCTGACTCGGGTCCAGAGCACTTGGGGGATATCTGAACTTTCCGAAGCTATGGTGTTATACTACCTAACAAAAAGAAATAAAGCAAAAGGAAAGCAGTAATTAGAAATCGCACAGCACCTTAGCTAATGATGTTAACAACGCACAGACGTAATCAAAGCTGTAGGACTACACTCAACACTAAATTCTGCCCCAAAAACGAATACCCAACTTGCAACTGATACGCACATTCCTGTACAGTTTCACTATAAAGCACATACCAGTTAAGTGAGAGCCAAAACACCCTATGAGGGGATAAGGTTACCATGTCCTAGTTTCGTCAAGAACTAGGGTTCACTATTCAGACAAAGTGGTTTCATGCAATCCTGCATTCGGGTGAGCATCCTGTCCTAGTTTGGAACAGTCTCTACAGCTTTTGATATGGAACTAGGCCTAATGGTCAGAAGGATACCTCAGCAAGACTACCTAATATACCTCTCCCCCTAACACCGAGAAGTGAAAAGATGATCAAACGGTACAGCGGTAGTCCAATCCAAGGGTTGTATTCCCATCATGGCAGAGCCTGTGACCGATCAGCCTTTTGGCACGCTTTTTAGGCAAGCCTCCAGCAAACCGTCCAGGAATAGTAGATAACAAACACTATGACTTAAACGAACCAATGCAAATGCAATGCAAAGAAACATATAAGTGTAGATAAAATTTCACATCATGAGTTTCAAGTCAACTTCTCTAAATTCCCTAAGAGTCGCCAGAAACTGTAGCCTGGCTTTTTCGCGCCCCCTTTCGGAAGTCGAATAATCCCTACAGTATCGGACTCCTGAAGTTTTGAATTTGATCTCACAAGTGCAATGTGAAATAGATAAACACCAAAGAGTCCTAATCTGGCAAATCTTTTTGGAAAATCGATTTTGAATCAAAAATGCCAAAAATGGACTACTTTGCCAGATATAGAGTCGCCACCTAAATATTTTCGGGAAATTTAGGAAACCCATGACTCGTGCCAAAAGCCACGTGTCGTCATCACCAAGATTGTCTCAGCTCGGGAACTTGGGTACAAGAGGGGAAGGTCATGAATTGAGCACCCCCACTGGCCCGATCAAAGATTGGCCTCTACTAATCATGATATGAATCTTATGTACATTATATGCTCTTATTCCGATTATGAGACTAACTTACTATGTGATGCGCACACACTCAAGTATAGACTATCTCGCAAGAATTGGAACACTTGAGTCATGTTTGTTTTGAAAATTGTTTTGAATATGTACCACTTGAAAAAGTGATCGCATATGAACACTACTCAAATTGTTCCAATTCAAGCAATTAGCCTTCATCCAAAGGCATTCAAGCAATTATAGCACTTAAGCAATTAGCCTCATGGCAAACATGCTAAACATGGCAACAATCAGATTCATGCAATATGCTAAAGTGAGTAAAGACTCACCTAGTACTCCAAGTCAAAAGAGAAATGAGTTAGAAAAATGCATGATTCCTAACTATACGAGATGACTAATGCGACATATACAATATGCAATTAATAGGCTCGGCTACCAATATGGCATATGAAGCAATTTGATAGCATGCGGCCTAAGCGCGTATTCAAAGAAGTATTAAACTAACAATGCAGTTAGAATGATGAACCAAGCCTCAGTGCATACAATACAAATGAATGCAAACATGAGAAATTCTAAACAAAACATGATGCCCTAAAACTAACCATCATAAGCTAGTAAATACAAGGGAGAAAGACGTGGAGTTGGAAGACATACATGTTATTGCAACATTGCACTCTCACGAAGGAGAGTCCGAATGAACTAAGCTAATTAACTAACTAACTAAAGCTAAGCTAATTATTACAAAACAAATAAATTAGCTAAACTACTTAACTAATTATTATAAATTGAATTAATTAACTATTCTAGTTAACTAAAATAATTACAAAACAAAATCGAATAACTAATTAACTATCTAATTAATTACAAAACTTTACAAAATTAACTAGCTACAACCAATTAATTACAACAAATATCTAAGCTAAATATTTAAACTTAAACATGCTTGATACGCGAGGAATGCTCATGCACATGCTCAGTTTCCACCCAAAAAGCCACTGCTTTGGTTCCAAAAGGTCTCTGTTGCACAGTAGAACACTAACACCATTGTCCACTTCCAGAATAGCTCTACTCTACTCAAAAAGCACACTTTGGATTTTGCATCAGTGGTCGGTCGGCCAGTAGTGAGGGCTTGTGGCCACAGTGATAGCCAGCCGACTATAGAAAGTGGCCTGCCGGCCACTACTATAGGGTTCATCTTGCTCTTGAAGAGAAAATCAATTCCAAGCTATAAAACCAAGCACACACACCCTCAAGAGCTCAAACAAAGCTCAAAGAGACCTCAGCTCAAGTATGGAGAGGTTTGGTTAAGAGTGTATAGGCAAAGGTTAAAGATATGTAGGCAAAAGTGTACAAATTTGGAAGAGAGAGAGAGAATTGTAGAGAGGGAGGAAAAATTTTGTTCTAAAATTTTTCTAACCTTAAAACATGAAAGGAAAGCCCTCTATATATAGAAAACATGAATTTTCCTCAACAACATCCAGCCCTACACGTGGAGCAAATGCAAGCATCTGTGCAAACAGCTGGCATAGCTATCACAAAATATCTGCAAAAGACACTAGTGGCTGGCATCCAAGAGTGATGGTCGGCAGCCCAAAAAGGTGGCCGGCAGCCCACCAAGGGTTGCAGGCTTGAAGAACCAAGGTTTGGTCCAAGAATGTGGCAACAGGGGTGCAAGGTTTGAAAGGCTCAAAGTTGTGGCATTTCGCTGAGGACTTCGAGCACTTGACAAGCATGTAGACTCATCATTGGGTGTGCAAGCGATGGAGTCCAAATCGTAAGGGCCGTCAAAAATGGGGTGTCTACAACTTACATAGGTACTTTTCTCATAACCATTCAATTTATCCAACAACCAAAACCATTTGCTTTCCTTTCCTCATGTTACCTCTTTATTTTACGTTTTCCAGATGATAATAGGTATTTGGAAACAAACCCATGAAATCCAATTACTTATCCCAATTACTGAACTCACGCCTAATTCGAAATTACAATTTTCGAATAGAAGTATCACAAACGAACATGAAGACGATACAAATAAAATACTCCTCACATAACCATCTAAGACAAGTGGCATCCTCCACAAAATAATCATCACTATCCATGAAACACATAAAGAGAATTGAGATAATAACAAGAAACCCAACAACGCTCTACCTACCTCAAGCACGGTAAGCCAAGGATACACCTTTCCAATACTCATGCCAATTTATTAGTCAGTTGCAAGGTAAGGTACCTCTACCAAGTTCTCTAGGCGCTAGTTAGAAGGTACTGAGACCCCACATTCTCAATGCAGCCAATTTTCCAGGCGCTAGCTGGAAGGTAATGGTACCTCTTATTCTTAGCGCTTGTACATTTCGAACCACCACATAATTCACAAATATAAATAATCTGAGTGTACTACATACATAAAATCTATTCAACATCATACTCTCATCCTCCACCGATGACCAAGGACAAAACCTCTAAGCAAAATATATAGACACACGTAATATCATAATCCGTTACTTGGCCTTAAGTTCAACAACGATAATAATAATAACAATATTCAAAAGTTTCAAAATCCAACCTCAAGTTCAAATCTAGATTTCTAATATGCCATGGTTTCTTTCTCTTTTCGAAATCAACTCTGTTATTTTCCAAAAACAAATTTCCACATTTCAATAGAACCACATCCAAGGATTTCCAAGACATAACCCAACTTAACTTAACATGATTATCCAAATAAATTCCAAATACCATAATTTATTCATCCTTTATACTAACAACACAATAATCACAACTCAAACTATCAAAACATAATCTTTAATCAACTTTACCCCTTTTTAGTTCATTAGGTCAAATTATCAAAATTGGGGCTTTCTCTTCCTTTTAACATAAACACATTAAACCACTCCCCAACTAATCAAACAACAACCAATTTAATCAATTTGAAACCCAAAGATCAAACCCTAGATCTCCTCACATGATTTTCAAAAGATCCACAATAGATATGATTTTTATGCAATAAAATACACCACATGTCTATCTATAGGTGAAGTATTGAAGATATGCAAAAGAATCCCTACCTCAAGCAATGAAGAGAAGAAAGCTTGAAAATCCAACTTCAACAAAAACACGATCCGCTCATATCAAATGAAAGCCCTCATCAAGCTCAATGTTTTGGTATATGGAACTAGGAGTCAAAGATGTATAAAAGTAGATGAAAACCAAGTAGAAAGAGCTTGAAAGCTCAACAATGGCGGAAGAGAGAGAGGAGAGAGAAAAGTGATCCAGATGTGACCAAAATGACTTTTATAGTTCCTGAATTTGGACAAACCGCTAGAGCACAAGAATTGTCGCTCAAGCGTCCAGACACCACAAGGTGTGACTGCTCGAGCTGAGGAATCACTACTTGAGCAAAGAATGTACCCTCCCAGTAGTTTTGCAGACCTACAAAAGTATTGAGAGTTTTTAAATGCTCGAGTGCAAGAAGCTTCATTCGAGCGTAGAGACAAAACTTAAGGAAATAACAATTTTAAAAGAAACAAGCAACCAACCTACTCCAAGTGTAGCCAACACACCCTAATAACCAAACTCAATGAGAAATAAGGGGAAACAAGGCTAGAACAACCATATAAGACAATAAAACCCGAATCCAAAACATCAATGGGTCAGATCTAAACCATAGTCGCTATACTCTCGTTCATCAAAATCTTTTTACAAGAAAACCAAAAAATTAGTCAAAACGATAAGGTAGGGACATAGTTGAGTTAGGTTGTCTGTCTTTTCCCTGTATTTTTGAAAGTCTCCACTGTCAATCACTCGAAAGTGCATAATAGTTATCTCCGGCAATGTATCGCGTCTGCGATATTCTAAACCGCACCCGCGTTTGTCGCATCCGCGATTGTCGCTCCTACAATGTTTATAATCATGCCTGCAATGAGTTTTGTGTCCTTTCCATTTCGAAAAGTGTCAATATGTGTTTGAGTCTTTTTTTTTTATTTATTTCTAGTCAATTGAGGGCTCAATGTTCAATTCAGAACTTATTGAAATTCAATCATTCTCATATTTATGTTCAAGAAAAATGTTTTCATGCTCAAATATTGTGTCATTCATGCAATGATGTGCAAACAAACCAAAACTTCTATTATTGAATTTTAGGGTGAAGCTCTCGATTACAACTTTTAAAATAAGAAAATTTCAAAAACAAACAAAAAGAAATTATCTGAAGCATTAGTGCTCCTTTCTAAGAAAAACCAAAAGAAAAAAAAAATGTAAGCATTGTTCTCGGTTTCCAGCGACTCGTGTTTCCAGCGACAAGAGGGTACAGGTTGACGCCTTAATTTCACCATCCACTCCATTGATGATTGCCTTACCATATCTTCACTTCTTGGAAGCCTTTGAAGACTCTGCCTCGGCATTGGCAGAGCTTTCAAAAGAAATTACTCCTCGCCAACCATCAAATGCGGAGTACAAGGGAACTTCGAATCAGGCCATGGAGGTGGCCTGTCATTTCAAGTCTTTGTTCTACTTTTTCAATGTGCTAATCTCTGCTCGAGCGTCCTTGTACATATGCTAGAGCAAGGAGAGTTAGGCGTTTAACCGATGCACTTCACCCGTCTTACCCTACAACTGGTGGGACAAATTGGAGACTGCAATCACGATCTCCACGCACTACTTTAATGTGTAATGGTTAGCATCGATGTCAAACTGCACTTCCATCAGTCGCTTGACTGACAGTGCAAGAAAATGAGAATAGGGATAGGGCAGAGGTACTCTATTGAGGCTTAAAGGAGCTGGTAATCTCTATTGGAGATTCATTAAGGTCTAGGAAGAGGGAAATAGTATGGCGAGAAGAGGCCATCTCAAATGGGAGTAATGCCTCCAAAGATAAAATTGGCAGAGTAATGGCAAGAAGGAGTTTACAGCTTTTTGCTCTGCTCTCTTGCAGGCCTCAGTTTAAGAAGAAACTAGAAGAGAAAAAGGAACCAGAGAAGAGGGATTACTGAAGCAATCTTTGACAATAGAGGTTAGTCCAGCTGCTGTCGGTTAAGCGCGCCGTGATTGTTGAAATCGCACGCCAAACATGGCGCTCAACTAAAAGGTAGAGAGAGACCAAAAATAGAGGAGAGATATATAATATGTATATAATATGTATAGAATGGTGTGTGTGTGTGTGTGTGGTGTGTGTGTGTGTGTGTGTGTGTTTTCATATAAATATAGTTTGTCTGTATATGTATATAATATATATGTATCCGTATATGTATATATGCAAAATTTACAAAAAAAAAAAAAAGAAAATGTTGGGAAAAAAATCAATGAAAAATAAATTTTCAGAAAAAATAAGAAAATTTTGAAAAAAATTCATTTGTGTGTATTCATCAATTGTGCATTCATCATGTTATTGTTGTGCATCCATCACATCATGTCTCACATTGCCCCTTTGTGGTTTTGCATTCACCGTCACACTTGCACTGCTTATTACATCTATCATGCATGGTTACAATCCATTCACCTCACTTCAAACTTTTTTGTTACGACTTTTCTCCTTTACTCGGTTGAAACCATCGCCCTATTTTGTATTGAGGTACAGTCTAGGTCTAGTATATTGTTAAGACCCCTTTCTCTTTTACCTGGTTGAAACCATCATCCTATTTTGTATTGAAGTAAGGTCTAGGTCTTGTATATTGGTTAAGACCCATTTCTCTTTTGTCCATTTAGAATCAATCCCTATTTAGTATCAAGGTACGGTCTAGGTCTCACTGTTTGATTAAAACCTTCTTTTCTCCTCTCATGTGAGTGTGTTTGGATTGTACCCCTTTGTTTTGCATCATTTGCAAGAAGCTTGCCTCACCATATGTTACATCTTGATTTGCATAAATCATGCATGTCCAAAAAGAAAAGAAAAAAAAGGAATTCAACTTTCAATTACATTAGCATATCATTTGCATGGTTCTAATTGTCACACTATTGCATCATTTGGCAACAATCTATGCACACCACTTCGCTACAATTGTCCCAACATTTGATCGCCAACCTTTTCTCCTTTCACGTGAAATGTGTTAGGATTTAAAGTTTACTCAGTTAAAACCTTCCCCCTTCAGTATAAAATACGGTTAGGTACGCCTGTTGGTTACACCACATTTTCTCCTTTCACATGAAATGTGTTAGGATTTGATGTTTGTCTGGTTAAAACCTCCTCCTTTTTCCTATGAAATATGGTTAGGTATGCCTGTTGGTTATACCACCTTTACTCCTCTTGATTTGTTCACTCTTTGCTCCTATCATGTGAAACGCGTTTGGATTTCAAGTTCACTATTTCCTCCTCTTGCGTGAAATGTGTTTGGATTTCAGGTTCACTATTTCTTCTCTCGCGTGAAATGCGTTTTGATTTTTGAGTTCACTATTTTTTCCTCTCGTATGAAACACGTTTGGATTTCGGGTTCACTCTTTCTCTTCTCGCATGAAACGCATTTGGATTTCAAGTCCACTATTTCCTTCTCTTGCATGAAACGCATTTGGATTTTAGGTTCACTATTTCTTTCTCTCACATGAAACTCGTTTGGATTTTGAGTTCACTATTTCTCCTTTA
The DNA here is from genome assembly GCA_030407325.1 of Camellia japonica. Classification (NCBI taxonomy): domain Eukaryota; kingdom Viridiplantae; phylum Streptophyta; class Magnoliopsida; order Ericales; family Theaceae; genus Camellia; species Camellia japonica. Next base: position 125,497,120 of record JAPPVO010000002.1, on the reverse strand, counting down.
GCGTGAAACGTGTTTGGATTTCGAGTTCACTATTCATTACAACAATTTACACTTTTGGCAACCAAATTTGGTGACTAAACTTTTTTTAGTCGCCAAAAGTTGTAGAATAGGCAACTAAAAATTACATTGGTCACCGTTGAATATGGTTTTTAGTTACTAATTTTTTTTAGTAGCTGTATCTTAATTATTGGAGACTAAAAAAATTAGTAGCTAAATATGTCACAATAGCTGACTAAAAATTGTTTTAGTTGGCATTAGATCATGTTTTAGACTACTAAAATTTTTGTTAGTCGTGGTATACCAATTTTTGGCTACTAAAATAAATTTAGTTGCCAAAAAGCTGGCATAATGTTTGCTATTAAACTTTGGCGACCAAAGTTTTGGTCGGCAAATATTCATTTTTGGTGACTAAAAAAATTTTAGCCGCTATAAGGTAATTTTTGCCTACTAAAATAATTTAGTCACCAAATAATTTGGTCAATGAATATTTCTTTTCGGTGACCAAAATATCTTTAGTCGCCAAAATGGTTACTTTTGGTGACTAAACATTAGTCACTGTTAGTTAAATGTTTGGCTACTAAATAAATTAGTCATTATAAATTAACCTTTTCCCAACAAATAACAAGTTTAGTCGCTAAAGCTATATAAAATTTTAGTCGGAAACATTAAAAGTTGGCACCCAATTCTTCTCAATATTTTTGAAAACAGGGGTTCTTTTCTTCTCTCTCTCTCTCTCTCTCTCTCTCTCTCTCTCTCTCTCGTACACACACACACTCACAGAACCAATCATAACCAAACTTAACCTCACCTCACTGTAGTCGTTCACCACCGTTGCTCACCATAAGTCACACATCGCCACCACCACCGCCACTGTCGTAATACAAACAAGTTCTCTCTCTCTCTCTCTCTCTCTCTCTCTCTCTCCCTCCCTTCTTTTATCTCTCCATCAGTGTCTACACTACCTACACCCAAACAAAAGCCTAAGGTCACTTGCTCTCCATCTTCTCACAGACTCACCATCCCTGTTAACAGCCACTGCCGCTAACCATTGCAACTCTCACTACCGTCGGTCACCATTGCAGTTCTCCCCTTTCATCCACATTCAGGTTTTTCTTTCTCTCTATCCCTCTCTCTCATTCTCTCTCTCCCTTCCCTCACCATTGCGGATCTAGGGTTTGATTTTATTTTTGATGTTGTAGGATTTTGATAAAATCATTTTAGGGTTTTACTCCTTTTCTACATTTGAAGAAGATATAAGCTCCAAGTTGTGTTTACTTCCACACTTGTGTTGCTCCAAGTGGTAAATTCGACCATTTTGTACATTATGACTCATGATCTGCATTATGCTCCATTGTTCCATACAATAAATAAAATGGAGATTATGATTTCGATTCAATTATGGGATATATTTAGAAGTTCTATTAAATGCCAGTCAGGCTCTGCCTTGTCTTTTTTGGCCCTAATGTGCTTTGCCCTGTCTTCATATTCTAATTTACACACAGCTTTGAAAATTTTAAATTTGATGTGATGGTATTTAGGGGCCTTTTTGGACATACATATATGTATTCACACATGTAGATACATATTCACATTCTAGTTGTATTAAGGGTACTTGATTTGCAATACAATTCTATGCTATAAAGAGTTACAACGTTGTCACTTCTAACTATTGTTGCTCAACTATCGTAGAGATGGTATAGGAATAGATATATTTTTGTGATGTCTACATATATGACTAACTGTTGCCTATACACATTTTAAAGGTTTTGGAAAAGAGAAAATAAACATTTGGCTAATGGTCTAACTCTTCATGGTGCCTATTTTATTGGATACATCTTTGCATTATTTCCTCCATTTCAGGCATCTCTGTTTTGGTCTTTAAACCCTTGCCAGACTTTTGATGCTATTAATGGAAAGCAAGCAAGACGGACAAATTCCTCAAGTCCATTGGGAGAGCTTTTTTATCATGGTAATTTTTCTTTCTCATCCAGTTTATCTTTTTTTTACATATGATTGTAGGATATTCATTGAATATGTTTATCACAAGTTGCTGGAAGGAAATTGGCTTCCTGAAGGTTTTGGGCTAGGGCCTGTTGACATTCACTGCTGGTTAGCTTTTAAAGGGTCTAGTTGGGTTTCAAATGTCTGCGTGGAGGAGAAAAGAAGAAATTTCAGGACTGACTTGGATTCTCTACAATAATCACTCTTGCAATGGTAGTTTAGATAGGTTGTTTAAGCCCAAAACACAATCAATGGTGGTTTATGTAGATGTTTTAAGCTCAAAACACTTTATTGCAAAGAATCCTATTTCTTTCAAGACTGTAATAGGCTAATATATTGTCCTTTGTCCCAAAGTAATAGAAATTTCTTCTTCTTTTACATGCCCTTTATGCTCCGGGCTCTTATCAGCATTAGCAAAAGGATTGATGACCTAACTGCACTCTTACATTTGTCGCTCATGCTCTGTATACTTTATTGGGACCCAATTGATTTGGTTATTCTTGGAATTTTTGAAGATTTTAAATTTAAACTTGAATTAAGGAATTGGGCAACTTAATTGAATTGAAGCCTTTGCACATTACATATTCAAACTAGTTTGTATATGCAAGAAGAGGGGCATTTGAATAGGAGCTTTAATCTACTGCGTGCCCTTTTCTTTTCTTTTTTAACAAAATAAGAGGGACGTTACAATCCTGAGTCATAGTAGTCAGGTGAGTCATATACCAATATCACAAATGACCTACTAGCATATAAAGTGGAATTATGGACTGCAACTTCTACGCTTCATTATAATAACAACTTGAAGTTTGTAAATTCATGACATGGAAGGACTGCTATGTGTGGAAGGACTACTTTCTAGTTTTGGGTGATTTCAGCAGTTCCATTTTATTGTGCAACATGGAAGCAATAAGTGGTCCAACTAATACTATTTCATTACATTCTGGCTTATCACAGACTTTGATGATTCATTCTTGCATAGAAGTCATTTTGTTACCCCTCCATTTCTAAAGGATTTGCAAAGCAATATGGATTTTGTCTAATTGTCAGTTTTCAAATGATTCTTTAATACATGAAAAGGTGAACATGTTTGCGGCATGAATAAGGTAATGTATTGTGTGCATTGCCTCTTGAGGGGGCTGCAAATGATTTGGTTTAGTAGTTATGTTCTGCAGGCCTAAATTTGAATTCCTTGAATAGAACCTATTTAGATTGTTCTAGTATTTGATGATGCAAAATTTGCTTTCTGGCATTGACGTTGTTGCTTTTGATTCAACTTATGATTATAACATTTTTCTTTCAATTTATTGATTTTTGTCAATGGGAAGCCATTTATTTTATTGTTATTAATATTTTTCTCAATGTGTAGCTATTTCAACAATACCCTTATTTTGCCTGTCATAAATGGACCTATGGAGGGTTTGATGCTGATATATGTGGTCCATTTCTTTACAGCTATAGTTGGTATGACCCTTTTGCATATATATATATACATTGATAAGTAGCCCTTTTACATATTTAAGGCACTCATTAGAGACATAAATAGTTTAACCAATTAATAGGTTCTTAAAAAACTCATTCATTGATTAGGTTTTTATTCTTTTAGCTATAGTTCACTATAATATTAATTTTGTCTCTTTTTCAAGTGTTGAGTGGTGGGCTCAACAATTTGGAAAGTCTCTGCCATTTTTTAGTTGGGTTCCAGTGATAAATGGTATGAGTCATGGATAGAACAGGATGTCTAGAAACACATAGGCAACTAAAAATTTACTCATGGAAAGAACAAGATATTTTTAGGTGTGCTTTATATGGAGGGAAGTATCCTCTTTGAATTTGCACATTTGTCCTCTACTCTTATAGCATGTTCCACCATAACCACTGATCTTTTTGTCTCAAATTATCAAGTTCTGCATGCATTTTTGGTACTAATGGATGTAATTATTATTTTTTTTGTAGATGGCTTTTGGCATGTACTTGTGGATATTCTATTTTTGTATACGGGGGATAATTTACACTTTTGTATAATCCCGCTATTTTGTTCTCCTCTACTTTTGTGTGGATTAGTATTAATCGTACAGATAACTTTTGTCATCGAACGGATAATGTTTTGCGTAGTATATAGATTAAATTTTGTCATGGAACAAATTATCATGGTAATTTGTACCACGCCAAATGGCCATTTGGCATGGTAGTGAATATATTTTTTTGGTGTATAAAGGACATGTTTTGGTATGATTCTCTGTTTTGTATGGAATTATTTTAGGTTGGAATATACTTAGTTTGTATGAAATTGACATTAAAAGTTATTCCTTTTCGGATGGTTGGAAATGAAATGGATGCAAATTCAAAAATGGTTGATAATATATGTATTGTTTTATTTATATACACGGTACAAGTTGCATGGAATACATACAGGTTGTGACAAATAATTAAAAAAAATAAAATCATGTTTTTGGCGACTAAACAATTGATAGCCAAAAAGGAAGTAAATATTTTTAGCGACTAAATATTTAAAAAAAAATGAAAAAAATATTTTTGGCTACTAAATATTTAGTAGCCATAAAATAAGAAAGCAGACTTTAGGTGACTAAAACTTTAGTACCTTAAAAAAAAAAATTCGCGACTGAAACTTTAGAAGCCAAAAACAAAATCAGACTTTCGGCGACTAAAACATTTAGTAGCTAAAAAAAAATAAGATGAACAACAAAAACTTTTTGGCGATTAAAACTTTAGTCGTCCTAAATAATTTTAGTTTTTGGCAACAATATTTTTTAGTCGCTAAAAATGCGCTATTGATTTTTTTGAAAAGTTTTTGGTGACTATAAAAGTAGTCGACAATTGATGATTTTGGCAACTTAATTTTTTTGAGTCGCCAAAACTTTTCCCGACAATTGGTCACCGACTAACGTGGCAACCAAAAATTTTAATCGCTAAAAAGTTTCGGTGACTAAAAATTGATTTTTGGCAACCAAAAATTTAGTCATCAAAAGTGCTCTTTGTTGTAGTGATTTCTCATCTCGCGTGAAACACGTTTGGATTTCGGGTTCACTATTTCTTCCTCTCGCGTAAGACGCATTTGGATCTCAAATTCACTATTTCAAAAAACAAAAACTGGCTAAGTGTGCAAGTCCAAGTTTCAAATTGCATTTCGAGCATATCATTTGCATTTTGCCCCTAAACTACACTAGTTTAATTCCTTGCAAAGGGATACGTAGGCAACCCTTGGGTTTAACCAATTGCATTTGCTTCTTGTTTATTTGTCCAAGTCTTACAGCCTTGTCAAATGGGTCGTCTATGGGCTTTAATATTCACTCACATCATGAAATAACTTTGAGCTCTGTCAAAGATAGGCAACTGTAGACACCCCATCTTGACCGGCCCTAAGACTTGGGCGCTTTCTTTCGGATTACCCGATGATGACAATCAAAATGTGTTTCTCACAAAATCCTCAGCAAGAGAGCTCAGAACTTGAGCTTTATTCCCAACCCCAAACCTATTAGTGTTTAAGCCTCGTAAGACATCTGGAGCGAAGTTGGACCAAACTGAAGGGAAACAAGACTGAACTAGAGCAAAAACGGACCAACCCGGTTAACACCATCTCAAGCGCGACCCCTAGGACCGCAAGTGTGACCGTGTTACCCACGCCCGTGACCTGTTCACAGTGGGCTCGTTTTTTTACTATGTAGGGCACTTCGTGACACCATTTCTGACACATTTTTGCACCAACTGCATGCTTACTCATCCTCCATTGACTAGTGCTTGAGCCATTGAGGATAATGCTCCACTTTTGTCTCCCATTAGTTCAATTAGTGCCCCATTTGCTCCATTATCTTCCCTAGTGCCCCATTACTCTTCCACTTTGTGTTCCACCATTGCCCACTTGTATTACTTATGAACACATCTGATTGTAGAGAGAAAAGAGACCAGAGAATGTAGAGAGGAGGAGAATTGGAGAGAAGTGTAGAGAGAATGCTAAATTTGAGTTAGAATTTTAGAGAAAAGAAAGCTTTGAAAACAAGAGAGTAGTCTTGCCAAACTAGTGAAGTTACTTAGCCTCTATACATCTTATCTTCCCTACTGAAGAGACTCATTGAAACCAAGTCCTAAAGCCTTGAATAATCCTTGCCAAGTCTAAGAAGATCAAAGAGTGATCAACACACTTGTCCAGAACCATCGTTCTTGCTCAAATTTCAAGCTCTTGAATTGAAAATTGAGAACACAATTCAAAACCTTGAGGGTGATCAAAAGAAAGTTTGGAAATCAAGAAGTTCATTCTTTCTTTGGAAGGTGAATTTTCAATCTCTTTCATTTTCTTGCATTTTCTATCATATATTTGTTTTCTTGTTTTAATTTCATAGTAGTTTTGTTGTAAGCTAACTGGAAGTGGTTAGTTGAGCCATCTACATATTTCCTTGTTTGTTACTTTTCTCGGTGTTGCAACAAAATAGGTTTTGCTAGGCCTAGTCGGTTAGCCAGCTTATATGGCCTGCCGGTTAGCTTCTTTTGGATTAAACGAAATAGTCTTCCAATATTGAGCATACTAATTTTCGGTGGTCACAAAGGCACATGAAGTTTCTATTTTGTTTTCATTTCAGTGTTTTGTGAGGGTTTTTTTATTTTGTTGTATTATTTTCCTCCTTCCTCTCTCATATGGTTTGTAATTATTCTTTCAAGTGTTGTAATAATTCCCCGCACCGCTTCTTTCTATCCCATTCTTTTAGTTGCTTTCCTTATGTGTGCATAAGCATCATATTTTTTTTCATTATACCCATGCTTTACATCTATGTTTCATGCATCTTGATTCGGCTAAATTTGCATTTGTGGATTTAATCAATTCCTATGTGATTGTGTGCGCTATATCATGTTCTTGAGATGATTCACATGACATATCTTATTGGCCGAATCTTTAGTTGCATCTCATGTGTGAATTGCACTAGGATTTTGTATATAAGATCTTGTATATTTCGCTAACTTTATTTTGTAGCTATTCGCTACTTTAATTGTCACACCCCAAAATAATACATAATACTCAACATTTTAGACATGCAATGATATTAGAGAAATAAACACCTTTCTATTCATCAGAGTAGTTCTAACAAAAGTATTACATGTTAACAACAAAAGCAAATGCCCTACGGGCTTACAGCTTTCCAAGTCAACACTTGGTTACAAAAAGAAGAGTGCTAACTCAAATACATATTAAGCCCTTGGCTTGAATTTACATATAATACATCAAAAGAAAGCAAAATAACAACACAGTCTGTCTGCCTCTAGCCTCCCAAGCTATGTCTTGGAGGTGGCATGCTACCTGTACCTGAAAATAATGTCCATATAGGGTGAGCCAACGCCCAGTAGAGATATGCTAAACATAATATGAGCAGTAACTAAGACATTAGCAATTGATAAATGTTTGACTCACATAAATCAATTCACAAACCATTTCCATTACATGACAAATGTGTCCATGTTTCATTTCATTTTCCATTTCCTTTCCAATTCTCAATTTATAACTATGGCTCAGAACCCGGCCAAACGATTTAAATGAGACAGTAACTCATATTAAACATTTCCTACTTCACAATAGATAAGCATACTAGCTGTATCAACACATCAACAAATAAGCATATGAGCTGTATCAACACTTCAACAGATAAGCATATGAGCTGTATCAATACTTCAACAGATAAGCATATGAGCTGTATCAACACTTCAACAGATAAGCATATGAGCTGTATCTACGGAGTCCATCCCCTATCTTCTCCCAAACACTGTCCGATTTAGTGGTCCATCCCTATCTTCCCCTAAACCGTGGAGTACATCTATCTCCTCCACACAACACAATGTATATAAAACACAGATCATTATACACATCCAATCAATACATAAAGTTAATATATTTTTTCAACCGTCATATTCTATGACACATCAATTGATCAGTTTAGTTTGCCTAATCATCATGCATGTCTACAATCAAGACTCCTCACCGGTAGCCCAAAGCAGTTATTTCTAAACAGATAATAAAGCACTAACAGATAAATTTCCCGCATTTTCAAAAAGTGAGTGATTTATAAATCCAACTCCCTATCCCATCTCATAATGAGCCATTTCGTTATATTCAACTCAATTTCACAAACCCATAATCTTTCCCAAATTAATTACACAATTAATTTATGCACAATTTAGGGCTTTCTCCCCATCTATCCTCTAATATTAACCCAAAGGGTTCAAATATCAACAACTAACAACAATAACATCATTTGAGACCCAAAATAAATATTAAAGAGTCAAAAATAACAAACCTCTTTTCTCTTTAAACCCTAAGTCCCAAAATCAAACCATTTAAACGACATGCTCAATTCTAGGTCAAACCCATAAGGATGAGTAGGAATCCCTACCTCAACAGATGAATACCAACGAAGAAGATGAAGAATGCTCCAAATCCCAAAATTCTCGAATCAAATGTAGCCCTCAACGATCAACACACTTTTTACAAAGGCCAAAGGGTGAGAGATCACTCTAACAGATTAATATCTAGAGAGTGGAGGTTTTAGTAGAGAGCTCTCCAATGGCGTTTTTTTAAAAGAGAGAGAGTGGAGATGTAAAAGTGATTTAAAATAGCCGAGCTGTCAACTGAATAACGACTCTCCCGCTCGGCGGAGACAGGAGCTCGAGCCGTCAAGAACAAATCTGACACGCTCGAGCGCAAGAAGGCCCGCTCGAGCGCCAAGACACAAGAATAAAGTACATCCGCTCGAGCGCGAAAACCAGTCCGCTCAAGCGTAGATTTCCCCTCCCAAAACTTTCACAGACAAAGTACTACCCTCGTCGAGCGCCAACATACCTCGAGCGCGACCGCTCGAGTGTAAAGAAACCAGCTCGAGCGTGAAAAACACACTGCAGAAGTTTTGCAGAGGCACGAAATACTGGGAGTGTGTAAACCCCGCTCGAGCGGACAACCAAAAACCAAACTCCGCTCGAGCGCAGAATGACCCGCTAAAGCGTAACACCAAAAACCTGGGCAACTACACTTGAGACCAAAGCTCAACCTACCTGTTCGAAACATGCCCAACACATCCTAAAATTCAAACATGTGGAATTAAAGGATAACAACAAGGGATACAACCACCAACACCACGGAACCAAAGTCCGGAATACAATAAATACAGAAAGGAAAAACCGGAATCGCTATAACCTTCCCCCCTTAAAGAATTTCGTCCCCGAAATTAAATACAAGTTTTTTTTTTTTTTTCAAAACAAGATTTTCTCAATTCCCAACATTATTACAAGCGAAATTCAACAACTCGACCCATTACCGGTCATCTCATCTCTTTTCAAGAGGCAATTTACAACATTTCCCACAACATGCGTTACAGATATGCATTCCCTCTAGGAGCAAATGACTGCTGCACAGACTGGGATGACGAAGCTCCCGGATTGGCCCTCGAGACCTGCACAGACTGAGCTGGCTGAAAACCCTGCGTCTGCCTAGAACCAGACGCTCCCGAAGTGGCACTCAACTGCGGGCAAAACCTCTTCAGGTGCCCAGGCTAACCACACTGATAACAAGACAAAGGCTGGCCACTGCCCTGACTCTGGCCTTGAGGTCGAGCCGAAGAAGAAGCAGCTCACTGACCTCCTCCCCTTTGCGGGCAAACTGAAGACTTGTGGCCCAGCTGACCACACTTGAAACAGGTGATATCTCCCTGGTTGCCTCTCCCCGAGCCTGCACTCGGCACTGGAAAGGTCGATCTAGCAAAACCTCCCTGAGACTGCTGAGGGTGTGAACCCCTCTGTCTCCTGCCATCACCCTGACCATCCTGACTCCTCTTGGAGCCTTTCTGTCCCTCCTCCTCCTCCTGCATCATGATCTCCATATGGGCTGCAACATCAACCAAACGCCCAAAATCCCGGGTCATCGAACCCCCAACTCTCATCTTGAGTCCACACCTCATCTTCTTCTCAAACTCGAGGCAACAGCATTCCTCGGACGCCACAAGTTCAGGTGCAAACCTGGACAAGCTAGTAAAAGCAGCCTCAAATTCGGCCAATGATAAACCCATCTGCCTAAGCTGACAAAACTGGTCCCTCAGCTTCTCCCTAACAGCTGGAGATAAATACTTCTCCTGGAAAGCATCCACAAAAGCCTCCCACGTGCCACCAATACGACCCTTCGTGTACTTCCACCACTGACCTGCATCCCCCTTAAGCTAGAAAGATGCCAAGGTCACTTTCAATGCTCCGTCCTCGATACCAAGCATCTCGAACGTCTTTGTTATCTGTTCCAACCACTCATCCGCCTTAAGTGGCTCCTTTGGGTCCCCAACAAACTCGTCCGGATTAGACCGGAAAAATTCCTTCTTCAAGAAAGAAGGCCCTGCATCAACAACCGGGGCTTGCACTTGAGCCTGAACTGGATTCTCAGCCCTGAGAATTCCCATAGACTCCCTCAAAGCATCGGCTATCCCACGGGCTAAGGCGCCCATAGCCTGCTGACCTGCTGGCTCGGCCACATTGGCCTGGCCAACCCCCTCCTGCTGCGCCAGAATATCATCCGGTAAAGGCATTTCCTGCCTACCACGCCTACCACGTCTACCTCCCCGTCCTCGTCCTGACATCCTAATAAAGGTAACGAAGAACGTTAACACATTCACAAATGTGCCGAAGCTATAACACTCGCGTCCTAATGCATGGACAACTGTAATTCACTCCACGTAAGCACATAAACACATAAGCACTTACGAATTTCATTTCCGGATAGTGATAGTCCTGAGGCGTTGCTAGAGTTCTGGTTAGAAACAGCATTGATCAAGTGCTTTCCAACAAGACTCACAGAAACCCAAGGATCCAATCAATCCTAGAAACTAAATCCTCCCATACCAAATAGTCACATAAGCATGTTATCACATAAGCCATAACGTTACATCAAGTCTAACAAGCGAGACGAACCACCCATTGTGATGCTAATCACTTCCCATGTACCCAGTATTCACCTGGTAAGCTCTGATACCAAGTTGTCACGCCCCAAAAATACATAATACTCATCATTTTAGACATGCAATTGATATAAGAGAAATAAACACATTTCTATTACATCAGAGTAGTTCTTACAAAAGTATACATGTTAACAACAAAAGCAAATGCCCTACGGGCTTACAGCTTTCCAAGTCAACATTTGGTTACAAAACAAGAGTGCTAACTCAAATACATATTAAGCCTTGGCTTGAATTTACATGTATACATCAAAAGAAAAGCAAAATACAACACAGTTGTCTGCCTAGCCTCCCAAGCTATGTCCTTGAAGGTGGCATGCTACCTGTACCTGAAAATAATGTCCCAAATAGGGTGAGGCCAACGCCCAGTAGAGATATGCTAACATAATATGAGCAGTACTAAGACATTAGCAATTGATATGTTTGACTACAACATAAATCAATTCACAAACCATTTCCATTAATGACTAAATGTGTCCATGTTTCATTTCATTTTCCATTTTCCTTTCCAATTCTCAATTTATAACTATGGCTCAGAACCTAGCCAAACGATTAAAGAGACAGTAACTCATATTAAACATTTCCTACTTCACAATAGATAAGCATACTAGCTGTATCAACACATCAACAAATAAGCATATGAGCTGTATCAACACTTCAACAGATAAGCATATGAGCTGTATCAATACTTCAACAGATAAGCATATGAGCTGTATCAACACTTCAACAGATAAGCATATGAGCTGTATCTACGGAGTCCATCCCCTATCTTCTCCCAAACACTGTCCGATTTAGTGGTCCATCCCCTATCTTCCCCTAAACCGTGGAATACATCCCCTATCTCCTCCCACACAACACAATGTATATAAACACAGATCATATACACATCCAATCAATACATAAAGTTAATGTATTATTTCAACCGTCATATTCTATGACACATCAATTGATCAGGTTTAGTTTGCCTAATCATCATGCATTGTCTACAACAATCAAGACTACCCTCCACCGGTAGCCCAAAGCAGTTATTTCTAAACAGATAATAAAAGCACTAACAGATAAATTATCCGCATTTTCAAAAGTGAGTGATTTATAAATCCAACTCCACTATCCCATCTCATAATGAGCCAATTTCGTTATATTCAACTCAATTTCACAAACCCATAACTTTCCCAAATTAATTACACCAATTAATTTATGCACAATTTAGGGCTTTCTCCCCCATCTCTCAATATTAACCCAAAGGTTCAAATATCAACAACTAACAACAATAACATCATTTTGAGACCCAAAATAAATATTAAAGAGTCAAAATAACAAACCCCCTTTTCTACCTTTTGAAACCCTAAGTCCCAAAATCAAACCATTTAAACGACATGCTCAATATCTAGGTCAAAACCCATAAGGATGAGTAGGAATCCCTACCTCAACAGATGAATACCAACGAAGAAGATGAAGATGCTCCAAATCCCAAAATTCTCGGATCAAAATGTAGCCCTCAACGATCAACACACTTTTTACAAAGGCCAAAGGGTGAGAGATCACTCTAACTAGATTAATATCTAGAGAGAAGTGGAGGTTTTAGTGAGAGAGGCTCTCCAATGGCGTTTTTGAAAAGAGAGAGAGTGGAGATGTAAAAAGTGATTTAAAATAGCCTAGCTATCAACTGATATACGACTCTCCCGCTCGAGCGGAGAACAGGGAGCTTGAGCGTCAAGAACAAAAATCTGGACACGCTCGAGCGCAAGAAGGCCCGTTCGAGCGCCAAGACACAAGAATAAAGTACATCCGCTCGAGCGCGAAAACCAGTCCGCTCGAGCGTAGATTTCCCCCTCCAAAACTTTCACAGACAAAGTACTACCCGCTGAGCGAACAAGCGCGAGCCGACCGCTCGAGCGTAAAGAAACCAGCTCGAGCGTGAAAAACACACCTGCAGAAGTTTTGCAGAGGCACGAAATACTGGGAGTGTGTAAACCCCACTCGAGCGCAATAAGGCCCGCTCGAGCGGACAACCAAAAACCAAACTCCGCTCGAGCACAGAATGACCCGCTAGAACGTAACACCAAAAACCTGGGCAACTACACTTGAGACCAAAGCTCAACCTACCTGATCGAAACACGCCCAACACATCCTAAAACTCAAACATATGGAATTAAAGGATAACAACAAGGTATACAACCACCAACACCACGGAACCAAAGTCCGGAATACAATAAATACAGAAAGGAAAAACCAGAATCGCTATATTAATATCTCGTTTTTGTGTGTTTTTCTTACAATGTTTTGCATCCTACCATGAGGCTACTTCCTTACTTGATATAACTATATGAATGCCCGTGGATGGAGGTTATGTTTCTTAATTTAGAATGATATTGATTTTCATGTTTGTAAACTCAATTTTTTTTGGTTGTACATCGTCAAAACTCTTTCAAAACACATGAAATCAAGTTGTTCCAAAATGAAAAATGACATAGTCTATACTTGTATACTTCACATAGTAAATTTTAGGATTTATTTAATAATCGGAACATGAACATATAAAGTCAATAAAACTCATATCATGGTTTAGTAGAGGCCGATCTTTGATCGGGTGAATGAGGGTGCTCAATTAATGATCTCATACCTAAGGTTTCGAGCCAACCATCTCTGGTTATGATGAACAATGGCCTTGACATGAGTCATGGGTTTCCTAATTTTTCTAAAATATTAGGTGACAACTCTATGATCTGGTGATGTAGTCTATTTATGGCAATGGTTTTGCACTAAAATGAATTTTCTATAAAAGTTGTCAAATCTGGAATCTCATCTATGTTTCACATTGCACTTGTGAGACTAGATCGAAGAAATCGAGGGTCCGAACTGTTTAACGTGCATGAGTACCCCCGGGCGATGTTACAATGTCGTGACACATACTTGAAAATTCATGTCGTACTACATATCTCATGTCGTAGCACATGTTTGAAAAATTATTGTCATGGCACATATTTGGAAATCAATGTCGTAGAACATATTTGATATTAAGAATTCTCCTGCCGTAGTACATATTTGGTAATTGATGGATATCTCGGGTCGTATCACATATTTGGAAATTGATGTCACAGTAATCTCCCATCATCGTACAAGTCTAGAAATTGGTACATATTTCATGTCGTAGTACATATTTGGTAAGTGATGAATCTCCTAAATCATGGCATGTCATAGTTTGTATCATTGCATGTCGTCATATATATTTCTTGAAGTATTGCATGTCTTCTGTCGTAGTATGTATTAGGTAACATTGTGATCCTTCTTAATTCATGGAATTGGCATGATTTGGCATCATAATTTGGCACATTTTTAATCACACTATAGTACGTATTATTGCTTCGAGTTTGTTTTCCTTTCGCAGAATAAACACATATGGAGAACCTAGAAACAGATTGGACTAAAATCACTTTTAACGACAAGGTAAGTATGGCATGTATTGTCTTCTCTCATTCTTCAACTATTGTATGCTTGGATGAATACTTCAGTGCTTGTTGCTCAAACTCACTCACATATAAACTATTGCACAACCGCCCCGAACTACACTGATCTGATTCCTTGCATCAAGGATATGTAGGAAACCTACAAGTTCGATCACTTGTATGAATGCATGGCACTGCCTTAAGTCTTATGGCCTTGTCAAATGAGTTGGCTAGGAGCTTTGACACTCAATCTCATCACCCATGGCTACTCGAGTTCTGTCAAAGAGGGGCAATTGTAGGCACTCCATTTCAACTGACCATTAAGACTTAGCTACTTGAAATGCTTTCCGATGATGAAAAGTATAATAATTTTAACCTTAGAGATTTTTGAAATTGTTAGAGTTATTGTATTGCCATTTTCGTGCCAAAAACTATTTTTTGCCAAAATTACCGTTTGTTGGTTTGTATTGAAGGCTTGTTTTCACCTAGAAAAAGTTGAAATTTGGAAATTTCTATTTCAAATAAATTGTTGCCCTTTGAATTATATTTCTAACTCCTCTTGATTCACCTTAATCCAATGTTAGATGAAAAAGTTATGTCCAAAATACGAAAGTCTATCAAGGACGTGCAACTACACTTCCATCTGACAGACCCATATTTTTGTTTTTCTTTGACTATATTGCGAATTAAGCGAGGAGTAAAGTAAGTTAGAAATGGAGAAGCACTAGGGGGATCTTTCTTGACCCCCAAGGCTCCTCTTTGCCTATAAATACAGTCCCACTCCTCCGTTTCAAAGGGTTGAACTTTTTGAGCAAAATTATGAGTTTTTGAGTGAAATTCCTTGCCTCCTCTTCGCTCAAACCCTAAGCTCCAAAAATACACCCCCCACAGCAACTCTAATAACTAAAAAATCATCTAAGGGTTGAAGAACTTGAACATAATCAAAACCTAAGCCTGAGGGAAGCAATCAAACAAGTTTTTATATCTTTTCTTCGTGTTTTCTTCGGTTTATTGCAATCCAACAAGTATGCTCTCTTTTCTTTCAATATTCAGTAGCTTTTACTTTGTTTTTCATCATGTAATAATGGCTAGGAGGATAGGTTGCATGCATGTTCATCTATGTTAGCTATTTCATTAGTTTTTCGTTTTATTTCACATGTTTTGTTTAGTTTATCAAAATAGCATGTTTAGGCTATATTAATCATGTAATATTCATGCATATAGCCCTGTTTAATCATTGTATAATATTCAGCATATTTAGTTTTATGTATTAATTGTTTTGTTTGCATTAAATCATGTTAGTAGCCATTAAACCGGGCTTAGGTTTGCATTGTGTGTGTTTAGTTGCATGTTTAGGCTCATGTGTATTTTACTTAATCATACTTTGCATGGTAAGACACTTGAAGTGGGTATCCGGGTAAGTCTTCTTGTCCTTCATAGCATGTATGCTTGTTTGGTTGCATTACTTTTCCATAATTCAAGTTTATGTGCTTTTTTGTGCAAAATTTTTTATTTTGGATGTTTTATAAACAGTGTTTATTTTCGGTTAAGTTTACAGCCATGAATCATAAAATCAATTTTTGTTGGAAATATCATTATTTTCAAAAAGATGGTTTTATTTTTTTAATAAAAAATAAATGATATTTATCTTTTATTCAAATCATTTAGTTGATTAGGGTTAGTAAAGAATTATGGTTAATAATAAATTTTGTGAAATAATTAATTATTTAATATCATAAAATAAAAGGTTATTAGAGGCCAATCAATTGATTGGGCAAGAGGGGTGCATCAATAAATGACCTTCCGTTCTTGTACCTGAGTTCTCGAACCAAGAATATTTGGTTGTGACGGATTAGTGCCTTTATTTAGTTTTCATTGTTAAAGGTTTATTAGTTTCCCTTAAAAATTAAGTGATGACTCTATGTTGGTTAAAGCAAGTTGGCAAACGAGCCTAATAACCAAAAAAACACAGCGTCCACACAATGTTAAGTAAATTTCATACCATGTCGGGGCCGATTTACATAAGGCCCAGGGGGTCACGTACCCCCCCCTCTCTCCAGCTTTGGATTTTAATTTTTTTTATGTATTTAAAAAATATTTTAAAAAAAAATGTATATAAAATAATATTTAGAATGAAATGCCAAAGGTTTTTTTTTTTTTTTAATTGTGAGATCATAGGGATTGTGTTTATTGAAAATGAAGGGATCACAACAAATTAAATTCTATGAAAAAATCTTAATATAACATTGATATTGACAAACAAACATATTTAATCTCACTATGCATATGTGAGAGTTAATGAATTTTTAGTTATGTTTGGCATGTAGGATTTATGTCACGCCCCAAAAGTTGGACAATTAAATATTAAATTAGGACTAAACCCCAATCAATATTTCATCATCCAAATCCTAGGGGTGAAACAAAAAAACTAAACGCCAACCAAACCATCCACCATAGTTTCATAACTAATCAATACCTCCAACATTAAAGTAACAATAAATAGTCAAAATAACTTAAACAATGTACGGTTACAAACCATGCCAAATTATCCCAATACTAAAGTTATAAAAAAAAATAATAATAAATATATAAACTAATATCAACCCTAAGCTCAAGAAAACAAAAGAAGTCCAAACAACAAGTCCAACACTATAGTAATTCCACGTCACCACCGTAGCCCCAACTAATCCTGCAAAGGAAGCTCAGCTGCGCTCAAACAAAACGCACTCGAGTTGCCAAGAGACAAAACGGGTTAATATACAGGTATACTGGTATGAGTACAAGATTTAACACCCACGTATCCACCAGACACAAACAAAAATACATTTAATTCTTGTTATGGGACAAGACAAGTAGTTCCAACCGCACCATGACGAATAGGTAGTTTCCCGAGATATTGTGGCATTTAGTTTCTTATCCGTACACAACGAAATAAAAATTGATTATAAAATAAACAAAATAGAAATAAAAATATGGTGAATCAGCCCTGCATAAAAAAGTTAGTAAGACCCACCATCCTGCAAAAAAATAAAGTTAGTATAATTTAATCATAAGTAACTTACTGAAGAAGTATAAAAATGTACCGTTTCATGCTTAAATAATTTGAATTGACCAAAACTCAAAGAACGAAAGTTGTACA
The DNA here is from genome assembly GCA_030407325.1 of Camellia japonica. Classification (NCBI taxonomy): domain Eukaryota; kingdom Viridiplantae; phylum Streptophyta; class Magnoliopsida; order Ericales; family Theaceae; genus Camellia; species Camellia japonica. Next base: position 125,479,547 of record JAPPVO010000002.1, on the reverse strand, counting down.
GAATCAAATTTACTAAAAGATGGTGCGAATGAATTTAATAGAAACTGAACAGGTTGAGAGAAAAACTTGATAGAAAAACTTAGACGGAATTCAATCGAAAAATATGAAGCTGAAAACGAACAAAAACTGCCCTAAGATGATTTTTTTCAAAAAAGTTCAAAACACGAAAAGTGTGCAGAATAATGTTTTACTTCATTTTACTTGAAACCAATAAAAATGAGCTCATTTCATGGGTTAAAATAGCCTCTAAAATCTGCATTGCTAAAATGAATCAAACCTACAATAACCAAGATCATCGATTATAAGTTCTAATCGATCTTTTTAATAAAAAGTTAAAATACAAAAGTTGTCTAAAATCATGTATACCTGCCTCTACTCAAATTTCATAATTTATCAAGGTCGTTTACTATTTTTCAACATGTACATCAATAAATACATACTACTATAACAATAAACTCATAATTAAATTCTTTGTACCTTAACTCTACCACTTCGTCCTCCACTTCTAGCCTACACATATTCCATGTGCCTCCCGTATAACTAAAACCGCTCGAAGCCAAACTTGCACGGGGATATGTCTCGAGTTGATCCACACTCCCCGGATGGTTAGTATATACGTACACGCGTAAATCAAAACATTCGTCTACTCATGAGAACGAGGCAACATATATATTATACAACAAAATCTCACTCATGAGAATAAACATAACAATGCCAAGCCTAAGGCATTCAAATAAATCTCATAATCCTCACCTTTTTTTTATACATTCTTTCTCACCAACACTCAAATAAAACAACAATCCATGGAGTCATGGTAGGGAAGGAATTATCTATGGGTTCCTAATTTATTTAATTTTATATATCCATGAGTGTGATTACAACCATAAAATAAATTCATATAAAAACCCTAAGTCTTGCATACAACTAATCAAAATAATTAAAATCAATCAATCATCTAGAAACCCTAAACCGTACATACACAACTAATCAAAATAATTAAAATCAATCAATCATCTAAAAATCCTAAACCTTACATACACAACTAATCAAAATAATTAAAATCAATCTATCATCTTTATGTAAAAACAAAATCAAACTAATATCAAATAAATAAAAATAAATAAATAAGAACAACGAATTAAACATAAATCAAGGGAAGTGGATTTTGTACTCACAATATTTTTTTGAAAATCGAAGAATCACTTAAGAGAATTAATGGAGTCACCAAAATAAAATCATAACTCTTTCTTCCTCTCCTTTCTCTTTCACACACATAGCCGCTAGACCTTCTTTCCGATCTCTCCTCCTCTCTCTCTTCTCTCTCTCTCTCTCTCTCTCTCCCCGTGGCTTTTTCTTTGCTACCACACCTCTCTTTCTTTTTCTTTTCTTTTGATTGATTCCTAATCCTATTCTAATTAATTACTATTGATAATATATTATATAAAGAGAATGAATATCTTGTATGAATGAATCAATTGTTACAGAGAGAAGATATCTTTATACACTTCAATGAATCCTAACCATAATTGTCTAACCTTGAATCTAACTATTTAACTAAACTGCAGTTAACTTGGAACAGTTAATCACTAACAAATTAACTAACTAACAACTTATACAGCTGGAGATTATTACACATGTGCAACTTAAGCTATAGGTGCAACTACTGGAGCTTGAGCTGTAGAGTATGATAGCTGCTACTACTACTGTGTGAGCTGTAATAGATGTGGCTTATCATGTTGCTTATCATTCCCCCTCAAGCTCAGTGGATTGGGAAGGACATTGAGCTAGTACTGAAGATATTGAAATCGAGCAACAGATAGTGGTTTAGTAAACACATCAGCAATCTGATCAGAAATGGGTATATGACAGATATGAAGCTTCTTGGAGGCAACTCTTTCGCGAACAAAGTGATAATCAACCTCATAGCGGTAGCAGATAAGTTGTCACGCCATAGGATAGGCATAGGAACAGAGATATGAAGTTCAGCAAGCAACATCCCAATCCAACTAACTTCGGCTGAAGTTTGTGCTAAAGCCCTATATTCAGCCTCAGAACAGATGAAGAAGAAGAAGTAGTTGTAGGTGTGAGATTTGAAGAAGACATTGATGAAGCTTTGAAGCTTTCTTGCTCGTAAGAGTCTAAGGCTCTAATACCATAAAGAGAATGAATATCTTTGTATTGAATGAATCAATTGTTACAAAGAGAAGATATCTTTATACACTTCAATGAATCCTAACCATAATTGCCTAACCTTGAATCTAACTATTTAACTAAACTGCAGTTAACTTGGAATAGTTAATCTCTAACAAACTAACTAACTAACAACTTAACAAACTAACAACTTATACAGCTGGAGATTATTACACATGTGCGACTTAAGCTATAGGTGCAACTGTTGGAGCTTGAGCTGTAGAGTCTAATAGCTGCTGCTGCTGCTGTGATAGCTGTAGCTGCTGCTGCTGCTGTGTGAGCTGTGATGGTTGTGGCTTATCATGTTGCTTATCATATATTATATAATATAACATAATTATAATATATATAATATAAATATAAGATTAAATATATATATATATATATATATAACACCTCTTTTTTTATAACAAATATAAATATATAAATATATGGATTAATTAAATAACACATTAAATTAATTAAATATCACATTAAATTCTCATGTGACTACACAATTAATAAAGGCAAAAATAAAATAACATAATAATAATCATAATAATAATAAATAATGACTTAAGAAAATTAGGTCGCTACAATTTACTCTCTATATGTTTCTTTACTATTGATTTGTGATATCATATATCAATAATAACGTAGTATAACAGTTATATTAAATTTTTACTCAAATTTTGTACAAAAAAGTTATTTTATTGTTACCTAATTTATTTTAAAACTTATATATATGTATATCATTTTTTTTCTTTTTAACATTTTCCATGATACACTAATTATAAGTAACACAATATTTTCGATCTTTTTCGTGGTCAATTGTAAAATTTCATGTAAAATACTTTTGTAATAATTTATTTAAGTTTTTGTGCTTAATATTAATTCAAAAATTATTATTATCTTATTATTGTTGGTGATGTGAAAAATAAATAAATAAAATAAAATTGTAACTAATAAATGCCCTCTCTAATTTAACTTTTTGCGTCTATCACTGTACCAAGTGACAGAATTCATATGCATTTACATATATTGTGTCTTAGTTAACATGTTTATTAGTATCTTAATAATGTTTTAGCGTTACTATAAATGCTTCTTGGACAACTAGCAATTTTCCGTCTAAAAAAATATTATCTTAATTCACTTATAATCAAGGAACAGTGCAATTGATCAGTAGTCTATATCGTTGTCCTTCAAATAGTGAGAAAGTCAAATGTTTAAGATTTGAATTGATGGAAGACTGTTTGGTATAATCTAACATGTATATAAATGAATTAAAATAAGATAAGAGGATATTTTTGGAACCGAGTATCCGTGAATTCCGACCATTTCAAACTATTTTAATAACCATTATATCACTGAAGAAAGACATTCGTCCTTACTGCTCATATTTCTTCGACAAAAGCATTGTTCAGTTTAAGCTTTATTACACATACTTTGGATACTAAGTGTGCATATATTACATGCACAATCTGATATTGCCTTGAAACTTATGGCATAGTAGTTACCTCTACAACACCATTTATTAGAGGCATATGACATATATCTCTCTCTACTAGGAATTTGATTAGCTGCAACAAAGGTGACAGTTCTGAGAAACTAATCATCTGATCATTTTGGTCCTTCCTAGCTAGCTAGATTTCATAAAGCATCCCAATTTGCAATGTCTTTCCAGGGGGGACTTCAATCGATGCAACCGCAGACCTGCAATTCTTCTGGAAAAACCTGTACAAGCAATCTATGATTATGTGATCGAACCAACCATTGCTCTTTTTCGACTTGAGAATAGTCCGACCAGTCACAAACACCACTCCCTCCTCCACCGCCACATCTAGTCTTTTTGCTTCTTCCGTTGACTCAGCGATCTCTGCCAGTTTAGCCACCACGGATGCCACAAAGTCATCTCCTTCCATGCTCATCGAGTCCTTGTAACCGAACTGAACCAAACATCTGTACAACCCTTCAACGCCCAATTTCCCTACATCAAGTCTTTCCTCCGGGAGCACAGACTTTATCGGGAGAGTTCTTATAGTGACAATGATCATAGTTTTGCGGACAGAACTCGTGTGCTGAATATAGTGTCGAATGATTGGGGGAATCCCATTGACAAGGTCGGTGAAGAAGAAGCAAATACCGGGTGGTCTATGAAGACTAGGTTTTGATAGCATTTCTTCTAATTCAACTGATTTCAGTTTCCTTTCCATGTCGTATGCACTCTTTCTGCTCCTTCCTGTTGTCCAGGACAACATGATTACCAAGAAGAAGGCTGAGATAGCAAATGGTACCCACCCTCCTTGTGGGATTTTGTTAAGCAAGGATGTCATGAATATGCCTTCAATCACCATAAATGGCACGAAAAAGGCAATTATGAGAAAAATATTTGTGTCCCAAATCACCAGCATCACAAGAGTCACCAAACATGTCGTTATGATCATCACCCAGATAACCACAACACCTGTAAACAAAACATCACAAGTTATACGCGCTCGCTGAAGCAGGCAAATGCTATATACCCAGAAAAAGTATCGTGATTGTGATTGGTGAATGAATGGTATAGATTTCAAATTTGCAATTGAAATTCAAGAGATGGAAAAGAGGAAGAGGAAGATGATGAGGATATATACCGTATGCATTTCCTATTTCAGTACCGTTCCGGAATCCTACGACCAGGGCGACGCAGATAATCATGAGAATATAGTTGATTTCGGGAGAGTAGACTTGCCCTTCATGCTTGGAGGAAGTATGCTTCATGTTAACCCGAGGGAAGCAACCTAGGGCTAGAGACTGCTTCACAATAGAGAAGCTTGCCGATATCATGGACTGGCTAGCAATAATTGCAGCCAAGGTAGCTATGACGAACATTGGCCAGTATACCAAATGCGGAATGGCACTGTAGAAGGCATTGTGTATTTCATGAGGATTTTTTATCAAAAAAGCTGCTTCGCCCGCATACGTGATGACCAGTGCTGGGTATACAAATGAAGAAAAGGATAGCTGCAAATCCATTTTTATCAAATTGAGTTAGCAATCTCAAAAGAAATTAGAACTAGATATTTATATATATATATTTTTTTCATTCACTACCTGAATCGCCCTTTTATTAAAGTGGCCCAAGTCAGCAAACATGGCTTCACCCCCTGTTCCATGTTTAACAAGTTACATTTTGTTAACAAATCTTCCTTTTTTAATAAGAAATCATACCCCTTTTTTTTTAGTCAAAGAAAATCTTATACCTGTTGTGCACAAGAATACTGCACCGAGGACTGTCCATCCAGATCGGCCATTTCTTGAAAAGAATATGAACACATACTGAGGTGACAGGGCCTTCAATATGGGTGGATAGTACTTAAAGATATTGTAAATACCAATCATGGTATTTGTAGCAAACCACAATAGCATGATTGGGGAGAAAGTGAACCCAACTTTAGAGGTCCCGAATCGTTGGAAAAGGAAGAGGATGACCAGAAGTACAACAGCTATCATAATAATATAATCTAAGAGAAAATAAAGACATGAAACCAGGGTCAGATTTTGTAATTGAAAAGTTCACTCTAATTGTGATGGTTTCCAGATGTTACAGTAGTGAAGCTTACTCTGTGTTATCTTTGTGGAAAGAGATTGAATTCCTTGAAGGGCTGAGAGAACTGTGGCCAAAACAAAAATAAACTGTTTCACAAATTTATTTATTTATTTATTTTGAAAATTCTCAGCATTGAGAGAGAGAGAGAGAGAGAGAGAGAGAGAAATGGAAGAACAATATCTAATAAAAAAAATATATATATATATATATGCACTTTTCACAGTGTAAAGCATACCACTAGTGGCAGGAGTGAGAGCGCCATCGCCAATTACCATGCAAGTTCCGAGTAGTACAATGAAAGTTAGGACGTTCTGAACTGCTGGACTGCTCTCAATGAAATGCTTGGTCTTGGATTTGATGGCACTTCCTTCGGTGTAAAATCTCTTACTAACATCAGTTGCTAATCTTGTGTTTTGAATGGAAAGCTTAGTTTTGAAATTTATATGCCGACAGAGAAATGAATATAATGCAAAAGTACCGCCTTCTCCATTATCATCTGCTCGAAGAACAATGAAGACGTATTTGATGAGAGGGATGAGAGTCAAGGTCCAAAAGATGAGACTAAAGATTCCCAGTATATCATCTTCAACAGGGTCCTTGAATTCAACAGAAGATAGCACATAGAGAGGAGATGTTCCAATGTCCCCATACACAATTCCTAGAGATTGGTAAGCCAACAACAATGTTTGCAATGGAGTATAGTCCTACAAAGGGAAGTTAATTTCATGTATTGCATGACTTCAAAATAATAATAATAATAATAATAATAAAATAGATGCAACAAAATAGATGTGAAACTTTGGTTTATCAATAATAGAGAAATTACAAATCCATTTATTTTCTATTCTTTTTCTTCATCATCTCCTTATATCGAAAACAAGAATGAATGGAGAATATATGGTAGGCTACCTTTGGTTTTTTTTTAGGTTGGTATTTCTTTTGAAAATTCAAGTCTCTCTCCAAGTCTTTTTCACTAGGTTGCTGGTTAGTGAAGCCATTGCCGCGTTCAAGGTCCTCTTCTGTCTTGGAACCAACAACTTCATGATCTTCCGGTACAGAGCTCATTCTATTTGAGGCTCTCAAAATGAGAAGATAATAGACAACAAATCCAAACCTTATTATGCAGTTATACCATATGAATGTGAAAACATTGTATGTGCTAACTAGCTGGGTATAGTTTAGCAGCAACAAGTAATCAAATAAGTGAACCTTGAATGGTCAAGTCTCTTTGTTTTGTTTCTTCCTTTTTTTTCTTTTTTTCTTTTTTCTTTTTTTCGTTTCCTTGATATTAAGTTGAGAGGAGTTCTTTAATTTGAAGTAAAGGCAACTTTCTTCTGACTCTTAATAATAGGGACTTCCGAGGAATGTGCAGAAATAAAGTGAACCAAAGCCGAAAAAATGGTCAAAAAGAGACTTGGTCATAGTAAATAGCTAACAATGCTCAGAGTCTCAAGTTTTGATCACAAAGTAGTTGCATTCCTCAAACTGTCATGGGCTTGTAGAAGTTACTTTGATTGGTCTCAAAGCTTTCGACTGCGCAAATCAAGGAAAACCACTCAACTGATCTTAGATGTTAAATGTATATACCATCACTTTCCTTTTATTTTGGTTGAGTATATAAACTTATTTGGAAAAATAATCAATAAATATTATTTTACTCTTAAGATTACTACCAACTCCTATCAAATTTTAATATGGACAATTAAATCCTATTTTCCGTAGCATTTTTCTCAAAAAGTGTTGTTATTCAAGATTAAAAATTAGACCAATTTCAAATCCAGTGATATGACAATCAATTAAGAAAATAACCAATCATTTTCCATTCCAAAAAGTTCATTGCTCCATAATAGTGGATGTTATCTCAATTTTACCCCTCATTTAATATGAACAACAATTTCATAAATATTTCTAATCTAAGTAAAATAATTTTTTTAATTGTAAAAATTATGATATTGTATTAAAAAAAATCATAAATCACAGTGAAAAATTATCAAAAAGTTCTATTTTGTTTTGAAAATTATTATTGAGTTATATCAAATTTCAATATTAACAAAAAAAAATCCTTTTTTTTTATAAATTGTTATAAAAAAATTCAATTGTCCATAATAGTTTTTTTTTTTCATTAAAATATGAACAAAAAATTTCATAAAAAATATAATTTATTAGAAATTTTATAATTAAATTATTTTTAATTGTTCAAATTAAATGATTTTTCGTAAACAAAATTATAAGTATAAGATTAATAATTTTTACAATTAAATTTTTAAATTTTAATTAAGTTCAAATTATTTATAAAATTATTTTTCATATTAAATAGGAAGAGTAAAATTGGTATAAGACCCACCATTATGAATAAGAGTGGCCATAGGGCTAATCGACTCGCACAAACCATCTGATCCTATCCTATCCGCACGTTTTTGGGTGGTTTCAAGGGCTACGTATAGACGAATACAGGTGTAGTTTTGGCTTAGTTTGTGGGTTGCGATTTATGCTGCATGAATCCAACCCGCCCGCACAAATGATTGGAAAAAAAAAAAAAAAAAAAAATTTGTTCTTACCCTAGCGCAAGTAAAAGGCAGGAGTCACTTTATTTTTTTTGTTCTTACCCAAGTGCAAGCAACACAGCAACAAAGCAGTCCAATAGTCACTTTTCATTCTTTTCTCATCTCTTACTCTCTCTCTCTTTCTCTCTCGACAAAGCAGCAGCAGTCCAATGTATCAACAAAGTAGGTAATATATATATATATATAGATATGCATGTTTTGGCCTATTAAAACATAATATATGATAGTAGACAAGTCCAAAAAAAAGTCCAAAAAAAGAAGCCCAAAAACATAAATAAATAAAGTACAAGCATAACCTACTCAAGTGATCCGCACCCACCCATGTAACCGATTAACCCACTTGCACAAACCATAACCCGTAATTTGGATAGATTCAGGTCCATTTTATTGGAATAATCTTCTGAGCAAATAAAAAAACTGGAAATAAATTCAAACAAAATAAATAAATAACATACTGGTTTTATTTATCGAATCAAATAAAAAATTACAAGACCAAGTCGAGTGTGAGACACTCTGTCCTTAAGACAGATTCGCCCCGCTACGGTGCTTACGGTTGAGTGGCGTCTATCTCCCAGGATAAAATGATCTTCACAAATTTATAAAAGCACTTCAAATAAATTTGTTCGACGAACTAGAACCTGTGTTCTATACTCTCTTAGTAATTTTCCTAAAACTAGAATGAAGGAAAATCCCCTAAATAATTTTTAGACAGCAATATAAATAATACAGACTAAAACTCAGACTGTTTTTTCCGAACCAATGGACTGCTGAAAACCAAATAGTATTTATAGGCAAACAATAGGACCCGAACAGGTATCAAAACAAATGAAAGGTGTACAAAACCTTTGAACAGGTGCACCCACAAATTGAAATATGATTTTGTCCGTTTGTACCTGAAACCAAATTTCAAACATTTGAAATTTGTTCCGTTAGTGGAACTGTTCCTAACAGTTGGAACTTAATTTATTAATTAAACTATTTAAAATAGATATATATATATATATATATTAAACTATTGAATATATATATATATTAAACAAATTGAATAGTTTAATAAATAAAGTAAGAGGTACATATTTTTTGGAAACCACTTAGGAATCCAAAATTTGAATTTATAATTTAAATTAAATTCCCACAATTACAAACTTTAGGAACCTACTTAGGAACCCAAAATTTGAATTTAGAATTAAATTAAATTCCCACAAAAATTTTTATTTAAAAATTCAAAAGAATTTTATCTAAATAAAAATTAATGTTAGATCCGAAAACGACGTCAACTTCTCATTCACTCATAAATGGTTTTTTGACGTTCCGTCTTCACCGTGTGACTTGCCACGTGGCAAGGAACACGTCACCTCTTCAGACCCACCCCAAAAGACTTTTGGGGCCCACTCAAATTGGCTAAAAAATATGCCTATATTAAACCATTTTTCCAACAATCCCCCACATGAAAGGAATTCGACGGAGAGGAAATGCAACAACATGATCTATATACAGAGAGTACAGAAATTGGAAATATTCTGTAAAGGATAGGTAGCTTTTGGCTTTGAACCTTCCCTTGTGAGACACTATCGGATTTACTAGCTAACCAGTGAACATGACGTCTTGAACTAATCACCCGTTTGTGTAAACCAAGACAATAGAACTCACACAGTATATTCCCAGACACAGTTTAGTTCTCACTATTGTGTTCATTTTGGCCCTGAACAACCTGGTCTTCATGAGTGCTCTAGAGAATTGTAGCCCTTCACAAATCTCACAGAACCGGCCCAGTTCACACTCACATAGGTGATTCTTATGAAGAGTATCCTGCCATACTCCACTAGGTTTACCTAGATATAAAAATCATTAAAAGTTTTAATTAACCTAAAACGCTACAAACATCACTATTTCATCATAGAAATGGGTAGGAGTTAGACTCTCCAGTGATCCTTCTGAGTCATTCACAACTCGGTTGCCCCTTTGAACCTAGATCTTGGGATCTCCAGTCAACTAGGTTGGGTTGCCGTTGTGGTAACTCTTATTTAATAGGCTTAAGTCACATTCCCCTCGATGAATTCTCAACTAACTCTCTTGCTAACCCTTGGTTAGTGGATCCACTATGTTGTCTTTAGACTTAACATATTCTATGGAAATAATTCCATAGAGAGTAGTTGTCTCACGGTGTTATGTCGACGACGAATGTGTCGTGACTTACCGTTATACATATGACTCTGTGCTCTACCAATTGCTGATTGACTATCACAATGTATGCATATAGCAGGCACCGGTTTTAGCCATATTGGAATATCTTCAAGGAAGTGGCGAAGCTATTCTGCCTCTTCCCCTGCTTTGTCTAAGGCTATGAATTCTGATTCCATAGTAGACCTAGCAATACAAGTCTGTTTGGAAGATTTCCAAGATACAGCCCCCACCAAGAGTAAAGACATACCCACTGGTGGACTTCGAGTCTCTAGTATCCGATATCCAATTTGCATCACAGTATCCTTCAAGTACTGCTGGATATCTAGTAAATTCAGCCCAATGTTACGAGTGAATCGGAGATATCTTAGAGCCCTTATAATTGCTTTCCAGTGTTCTACTCCCGGATTACTTATATATCTACTTAATTTACTTACTGCATAGCTATATCTTGGCGAGTGCAGTTCATCAAGTACATTAAGCTTCCAATAATTTGGGCATACTCTAATTGAGAAATACTTTCCTTTACATTCTTAGCAAGAGACAAATTAACATCTACAGGAGTTCTAGCAAGATGATCATCATTTGCTGAATTTGTCAAGTATTTTCTCAATGTAATGAGATTGTGACAAAGTATAAACCTTCTGATGTTTTGGTAATTTTCATACCAAGAATTACATCAGTAATGCCCATGTCTTTCATGTCAAAATGTTTATTCAACATTTTCTTGGTAGTTTTAATCATATCATTATTACTACCTATGATGAGCATATCATCTACATAAAGACATACAATGACATAACATTTATCTGTGTTTTTAATATAAACACATTTGTCACACTCATTAATTTTAAAACCATTTGACATCATTGCCTTGTCAAATTTCTCATGCCATTGCTTTGACGCTTGTTTTAAACCATATAATGATTTACCAATTTACACACTTTCTTTTCTTTCCCTGAAACAGAAAACCCTTCTGGTTGTTCCATGTAAATTTCTTCATTTAACTCACCATTTAAGAAAGCGGTTTTAACATCCATTGATGAATTTCTAGATTGTATAGAGATGCTATGGCAATTAGCATTCTAATGGATGTTATTCTAGTAACCGGTGAGTATGTGTCAAAGTAATCTAGACCTTCTTTTGTCTAAAACCTTTGACTACAAGTCTTGCCTTGTATTTGTCGATTGATCCATCGCTTTCAATTTTCTTTTGAAAATCCACTTGTACCCAAGAGGTTTACAACCTGGTGGCAAGTCCACTAATTCCCAAGTGTGATTTTGCAAGATGGATTCAACTTCACTGTTGACAGCTTCTTTCCATAAAGGAGCTTCAGGACTGGACATAGCCTCTTTAAAAGTTAAAGGCTCATTTTCTAACAAATATGTTAGAAAATCTGGACCAAAAGATTTTGAGGTTCTAGCACGTTTACTACGCCTAGGTTCCTCTTCCTCATTTTGATCTAACTCTTGTTCTTGATCATGTTCTTGATCCTGACTAGTAATAGCATCAAAAGATCTTTATTATTACTAGTCTCTTGTCCAGTCTTTGGAAATACATGTTCAAAGAAAGATGCATTCCGAGACTCAATAATAGTATTTACATGCATTTCGGTATGTTCTGATTTATGAATCAAAAACCGATATGCACTACTATTCTTGGCATAACCAATGAAAATGCAATCAATGGTCTTAGGACCTATCTTAGTCTTTTTAGGACTAGGAATAGCCACTTTAGCCAAACACCCCCACACTTTTAAGTATTTGTAGGATGGTACTCTTCCATGCCACAATTCATAAGGTGTTTGATTATTTTCTTTCGGGGTACTTTATTTAAAATATAATTAGCAGAAAGTATTGCTTCCCCCCACAAGTTCTGAGGTAATCCAGAACTGATTAACATGGCATTCATCATTTCTTTTAAAGTCCTATTTTTCCTTTCAGCAATTCCATTTTGCTGAGGTGAGTAAGGAGCGGTGGTTTGATGAATTATTCCATGTTCTTTACAAAATTCACCAAAAGGTGATTCATATTCACCACCTCTATCACTTCTAAGTTTCTTGATTTTCTTACCAAGTTGATTTTCAACTTCATTCTTATATTGAATGAAAGTTTCCAAAGCTTCATCCTTGGTTCGAATTAAATAAATATAACTATATCTAGTATAGTCATCTATAAAAGTGATTACATACTTTTTCCCACCTCTGGTTTGAATTGATTTAAAATCACAAATGTCACTATGAATTAATTCAAGTGGTTCCGTACTTCTTTCAATTGAATGAAAAGGAGTTTTAGATAATTTTGCCTCAACACAAATTTCACATTTATGATTTGAATCAATGTCAAATTTAGGTAAACATTCCATATTAATTAATCTACGCAAAGATCCATAATTAACATGTCCTAGTCTACCATGCCATAAATTTGAAGACTCAAGCAAGTAAGAAGAAGATGTAGTATTATTAATAACTGAGGGTACAACGGTCATTACATTTAACTTGAAAAGGCCATCAGACATGTAACCTTTTCCTACATACATCCCATTCTTAGTAAGTACAAATTTATCACTCTCAAATACTAGCCTAAACCCATTCTTACTCAACAAAGATCCGGAAACAAGATTCTTGCGAATGTCCGGTACATGCAGCACATTGTTGAGAGTGAGTTCCTTTCCTGATGTCATCTTGAGAACAATCTTTCCTTGTCCTTCAACTTTGGAAGTTGAGGAGTTGCCCATAAAAAGTTGTTCACCATTGTCCACTGTAGAGTAAGATGTGAACATCTTTTTGTCGGCACAAATATGGCGAGTAGCACCAGTGTCCACCCACCATTCTTTAGGATTTCCGACAAGATTTGCCTCGGAAACAACTGCAGAAAGATTGATGTCATCTACACCATTGGAAATCTTGTCCACTTCGGTCATATGGGCTTGAGCAGGCTTCTTGCTTGTTCTTTTCTTGCTTTTGCCTTTGCTACGGCAATCTTTGGCCCGATGTCCCTCTTTGTCACAGATGTAACATTTGCCATTAAACTTGTACTTTTTATTATCCCCCCTTTAGAGCCTTGTGATGAACTTTCTCCAGAAGACTTTCGTTTCTTGGTTTTTGAAGCATGTTCCACCACATTTGCCTTAGACTCCATAGGAGCTTACCAGCCCGCTTTTCAGAATTGCGGTTGTCCTCCTCAATCCTCAAACGCACAATTAACTCGTCCATAGAAATTTCTTTGCGCTTGTGTTTGAGGTAGTTCTTGAATTCCTTCCAGCCTTTTGGTAATTTTTCAATTAAGGCTGCAACTTGGAAGGATTCACTGAGAGACATACCTTCTGCGTGAATGTCATGCAGAATGAGTTGGAAATCTTGAGCTTGGCTGATCACAGTTTTTGAATCAACCATTACAAAATCCAGAATCTGCCAACCACAAATTTCTTTGAGCCGGCATCTTCCGTTTTGTACTTTTTCTCCAACGATTCCCAAAGTTCCTTTGCTGTCTTGATTGGACTGTAGACGTTGTATAATGTGTTGTCAAGTCCGTTCAAGACGTAATTCCGGCAAAGGAAATCGGCATGTTTCCAAGCATCAACCGCAGCAACCACTTGCCGGTCGGTTTCATCCTCTTTCAGGATAGGAGCATCTTCACGGAGGAAACGAGCCAGGTTCAGAGTTGTAAGATAGAACAACATTTTCTGTTGCCATCTTTTAAAGTCAGTTCCTGAGAACTTCTCTGGCTTTTCTCCGTGATTTATTGGTACTGTCATCACAGGAGAGGGGGTTGGTGCAATGCAGCCACCACAGTAGTACTTGTTTGGGCATTGTTTCAGTAGCCATCAATTCTAATTTATAAAACAAAATTATAATTAGAATTTACACTACACAGAAAATTAAACCAAATCACAGAATTAAATTCTGTAAAAATAAAAGAAACAAGAATGTAACTTTTATTTTCCAATTAATTTGAAAATAAAATAAAATTTTATTTAAACAAATTAATTCCACACAGAAAATAAAAGAAATAAAAACTATAACTTTTATTTTTCAATTAATTTGGAAATAAAATAAAATTTTATTTAACCAAAATAATTCCACACAGAAAATTAAATTCTGTAAAATAAAAGAAATAAGAATATAACTTTTATTTTTCAATTAATTTGGAAATAAAATAAAATTTTATTTAACCAAATTAATTCCACACAAGAAATTAAATTCTGTAAAATAAAAGAAATAAAAATATAACTTTTATTTTTCAATTAATTTGGAAAAAAATAAAATTTTATTTAACCAAATTAATTTCACACAGAAATTTAAATCTCTTGTTACACTCCAATAATTAAAATACTGAAAACAGAATTTTAATTAATGAAAACTCAGAAAATAATTTCTAAAACCCAAAATTAATTTCTGAAAAAATTCCACAAAAATATATTCTGAATTGTTAATGACACCAGTATCGTACTACTAGTTGTTGTCAAAGAAAAGAGACAGTATATTACTACTATCTGTCAAATAGCATATAATCACTATTTGTTTTTCTAACCAGAATATTATTTTGTAAATCCACAGAAAATAATTTTCTTTCGAAATTATTTACGAAGAATGAAAAAGGGAAACAAACGAAAAATTCTGTAAACAGAATAATTCAAATCTGTCTTAAGATTGTAGGAAAAATCTTCTGTGTATATATAAAAAAAAAAACTTGAAATAAATTCAAACAAAATAAATAAATAACATACCGATTTATTTATCGAACCGAATAAAAATTAAGACCAAGTCGAGTGTGTGACACTCTGTCCTTAAGACAGATTCGCCCCGCTACGGTGCTTACGGTTGAGTGGCGTCTATCTCCCAGGATACAATGATCTTCACAAATTTATAGAAGCACTTCAAATAAATTTGTCGCAAACAAACTTGTGTTCTATACTCTCTTAGTAATTTTCCTAAAACTAGAATGAAGGAAAATCCCTAAATAATTTTTAGACAGCAATATAAATAATACAGACTAAAACTCAGACTGTTTTTCCGAACCAATGGACTACTAAAAACCAAATAGTATTTATAGGCAAACAATAGGACCCGAACAGGTATCAAAACAAATGAAAAGGTGTACAAAACCTTTGAACAGGTGCACCCACAAATTAAAATATGATTTTGTCCGTTTGTACCTGAACACCAAATTTCAAACATTTGAAATTTGTTCTGTTAGTGGAACTGTTCCTAACAGTTGGAACTTTAATTTATTAATTAAACTATTTAAAATATATATATATATATATATATTATATATATATATATATATTAAACTATTGAATATATATATACATATTAAACAAATTGAATAGTTTAATAAATAAAGTCAGAGGTACATATTTTTTGGAAACCACTTAGGAATCCAAAATTTGAATTTAGAATTTAAATTAAATTCCATAATTACAAACTTTAGGAACCCACTTAGGAACCCAAAATTTGAATTTAGAATTAAATTAAATTCCCACAATAATTTTTATTTAAAAATTCAAAAGAATTTTATCTAAATAAAAATTAATGTTAGATCCGAAAACGACGTCAACTTCCCATTCACTCATAAATGGTTTTTTGACGTTCCGTCTTCACCGTGTGACTTGCCACGCGGCAAGGAATACGTCACCTCTTCAGACCCACCCCAAAAGACTTTTGGGGTCCCCTCAAATTGGCTCAAAAATATGCCTATATTAAACCATTTTTCCAACACATTTTTTATGACCCACACCCGCTCAAAACCGGCACGCAAGCAGCCCTAATTATGAAGTGATGAGTCTTTTGGAAACCTTTTACCACAAATAGAACTTAGTTGTCTATATTGGAACTTGATAAGATTCATTAGTAATCTTAAGAACAAAATATTAGTTATTTTCCCAACTTATTTCATTAGGATGGGTTTGGGCTTCATTGTTGTGCTTCCTTTTAGGCTCATTTTGGATCCATTTAGATGATCCAAAAGTATAGCATACTTACAAAAAATCAAGTTAATTGGATATTAGTAGTTATTTCATCAAATCACATTTGTATCTTAAAAAATGAGTGAAATAGTACGTATTATTTGAAGTATAAAACTAAATATAAATATGATTTAATAAAAAGGTTATCGATATACAATCAATTTGATTTTTTACAAATATATTTTACTCGATATACTTGAAAAAGTGAATAATTCAAATTATCTAAATGTGTCATGAAATAGGCTCAAAAAGCCACACAACAGTGATTGTTACGCGTGCACCCACTTGGCGCAACAACCACCCCAAATCTGTTTGGGATCAACCAAAAAGAATCATTTTGGAGGGGGGAGGGGGGGAGTGTTACTTTTTTTAGTCCGTCTAGTATTGAAAGATCTAAGGAATAAATAAAAAATAAAAATTTAGTAAAGATAAAATATTAAAAAAAATCAAAAGAACCAAAAAATAGTTACACCCTCAAAGGGGTGTGCGCACTGCAATTCGGACTGTTTGAGAGTAAAATTACAAACTGAATAGCAGATTGGCGAATTAGCAGATTGGCAAATCACAGTTTGGCGCGGTTTTGGACGGATTGACAAATTAAAAAATATTCTAACCAATTATCAAATATTTGTATAATATATACCACTAATTTACATAATATTTTTTATATATATAACACAAACTAATTTTACATAATATGTTTCATATATATAATTATTAATTTGTAACAAATTTCACATCTTAAATCTCTCTCAGACTCATTTTTACTTTGATATTTCATTGGAGATTATAAAATATATATGTACTAACTATAGTGAAGCGGAACGATTTTGAAAGCGGGTTATAAATTTTAAAATTTAATCCGTAATTAGTGAATAGAGTAGTACAAATTGATACAAATCAATACAATTTTAACGAATTAGGCGATATTTTACACCGCCGTTTGCGTGCACACCATTTTCGTTCAAAATACTCACTATTCCTCTGGTAATAATATTGTCACCCATAATAAATATAAATAAATAAATAAGTCAAAGTTTCTAATTTCATAAATGGGCCTATATCAAGCCGTTAGTTTCCTGTTCCAGCGCTTCAAATGGACCAATAACTCCCCAGGCCTACAATACTCTGCTTTAAGGAGAGTCCAATGAGCTTCCTACATGAAGGCTGAGGCTTTATAAAAAAAATCAACCATCTACGGGCCCAAATCTGGAGTACCTTATATACTCTCTAGGAAATTGTATTAGGCTTCATTTGGCTAAGGCTAAAAAACCAATTTTGATTTATATATTTAAAAAAAAAAACCTTAACTCACTTACTAAATTCATTTTCGCCAAAATAACTTGAATTAGCCTAATTTTCTTATGCCAAAATGTCATTAGAAAAGCCCAAAAAACAATAAATGTATCAAATAACTAGTGTTTTTTTTTTTTTTTTGTAAGTATTAACTTTTTCATAAACTTATTTTTAATCAATACAATATCCTTTTAACTAATTCAAAAAAAAAAAAAACTCATAAATAAATATGTATTTTTATTTTGTGTTTGTAACATAGATAGTCAAACAAATCAGGAGCATTAAGCATAACATTTGTTGCTATTACACACCACTGAAAGGTCATTTCTAGTAGCAGCTCCGAATTGATCTCACGAGTCAAAAAAATGTGGTTGATTATGCATCCATCCCCCTATACTGTGTTTAGTTGAAAGATTTGGAGAGGAATTTGAAACGAAAAAAGAAAAAATGTGTGTGAAATGTAAGTATATTTTATTCACATTTCACTTACTTTTTTCATTTCTCTTTCTAAATCCCTCATCAAATCTTCCAACCAAACACAATATTAATATAAAAGCTCAAGCAGCCTTAATCATTAAGATAATTAACACTCATTTACTTACTGAGAGGGAGATTAATGATCTGAGATTGGGCCGTGGAATTAGCCGGACAAATTGGCTGGACGAGGTTGGGCCGAGTATTTGGCTCCGAGATTGGGCCGTGATCTTGCTCGGTAATGGCAAACGCCCTGTGGAACCGGGCTACCTGATTTCGTTGGCACGGAGGCCGGTCAGGTTAAGGTTCAGTCAGGCAAGGGTTCCATAGCTCGCGCGTTGCTCGGTTGGAATACGCGCGCCCTTAGCCCGGCATGACCAGTGTGATCAATCTCCATCTCGGCCTCGCCGGAATGCAGTCGAGCACGGCTGGAAATGAGCCCGGTTGTAGGTGCATTTGGGCTTGAAGTGCAGTATGGCCATTGATAGCCGAAATAATGTTGCCGGCTGCTGAGCTCCAGCAGAGTAGGGGCAGTTGGGTTAGGTGATGCCTCAGCAAGACTTGTGCTGACAGATGGGATAGCAGAGCCACGTGTCGAGAGATCACTGGGAGTAGATTTGGGGCGCAGAGGATATATAAGCATGTCTGCGCCCCCCATACGCGGACAGACGAACAATCTTGTAAGGAACTCTTACACTCAAACACTCTCCTTTCTCTCTCTCTCTCTCTCTCTCTCTCTCTCTCTCTCTCTCTCTCTCTCTCTCTCCCAAGGTGTGTGCTAACTTGATCGCGGAGGGGTTTTCCGGCCACTCACCGCCGGGTAGCTCACCGCCGTTGTGCTCGCAGGTGATCGGACAGAAACGGAGCTTGGAAGAAAGGAGTACGGGCTCGCCGGAATATTTGCTCCCCGTACAATTGGCGCCGTCTGTGGGAATCTTGCAGACAAAACCTTGTCTTCCACGCTCGTCTGATCGCCGTCCATGGCGAACAACGATGAGTTTCCATTGTCCGCCGTCGACGGAGTTACCCCGGAGTCAGGCAGACGGAGAGAAGGACATCCCGATATCCTTCCAATGGGGGACCTGGAGACATTCCCAGGAGGACATTCGGGAGACGCGCGAGATAAGCGCGGAAGAAGTTATGGTCATTCGCGGAGTCCAGACGGTCATCGGCGACGGAGAGAATCACACGCCAGACGACTGGAACACAAGCCTCAGGGACCAGGACGCCGTCATCCGGCGAATGGCGGCGGAGATGGAGGAGTTGAAGCGTCATGTCAAAGGGAAGAGTGTAGCTGGAGTGGGAACCACAGTGAGCGCACCCAACCCCGCCGTTCAGGCAGTCAGAGTCAGCGACATACTCCGTCCATTTCTATTACCAGAAGTTATAAGGTTGGTGATTCCGACGTGCGAGCAAAGAAGTCCAGTGCGCAAGATAGCACTTACCAGCCTTCACGTCCGGCGACGACGTCGAGGTACTCTTATTCCGCTCATTCAGAGGATTTGCGGACAGTCTTAAAGGAGCGAGCTCGCCGGCGAAGGCTCAAAGGGTGCCGGCGTTTCAGCGGATATCCTACAGAGTTCATGCCAGTGAGGAGGTCGGAATGCCTCCACCCCCCAACCAGCACCGCCTCCTTGTAAGATTCAGACTTGCAAGGCTGAGCGCCACCCCATTCTCCTGGAGATAGAAACAACACCGCCTTCCGCAGGCTTCCACCAGCCTAAATTTACGCTTTATGACGGAAAGACCGATCCCTACATGCATGTAAGCCACTTCCGACAGGTTATGGTCGACATAGGCGGAATGATGCACTTATGTGCCATATCTTCCCGTCAAGTCTAGGCGAACTGCGGCCTGAAATGGTTTGAGAGGTTGCCGAAGGAGCATTGAAAGATGCATCAGTTGCGCGAAGCTTTTGTGACGCGCTTCAAAACCAACACCAAAACACCAAAGGAAGTTGATCACCTACTGAGTGTCAAGATGGAACGAGCGACACATTGAAGGCGTACAACTCTAGATATTGGGAGACCTTCAACTAGATCTTGGATTGTCCGGTCAACCTTGCAATCACTCAATACAAGCGTGGTCTCCCGGTCGGACATAGACTGCGGGACTCACTTACCATGCACCAGCCAACGTCCATGGGCCAGCTCATGCAGCGCATCAATGAGCACATCCGAGTTGAGGATGATGCGTCAGCATCCACCGCAAAGGTAACTCCGGCAACGACAGACAAGAGGACAACAGGCAAAGTGCACGCGGTTGGGCAAGAGTCCAGCCGCTCAAATGACCGAGCAGAGGAATCGGACCGTGGTTCGAACTGCAAAAACCAGGGTAGGGGACGTCGAATGACCGGATGACTGCCCCCGAGATGACGTAGTGGATGTAAACGAAGGTTGAAGGCCAGGACAGGTATCACCACGGTCTTCAAGATTCCAATCTATCGCATACTTATCCGTGACGAGGAATATGTCCGGTTTCCAGCTAAGTTGAGCGACGGTCAGAAGGGCTTCAATCCGAGGTACCGTTGCACGTTTCACCGAGAGCGCGGCCACCGGACAGAGGATGTTTTCCTTTAAGCAACACTTGGAAGAGCTAGTTGCAACCGGACACCTGGACCTTTACATTGATGGGGGTGTTAAGGCAACCAAGCTCCGGTCGATCCGCGGGGACCGGATGATCGTGACGCGCCTCCACAAGGAGTTATCAACGACATCCATGCATCGTGGAGCCGGCGGGTATGCGAGCTCCGAGGTATATCAAGAAGGCAGAACACATGAGGGAAGTTTTGCCGGTACAGCCTGCGATCAAGAGGCGAAAGACCGAAGAGAAAGATGTGATTATTTCACCTCAAGGATCTAGAGCGTATTCAGACGCCGCACAACGATGCCTTAGTATAACACTCTGCGTCAAGGAATTGATGTCAAACGATCTTGATCGATCAGGGAAGCTCGGTCGAGATCATGTATTACGACGCGTTCAAGCAGCTCAAGCTCCGGGAGAGACTTGGCTCCGGCAACTTCGCCACTGGGGTTTCAACTCACAACCGGAGTGGCCTTTGGAAAG